>CM042242.1:43264088-43651588 GCA_023566225.1 Romanogobio albipinnatus
TTGAGGGTGAGTAAACGATGACAGAATTTTCATTTTTGGATGAACGATCCCTATAAACATTAAAAAGTTTAGTGCATGCATTCATTTAATGAAGTGCATGTATTAACAAATTTTGAAAGTCCTGAAAATAATATTGTTCCATAGTACTCTGTGGTATTTCCATATGTATCCATATATATTTACTTCCACCAAAACAGCTTCAGCGTTGAAAGGAGTCGCAACTCTTTCTGCATTTTCATTCAAAAGAACTAATTATGTATGATTTATATGCTTTTTCCATATGGGGACCTCAATTTAGGTCCCCACGGTGACACAAGTCCCCATGAGTCTGTGTGCATTCAGGTTGCAGCAGGCCCGGACTGGCCATCGTGAGCACAGGGTGAATTTCCGGTGGAACTCTTTCTTATTCTTTTTTTTTCTTTTTTTATTATTATTTTAACAATAATTAATTTTAATTATATTAACAATAATAGATTTTAATTATTGACTTTTTAATTATATATAACTGCCCCATTAAAGTGATCATTCCTGGATTCAGCATTCGACAATAAATCATGGTCAGTCTTGACTGCTCCCCTAGTGGGCGGCATCATGTTTCATATTACAACATGTGTTTTAACTACTTTATAATCAAAATATTTTCTAATCTTGACAAAACACATAAGTCGGAAAGCTCTGAGTCTCAAGGTTCCCTATTTGGTGACTGTTTTGTGATGTAAGTGCTATTTGGACATACATTTACAGGAAATTGCATTTAAAAAAAACAATCAATGGAATGTGGATGACACCCCAGTGGCTATTTTTGGTATAGTGCCTAAACAAAATCTCATGGGGACTTAAATTTTTGTGATATCAACTTCAAATTTGGAACACAACTTGGTTAGACATATGGCTTTGATTTTATAGTAATTTTAGAGTAAAACATTTTTTGTAAAATATATATTTTTTATAAAACTAAAATATTTATTACAGTATTTTTCATTTACAGTCATTTTAAACTTCCATAACTTTTTCATACTTTCATATTTGAAATGCTAAAACAAGACCAAACTTAGGTCTATATTCCAAAGCATTCTTGAATTACAGCCCTTTAAGTTTGGATAGTGCATTTTCATGACTACGTATTTTCAAAAAAGGGGGGTGACAGTTAAGGGGTTTAAATATATTTAGATTCAGTGCAAACAATTTACTATATATATATATATATATATATATATATATATATATATATATATATAAATAAAATTTTTTTTAACAACGCTGAGACAGTTCTGTTCCTAACAGTAGACCTGCTGAAGAAGCGACAGGTTAGTAGCAAAAAAGTAAACACACAAGGGAGAGAGTCGAGACAAGAGACATATCAGGGAAAATTAACATTTACATTTACATTTACATTTATGCATTTGGCAGACGCTTTTATCCAAAGCGACTTACAGTGCTCTTATTACAGGGACAATTCCCCTGGAGCAACATGGAGTAAAGTGCCTTGCTCAAGAATACACTGGTGGTGACCGCTGGAATCGAACCAGCAACCTTCAAAGGAAGATAATGAAAAGGAAAAGGGAAGTGAAGTGAAGGTGCAGTTCAGAGAACCTTTAATTATTTTGCATGGCCTGAGTCTAAGGATCTAAGCCTTTTTTTAATGTGATGACCATACAAAAAAAATGGTTCTCCATGGTTCCAAAATTTGTTGTGGGTGCATGGGATGGCCTAGATGAGTATGACATTTCTTTTTTGCCCCAGTCTGACCCTGCCCACCAGGATAGAAAAACATAAACTTGAACACGCACACACACATACACACACACACACACACAGCATTACCAGTGGCTAAATTTGGAATAGCATATCTTTATATGGTTAAAAAAGTAAAGAGTTATATGCTAGTAATGTGGAGGAATGTGCGAGTGATTTGAGTGCTCAAAAACAAATAGTGTGCTTACACCAAATGTGTCCATCTGTACTTTCAGTCAGTAGAGTAAACTTTGAACGGCTTGCATGTGTTCTAGATGGAGTGGATCATAGAAAAATAAAGTATTCTTCATTACCTGTATACCTAGATTTTTAGGCTCTGTTAGGTTATGTGTGCAGTGCGCATGATGCAAATTTCACTATTTGTACAATATACTATATGTGCACAGTCAAGCTGAAAGTATACTTGCCTCTCGTGCCTTGCACTCCGGCTCGTGGACAGTGTGCGTTAAGTGATTTTCGTCATCAGGATAGTATGCATGTACTGACAATCTGTCTAGAATGCACAGTGATAGAAAACGTGAAAGGTCCCAGTGTTGTTGAACTTTAGGCCATTAGCGAACGCTAATCGGTCAATCGAATTTGAGGACTGGACATAACTGCTGTATAAAATTAGTAAAAGTCTTTATGAAATGGAAGTTGCAATAGTATTTTGTTCCCTGTTGTGACGTATATCTGAATGAAATGGCTTCTCGAACAAGAAAAATCATAGGGCTGGACAGAGAGTCTGCCATTATCTTTCTGTCCAAGACACTTAGTAGTAAGGGAACTATGTCTGAAGTAAGTGTGAAGTCTGTGAGTCATCTGCTAAATGATGAACAACTGACACGCAGACTAGGCATAATACTCGCTTTGCTTTACCACTAGCTGCAAACATATCATAAAGTTGAACTCTACCGTACATTGCTTCATAATTCTCAGGCATATTTGGGCATTCGTCCAATGTTCCAAAAGATATCACACACACACAATGCTGGGTTTCTCAAGTAGACAATGTGATGTATTTATTTTACATCCTCCATCTTCTGGTTGGAAATCAATTGTGAGATCAATAATCTCTGAGCTTCCCATTAAAAAATCTAGCAGTTTCCAGTCTGCATTCATTTATGAGCCGTCTTATTTATGTGTGGTCTGCAGGCAGATGGATAGCCCTCCTGCTCAGAATTCAGAATGGACAAGGAAATATGAGGAGAGAAGATCAGCCCATCCTACAAGGTAATAAAAGATATAAGAAAAGGACATTCAAATGTATAAAGAGATTAAAAAGTCTTCAAATACATTTTTTAGCTCACACTTCAGATGGTTTTAATACCCTGCAGAACTGGTGGTCGTGGGAGTGTGAATGGACTCTGTGCAAAACACATTAATGGTTGAGTAACATTAATTTTACTGCTAATACTGTTGAGAGTAATTTTTGCTGTAAATCAGGAAAATTCTGAATTAACAGTTGCAGGCAGGGAGAGGCTGGTAGTGGATACATTTCTGGGTTTTCATTAAAAATGCAATAAATGTCAGTGCAGATTGATTTGATAATGAAATAATGTTCGTTTCACAGTGAGCGCACTCTGAGCACAGGGCCCGAGCAAAACGCTGACACCGTCATTTTCTTGAGAAACCACACTCTTATGCATGAAAGGCCCAGTATGGTTTTAACTCTGCTAACATTTTTAGTATCCGCTAAATTTATTAACCTGCCCTTTTTCTTTCTTTTTGGATTATAAAAATGGAAGAAGCCAGGAATTTCTTGTTTAGAAAATGGTGGTATTTGTTATTAGCTCTTTATTCCATCTAACGTTCAAATAATGTTTCTTGTTGTGTTCTTATTGTTTTTTCCCCCTTGTCTTATGCATCTTTGTACCAAATCTGTGGTGATTTGTGTTGGCAGTTGAGAATGCTTCATCACTTAACTGAATTCCCAAATACTGCGAACTGTGAACAATTATGTCAATGACCATTTAAAAAGGATCTGGTAACCTTTTTTTTATATTCAACTTTCTTTAGTGTGCAATGTTGATGTTTGATCATGAAAAAAGTCTGCAAAATTAAAGAGCACAAAGTCCACTCTAAAGGGAGTTAATCTCCATATCAGTAAGATTGTAGCTTTCATCCGTACATGTGACTCCTCAGGAAGCACCCTCGCTCCTCATTTCTCGCCTTATGGTGGTGCAATTAAAGAATTGAGATTTCCTTCAAGACGGCTGAGCTTAACTGGTTCCCTTTCAAGAGTACTCTCGTATTGTGTTTAGCTAAACGCTAGGGGAATTTCCTTTCCTCGAGATTTTGAAGCAAATTTTTATCCTAAAAATACTATGTAAAACGCAGTGCACCCCACAGTTCTCAGCAGGAAGCAGCTGTGCGCTGATTGGCTGTGCCACTACAACTTCAGGAACCTATGGCGAGACCGCTGGGCGGGAAGGACCAATCAGGTCCCTCTAATATTCCCGCCACAAGGGGCAGCAGAATCTTCATAGACAAGGGTATAAAAGACCCTGTCTCGCCAGGTTCGTCAGATTATTTTTTTCTTCAGCGACTCACCTCGCTGAGCTCTGGATTGAAGCCTGCCGTCGAGGACGTCGGACTCTCCGCCTTCAGCCTGCCTTCCAGCTGCGCCATCTGGTACATATCCTTTATACCAATCCGTGTGTTTGCCATTGCTACACACTCACGAAAAGAGCCGAGACGTTGTTGAAAATGTCTCGTTCCTCCTGCGCCTCGTGTAGAGGTTTTCTCCCGGACGAGGATCGGCACATCATCTGTGTCTCATGTCTCGGACGAGACCACGCGCAGGCCGCACTCAACCAGGGCGGCTGCCCGGAGTGCGACAAACTGGCGCTGCAGACCCTTCAGGCTCGGCTCGCCAGTTTCGATCCGAATCCCGTCCCTTGTTCTCAGCCTCTCGAGCCGCGTAAGAAGAAACGCCGCGACCAGAGGCCCCTGGAGCGCTCTGACGAGCACATGCCGGCCATTTCCCCGCGTGCCTCGCCATCGCCTGTCATGTTCGCCGAGGAACAGCACAGCTCCCCTCATCTGGCGGCTGCTACTGTTTCCTTCGGCGGACCGGAAGAGGAGGAGGATGACAGCCTTTCGCTTGCTGCATCTGAAAGCGGGTGGTCGGACACCGTCTAGGAGCACGCTACTTCAATGCGGACTGCCATGGCCGGCAAAACCTTAGTTGACGCTGAGCTTATGCGCCTGCTCACTAAGGCCGTGGACGACCTCGGTATCAACCGACTGGTCTCAACCCCAAGAGCCCATGAGAAGCAGACTGGACGAGTGGTTTTTCGAGAACCGCCGCCACCAACCACTCAAAAACCCGCTCCCTACTTCCCAGAAGTCCACAAGGAACTATCCAAGTCGTGGAAGGCGCCATTTTCATCTCGTGCCAAATCCTCTTTCTCCCGCGCTCTTGGTGGTCAATGGTGCTCAGGAAAAGGGATATCACGCTCTTCCTCCCTTCGAGGACTGCACACCTTTGCCCGACCTCCGCCAGGGCCTGCCGCACTACTTCCAGCCTCGCCGGTCAAGCATATGCCTCCAAAGCAGCGCCACCAGTTCCCCAGCCTCGCACAGCTTCTAAGCCCTGACAGCGTTCCCGCTCTATGAGCCACAGCAGACCGCCGGAGCATCGAGGTCCCCGACCCAGCAATGAGTCGAAACCCGAGCCGCCAAACCAGAGGCACAGAGGCAACAGTGGCAAGGAAACCAAAACCCCATTAGGTGACCTAATGGAGAAAAATAAACCTTGGGAGAAACCAGGCTCAGTCGGGGTGCCTGTTCTCCTCTGGCCAATTAACAAACAGCGTATTATTATTATTATTATTATTATTATTATTATTATTATTATTATTCTGGCAACTTTACAGGTCAGAGGTCATAATAGATCGGAATATTCGAAGGACCGGACCGAACACGCTAGAGACAGTTTATTGCGGATGACATATCAATTTAAGTTGTAATATGCGAACAATCAGAGTCATCACGCTGGAGACGGGTTTATTGAGGATGATGTTGATTAAATAATTATTAAAGTGCAATATTCGAATGATCAGAGGCAATACGCTGGAGACGGGTTTATTGCGGATGACATCGATTTAAGTATTATTAAATTGTAATATTCGAACAATCGAAGTCATCACGCTGGAGACGGGTTTATTGAGGATGCCGTGTCGATGAGGCAGTTTTAGGGGGAGTCTAATCACGGTCTCTGCAGACACTTCAGGGTCATGCGTTGGTCTTCTCTGGGCGCAGGTCCAGCATCTGATCTGGATACGGCCCGGATCCGGCTGACTGCAGTAAACCTTGGGATAAAACAGAGAGACTATCATTAGCGTAGATGCCATTCTTCTGATGATGTAACGAGTACATCAGGTGTTATAGGAAGAGTTCCCGGTTCCGGCTGACCTAGTTAATGCAGCCTAACAATCATTTCATTGAAAAAGTGTTTTATGTGTATGCCACAGTAAAGAGATGTGTATTTAGTCTAGATTTAAACTGACAGAGTGTGTCTGCTTCCCGAACAATGCTAGGAAGACTGTCCCAGAGCTTAGGAGCTAAATAGGAAAAGGATCGACCGCCTGCAGTTGATTTGGATATTTTCGGTATTATCAACTGGCCAGAGTTTAGAGAGCGCAGTAGACGTGATGGAGTATGTGTTAAGAGCTCGCTCAAGTATTGGGGAGCTAAACCATTTAGTGCTTTGAAAGTAATAAGCAAGATTTTATAATGTATGCGATGTTTAATAGGCAGCCAGTGCAATGTTGACAGAACTGGGCTAATATGGTCATACTTTCTAGTAAGTACTCGAGCTGCTGCGTTTTGGACCAGCTGGAGTTTATTTATTAAGCGAGCTGGGCAACCACCCAGTAGAGCATTACAATAATCTAACCTTGAGGTCATGAACGCATGAACTAACTGTTCAGCATTTTGCATTGAGAGCATGTGCCGTAATTTAGATATATTTTTAAGATGGTAGAATGCAGTTTTACAGATGCTAGAAACGTGGCTTTCAAACGAAAGATTGGTATCAAAGAGCACACCCAGGCTCCTCACTGATGACGAGGACTTGACAGAGCAGCCATCAAGTGTTAGACAGTATTCTAGGCTACTACTTGTGGAGCTTTTTTGTCCAATAATTAAAAATTCTGTTTTTTCTGAATTGAGTTGCAGGAAATTACCAGTCATCCAGTGTTTTATATCAGCTATGCATTCCGTTAATCTTGTGAATTGGTAAGTTTCTTCAGGGCGTGAAGAAATATAGAGCTGAGTATCGTCAGCATAACAATGAAAACTAACGCCATGCTTCCTAATGATATCTCCCAGTGGTAGCATGTACAGGGTGAAGAGCAGCGGTCCTAGCACTGAGCCTTGCGGTACTCCATACTGAACATGTGATCGGTGTGACGTCTCTTCATTTACTGCTACAAACTGATAACGGTCGCATAGGTATGATTTAAACCATGACAACGCAATTCCACTAATACCTACATCATTTTCGAGTCTATTCAAAAGAATGTTGTGGTCGATAGTATCAAATGCAGCGCTAAGATCGAGTAACACTAATAGAGAGATACAGCCACGATCGGATGATAACAGTAAATCATTTGTAACTCTGATGAGAGCAGTCTCAGTGCTATGATACGGTCTAAATCCTGACTGGAAATCCTCACATACCATTTCTTTCTAAAAAGGAACATAATTGTGAAGACACTGCCTTTTCAAGTATTTTTGACAGAAAGGGTAGATTTGAGATTGGTCTATAATTGACTAATTCTGTAGGATCAAGTTGCGTTTTTTTAATAAGTGGTTTAATAATAGCTAACTTAAACGTTTTCGGTACATATCCTAATGGCAAAGATGAATTAATGATATTAAGAAGAGGATCTATGACCTCTGGTAGCATCTCTTTTAATAGCCTAGTCGGTACAGGGTCAAGCATACATGTTGCTGATTTTGATGATTTAACGAGTTTAGTCAATTCTTCTTCTCCTATAGCAGTGAATGAGTGTAATTTTTCCTCAGTGACACTACAATGCTCTGTCTGATGTGATACTGTAGTAGACGGCTGCATGGTTAACATTTTCATCCTAATGTTATCAATCTTACATGTGAAGAATTTCATAAAGTCATTAAAGCTGTGCTGTTTACAATCATCAGAAGTTGAAGCTTTATTTTTGGTTAATTTAGCCACTGTATCGAATAAATACCTTGGGTTGTGTTTGTTTTCTTCCAAGAGAGTTGAGAAATAAGCAGATCTAGCAGTTTTTACGGCCTTTCTGTATGCGATCATGTGTTCTTTCCACGAATTACGAAATACCTCTAGCTTTGTTTTCTTCCAGCTGCATTCCATTTTTCTGGCTGCTGTTTTAAGGGCCCGAGTGTGCTCGTTGTACCATGGAGTTGGACTATTTTCTTTAATCTTCGTTAAGCGCAGAGGAGCAACTGTGTCTAAAGTACTGGAAAAGAGAGAGTCAATAGTTTCTGTTGCAACATCGAGTTCTTCTATGCTATCTGGGATGCTGAGGAGATGATACTGATGAGGAAGATTATTTAAAAAGCAATCTTTAGTAGCGGCAGTGATTGTCCTGCCATTTTTGAAGCGAGGGGCGGCTTTGCAACCTTAGCTAAATTAAGTATACATGATGCTAGGTAATGATCTGAGATGTCATCGCTCTGCTGCTGAATTTCAACGGTATCAACATTTATTCCATGTGACAATATTAGGTCTAAAGTATGATTATGGCGATGAGTGGGTCCTGACACGTGTTGCCTAACTCCAATAGAGTTTAGTATGTCTTTAAATGCTAATCCCAATGCGTCTGTTTCGTTGTCTACATGGATATTAAAAGGATATTAAAATCACCAACAATTAGTACGTTATCTACGGCCAGTACTAACTCTGATAGAATCAGCAATCAGCAAATTCTTTGATAAAGTCTGTATTATGCCCTGGTGGCCTGTATACAGTAGCTAACACAAATGTTAAACGGGTTTTATCATGTACACTACATAACGTAACATAAAGCACCAAAACTTCGAAGGAATTATATTTGAAACTAGACTTCTGAGTAATACTGAAGATATTATTATAAATTACAGCAACCCCTCCCCCTTTACCTTTCAGACGCGGCTCATGTTTATAACAATAATCTTGGGGGGTGGACTCATTTAAAGTAATGTAGTCGTCAGGTTTTAGCCAGGTTCCTATCAAACAGAGCACATCTAGATTATTATCTGTAATAATATCATTAACAATAAGCGCTTTTGGGGAAAGGGATCTAATATTCAGCAACCCAAGCTTTATCAATTGTTCATCTGTATTATATCTTTTGTTTATTTGTTGGACATCAATACAATTTTTACTGTTGAATGGTTTTGATGTTTTTTTGTATTTACTAATTCGGGGAACAGACACAGTCTCTATATGATAATATCTAGGTGAAAGAGTCTCTATGTGCTGGGATTTATCTGACTCCCGTGACGTGAGACAGCTAGCAGACGGTCGGTTTAGCCAGTTTGTCTGCTTCCTGACCTGGGCCCTAGTGAGTCAAGGTTTATCTCTAAGACTATGTGCCAAATTACTAGAGAGAAGAGCGGAACCACCCCAGGAGGGATGGATGCCATCCTTCTTCAACAGGTCAGGTCTGCCCCAAAAACTTTTCCAATTGTCTATGTACCCTATGTTATTTTGCGGACACCACTTAGACAACCAGCCATTGAGTGATGATAGTCTGCTAACTATCTCATCACTCCTTCTAACAGGGAGCGGACCAGAACAATAAACAGCCTCTGACATCGTACTAGCGTGTTCAAACACCTCTTTAATGTTATTTTTGGTGATCTCCGACTGGCGAAGTCGAACATCATTTGTTTTGTTTTTTTTATTGACGCAAAATACAAAACTCTCGTAGGGGAAAGAGAATATACACATACATGTAATTACAAATGTTGTCAAAATACAAAAGTTAATAACCAAACAGAAAACAACACAAAAAAAAACAAGAAAAAAAAAGAAAGAAAAGGGCTACTTAAAAACACAAAAAGTCAATGTCAAAATTCTTTTTTTTTTTTTTTTTTCTTCTTTTCCCCTTCCTTTTTTCTCCTTTGACCTCATACACACAATTCTGACTTTATACCACACAATTCAAATCTGACTATCATATCACACAATTCAAATCTGACTATCACACAATTCTGACTTTATACACACAATTCTGACTTTATACACACAATTCTGACTTTATATCACACAGTTCAAATCTGATTATAACACAATTCTGACTTTATACACGCAATTCTGACTTTATACACACAATCTGACTTTATATCACACAATTCAAATCTGACTATCACACAATTCTGACTTTATATCACACCTCTGACTTTATACATGCAATTCTGACTTTATACATGCAATTCTGGCTTTATACACACAATTCTGACTTTATACACACAATTCTGACTTTATACACACAATTATTATTAGGGGTTCAAGCATGAAATGCTGAAACCCTATTGTAATTGTAAGGATTCGTAAAACGCATCGTGCAGGCCAAACCGTAAGGCTTAGAGACATGAAACCGGGCCAGATGGTAGGCCTCAATTTGGGGACAACCAAATTGCCCCCGAATGACCCCGAATGGCCCATAGGTGGCGCTACAGCAACCAAAAGTTCAAAATTGCTCATAACTCTTAGACTGTTTGTCCCAGGATCAAGTGTCTTATATCGTTGGAATCCGTGGCTCAAGGCGGACAAAATGGCTATCTCCGTGGCTATTTGCTCACCCTTCAGGCGCCAATTTTGTTTAAATTGCATTTTTTTTCAAAACCTATTTTTGCTCTCCTAGATTTTGGCCCGATCGGAACCAAACCACTGCAAGACTATTCTCTGGAGTCTGACAATCAATAATCATCCAAAAAATTCAAAATTTCAATTAACGGTCGATAAGGGGAACCAAAATCTTTGATGGCACCAGGGCCACTTTTACTAAAACGGTTATAACTTGTGAACGGAAAGAGATTTTTTTGTTAAACTTGGGATACATCTTCCTGAGGTCAATCTGAGATCACTTTAAAAAAATCGCAACAATTGGCCACTAGGTGGCACTATAAAACGGTTATAACTTGTGAACGGAAAGGGATATTTTCACAAAACTTGGGACACATGTTCATGAGCTCATTCTGAGGTCACGTGAAAAAAAAATCATGACAATTGGCCACTTGGTGGCGCTATAAAATGGTTATAACTTGTGAATGGAAAGAGATATTTTCGCTAAACTTGGGACACATGTTCATAAGCTCAATCTGAGTTGACATGAAAAAAATCGTGACAATTGGCCACTTAATCACGAAATCACGAAAATAGCTATAAGCGCACCCAACCGCTAGTCTACTGAAAATTGGCATGCAGTGTCTTTGTCCAGGATGCCATGATAGTCTATGAGAACATTGGTGTATCTAAAAAAAACTCAGTATTGTCACAGGTTCAGGGTGTGACACCGGTTCTTCCTGTTGTTTGTCCTGTCATTTTTCTGCAGCTCGTGAGTTGTAGTAAGCCCTATTTCCCTTGCTGGCTTGGTATCGTCTACTGCTGGGTCATCCTGCCTCCTGTGTCCCCCGGTGGTCTCTCCAACCGTGTCTGCAGTTGATTGTGCAGATACAGCGGGAGCCACCATACAGTTTCCTCAAACTGTCACCAGTCACTTTGTTTTGCTTTTGGTGTCTCAGGTTGGCCCTGAATAAACTTGTTTTCATTTTTCACCGCAACTTGAGTCCTCCTTTAATCCACAGTCCCGACAGAATCAACTGACCATGATGGACTCAGCGGGGGAGCTAGAGTTGTGACGAGCTATTGCTCAACAGGGCATTTTGTTAGGAAGGTAACAGGAGGAGTTGTCCGCTTCTCATCATGCCCTGACGGAGATGTCAGGCCAGCTAGCCGAGATTACCCAGCGGCTCGAACAGTTACAGCCACACCCTGCCATGGTTCCCACACCGAGTTAACCTGACACTGAGAGAGGGAATGGCCGCCAGTCTGAACCTCGTCTGATTACCATGACTTGAGGGCGGTGTTCAGTAAGTCCCGAGCTTTATCTCTCCCTCCACACCGCCCGTACGACTGTGCGATAGAGTTATTACCTGGCACTTCTCCACCTAAGGGGCGTCTTTATTCGCTCTCCGGTCCTGAGAGGGAGGCCATGTAGAGATACATCAGCGATTCTCTCTTGGCCGGTATTATACGTCCTTCTTCCTCTCCGGCCGGGGCGGGGTTCTTCTTCGTGGGGAAGAAGGATGGTTCTTTGCGTCCCTGCATAGATTATCGAGGGCTGAATGACATCACGGTAAAGAAGGGAGCAACCATCTTTACGAAGTTGAATATTTGGTCATGCCCTTTGGACTCTCAAACTCCCCAGCGGTCTTCCAGGCACTCGTCAACGACGTGCTCAGAGACATGGTCAACCGGTTTGTATTTGTTTACCTCGACGACATCCTGATCTTCTCCCAGAACGAGCGCGACTATGTCCAGCATGTCAGGCGGGTGTTACAGCGGCTACTTGAGAATCGTTTGTTCGCTAAGGTGGAGAAGTGCGAGTTTCATGCACGGTTCCGTTCCTGGGTTTCGTTCTGTCGCCCGAGGGCATCCGAATGGATCCTAGGAAGGTAAAAGCAGTTGCTGATTGGCCTACCCCGGATAGTCGTAAGGCGGTCCAGTGATTTCTGGGGTTTGCCAATTTTTACCGTCGATTCATTCGGCACTTTAGCCAGGTCGCCCTACCACTGACGAATCTCACCTCCACACTAATTCGTTTCTGTTGGTCAACGCAGGCTCAGGAGACATTTGAGAAACTAAAGAGCCGCTTCGTTTCGGCTCCAATTCTTACCAACCCAGACCCGTCTCGTCAATTCATTGTGGAGGTGGATGCGTTGGAGGTAGGAGTGGGAGCGATTTTTGTCTCAGAGGTCACCTTTGGATGACAGAATACACCCATGTGCGTTCTTTTCTCATCGTCTCACTCCTTCGGAACGGAATTACGACATTGGGAATAGGGAGTTACTGGCTGTAAAGTTGGCATTGGAGGAGTGGCGTCACTGGTTAGAGGGTGCGGGGGCTCCATTCTTAGTTTGGACCGATTGCAAGAATTTAGAATATATTCAGTCCGCGAAGAGGCTAAATTCTCGGCAGGCTCGCTGGGCACTATTCTTCGGCCGTTTTGATTTTAACATCTCATATCGCCCCGGAAGTAAGAACGGTAAGCCCGATGCGCTCTCACGGATTTTTGAGGCTGAGGCTAGTCCCACTTCCCCGGTGACCATCGTGGCCCCCAGCCAGGTGGTCGCAGCGGTTACTTGGGGAGTGGAGTCCAGGGTCCGTGAGGCGTTACGCGACGTCACAATTCCTGCGGGGTGCCCAGTGGGTCTGCTGTTCGTGCCGGAGTCTGTCCGAACTGGCGTTCTTTAGTGGGGTCACTCATCCGGTCTAGCTTGCCACCCGGGAGCGGCTCGAACATGTGCGTTGATCAGGCAGCGGTTCTGGTGGCCTTCGCTGGCGCAGGATACTCGGGAGTTCGTATCGGCCTGTCCGGCGTGTGCTGGTGGGTAAGGGCTCAAATCGACCATCGGCAGGGTTACTCCGGCCGTTGTCAATCCCTTCGAGACCCTGGTCATACATAGCCATGGACTTTGTCACGGGTCTACCCCCATCCAGTGGCAATACCGTGGTTCTTACGGTGGTGGACAGGTTCTTGAAGGCGGTTCATTTTATTCCCCTCCCCAAACTACCTTCAGCGAGGGAGACAGCGGCCATTGTCTTAGACCACGTTTTTCGTATTCATGGCCTCCCGGTTGACGTGGTTTCCGACAGGGGTCCCCAATTTGTGTCTAAATTTTGGACAGAGTTCTGTCGACAACTGGGGGCGACGGCAAGCCTATCCTCCGGTTATCACCCGCAGACGAACAGTCAGGCTGAGCGAGCAAACCAGGACTTGGAGAGAGTTCTGCGCTGTGTGGCGTCGGCAGAGCCATCAACTTGGAGTTCCAGGTTAACCATGGTCGAGTACGCCCATAACTCACTCCCGGTCTCATCTACGGGATTATCAACCTTCCAGTGCTGTTTAGGCTACCAGCCCCCATTATTTCCCTCCCAAGAATCCGACGCCACTGTTCCGTCTGCGCAGTCGTTCATTCAGAGGTGCCTTCGTACGTGGAGGCTCGCCAGAGAAGCCCTTTCCCGGACTGGCGAAAGGAACAAGGCGTCGGCGGACCGTCACCGTTCTAAGCCCCCACTTTACGTGTGTGGTCAAAAGGTTTGGTTGTCAGCCCAGGACATCCCCCTCAAACTTCCCGCACGTAAATTGGGACCCAAATTCATTGGATCGTACATTATAACCAAGGTGCTTAACCCGGTGATGGTTTGACTCAAATTACCCCCCCAATTTAAGAGAATTCTCCCGGTGTTTCATGTTTCCAAGATCAAGCCCGTTATTCGCTCCCCACTTCAGCCCCAGACCTCTGCTCCGCCACCCCCCAGACTCGTCGAGGGGTTGCCCGCCTACACGGTACGGCGACTTCTTGATGTGAGGCGGAGGGGCAGAGGTCATCAATATCTGGTAGACTGGGAGGGTTATGGTCCGGAGGAGAGATGCTGGATGCCGGCTCGGGACGTGCTGGACCGCGCTCTTATTGACCAGTTCCATCGGCGTCATGGTGAGTCCTCTGGGGACACCAGGAGGCGTCCCTGAGGGGGGGGGGGTTCTGTCACAGGTTCAGGGTGTGACCCCTGTTTCCCTTGCTGGCTTGGTATCGTCTACTGCTGGGTCATCCTGCCTCCTGTGTTCCCCGGTGGTCTCTCCAACCAGTGTGTCTGTAGTTGTGTGTGCAGATACAGCGGGAGCCACCATACAGTTTCCTCAAACTGTCACCAGTCACTTTGTTTTGCTTTTGGTGTCTCAGGTTGGCCCTGAATAAACTTGTTTTCATTTTTCACCGCAATTTGAGTCCTCCTTTAATCCACAGTCCCGACAAGTATACGTCATTGGCACAATGCCTTGAAGGAGCCTTAGAAGTTTCAAGCCCGTGTTTTTTTCACAGGAGTGACCTCCTAAGACTCCTGAATCCTTGCCGAGTCCAACAATACCAAACATGCCAGGTTTCGCCTTATGGTTTTTGTAAGTGTCATTTAGAGCTTTAAAAAATTGTGTTTATCTTCAAAGCCGTTAGTCCGATCGAGACAACAACAAAAAAACAAAGGAAATTTGAAAACATAGTTAAATAGCTAAACAATAATGCCAAAATGTTAAAATTATGATAGGAACTGACAAAAAAATTAATTAAATCCAATCAATTTCACGCATGGATCATTTTGATGCTCACATGTTTGAAATGAACAATGATGGATTGTGATGAAATTTGTTTTGAATTGGGACTGGTGAATCCCCATCCATACTGTCAATGACCATTCGCAAAGACCCACCCACTTTAGTTACTGTTGCTATGTCTGACAATTGACGCCACTCTCACACCACACCAAGTTCTCACGCAGTGAAAAATACATTGCGGATCAGAGAAAAGACTGCGCGCTGACAGACAAGTACTTTTGATATGAAACAAATGGCGCTTTTCCACTACACAGTACCAGCTCGTCTCGTCTCGGCTCGGCTCGTCTTTGTTTGGTTTTCCACTGTGTACTTTTTTTCGTACCACCTCTGGCGAGGTTCTAAGCGAGTTGAGGTGATACTAAAATGTGACGTGAAAACACGGCAGACTGCTGATTGGTCAGAGAGAATCGTCACTATTCACTGCGTCATCATTGTACGCGCCAGACGGAGTATCCTGTATAAAAAACAGCAAAAACAAAAACATCCAAAAACAGCATACATTCGATTTCCTCCATTGTCCTGTGTATGTGGCAGCGGATGTATCTCGTGTAGAAGATTAAGTCACGGCAGTTTCCTGCGGCGTCGCTATGACGACCAGGTACTATTGTGGAGGTAATAGTAAAAAATAGGAAAACGGAGCAAAAAGCGAGCCGAGCCGAGTCGAGCCGAGTCGAGTCGAGTCGAGTCGAGTCGAGTCGAGTCGAGTCGAGCTGGTACTGGTAATGGAAAAGTGCCAAAAATCTCACCTTTCAAATGTAGTCATTTTTTAGAGACATTTATACAATAAATACCGTTTTGTGACTCTTTAATGTGTCTGACAGATCGCTGTAGACTCAAGGCTCAGTTAAAGCTGCTTGTGAACCGATCATCTCTTCCTTCTAGTTAATTTATAGCATTAAAATAAACATGAATGAACATAAAAGGAATGTTGTTTTAAAGTGCTAAGACGTCAGCACACTTTGTTTTTCAAATTTAAATCCTCCAATGTTAATCTAATAACTCTCCTGACTGCTTTGTGAGACAAAATGGCAGATTATGATTAGTCAGATCGCCTGTCAATCAAACTCCCTGCGAAGGGTCAATTGAGAATGCCCGTGCACACAATCCTGATCTAATCGACAACTTTGCAGTTGCACATAGGAAAGCCCAGAAAATCCCGCTATAATGTAAGAGAGCATCTTTTTTATGTATTTGGACCTAGGCCTAACAATGTGTTATGGTGCGCTGTCACCAGTGTTTTTTTTTTTTTGTCTCCTCCTGATTGACTGATTGACTCCTGATTGACTCGTCATCGCATCTCTTATATGCTGTGTATTATCATATCCTGCCCTATTCATGGTAGCCTACTCGTGGACATTGCGTCATCAATTTTGTCATCAAGGGGCCCGCCTTGATAATCCTACTTAAGGGTCCGGTGTTGGCTTGTTACGCCACTCAATATAATTGTCTAAACTCCTTATCAAAATTACATATTTACAACAAATTTGACACATATATATGGGCAAACTTTGAGTACTACTAATAAAAGTGGTGGAGATCAGGCAAGACTATAAGAAGACTCAAAAGGTGCTATAACTGTAAAAACGCTTTAAAACCATATATTTCCTATGTTAAACTGCCTGTATTGGCTGTAAATGGACTTTTTCATCTATGATGGCAGTTGTTAAATGCTTGCTAAATAAAACGTAATGTCTTTTGATGCTTGTGTGCTTAAAGGCCTTAACGGCTTGAACCCCGATAAATGCTGCTTGCAGCTTTAATTATTATTATTATTATTTTTTTTTTTCCTTAACAGACAGACCAAAATAGTGCAGTAATAAACAATCTAGTAATTCCATAAGTCTAGAAGTGAAGTAAAAATGTGTAAATGTATAGGTGTGTGGGTGGGTGTGAGTGTGTGTGTGCATAAGCAAAGTAACCATTAATTATATTTATTATTTATTACCCTCTTCATTACCCATAGATAAATTAATTTTAGATAGTAAATTAGTAATAGAGGATAATATAATAAGTGAATATAAGATAACCCTCCCCCACATCTAATCAGTCCCTATTTTCTCCTATACTTTTTTTTCTCCCTTTTTTTTTTAATGTTATGTGTAGTGTCTATGGTGCATATATATATATATATATATATATATATATATATATATATATATATATATATATATATATATATATATATATATATAGACATATATATACACATACACACATTTTTTTTTTTTTTTTTTTTACTAATACAATGATGTTCAAGTCGAACATCATTAGTGCCGACGTGAATAATAATCTTATAGAATTTACGATTAGCTTTAGCCAGCACTTTTAAATTTGCTTTGATGTCAGGCGCTCTGGCTCCCGGTACACAAGTGGCTATGATGGCTGGTGTCTGTATTTTCACGTTCCGTGTAATAGAATCACCAATGACTAGGGCACTTTCAACAGGATACTCAGTGGGTGCTTCACTGAGAGGGGAGAACCTGTTTGATGTTCTAACCGGAACGGAAGAGCAGTTCTTTGATCCGCGACTATGCCGTCTGATTGTCACCCAGTTTCCCTGCTGCAGGGGCCCTGCAGCCAGAACCGAAGAATGTACAGAGTTCACTAAGCTATTTGTATCCAAATCAGTGTCTAAAGCTGTTACATCCTCACTACTCTCAGATGAAGTATGGATGCGTGTTTCTAATTCTGAAATCTTCTCCGTCAGCCTAACTATCTCCTTACATTTATCACATGTGAAGCCCTGTTCGCTAGTGGAGAAGCTTATACTAAACATGCAGCAAGCGGTGCAAGTAACAATGACAGGAGAAGACATGACTTACCGTGTTTGTTGATTAATCCAATTTACCATAATCGTTTGCTGGACACTATTTACTAATCCAACTAATGAACTCAGAAAAAGGGAGACCCGGGTGCAGAGATGACAAGCTAACAGGCTAGCGAAATGCTAACGTGTGATGGTGATTTAGATTAAAAGCTAGCGATGTCAAATTTAACGTGATAGGCAATTTTTAAACAATGTATGGTGATGAGTAAGTTATATTTAGCAGTAGAACAAAGAGAAAATATCAAAATAGAGATTCAAACGTAAGCAAGGCTTTACAAAGCTACAGAGCACAAAGTACAGTGCTACAGGCACAAAGAGAAGGTGGATAATACCCGCTTCGGCCGGTTTACCACCTCGCTCTCTTCCAAAACGTTCCCCAGCTCCCTTCAACCAGGTGGCTGGGAACATTACATCCACAGCCAACGAGCCCGCAAACAAACGCGCTCGCCTGTACACAAACGCCGTTTTCACGGCGACCCATATGAATCACAAAAAGTGTTTTTTCTCTGTAGGCAGTGTGCCAGCATTAAAGCATGTACCCCTATACTCAATCACTCCCCCATGTTCCCCAACCCCCTGCACTCAGCGACTCGCCACATAAATTAATTCAGCCCTTGGCTTCGAGGCCTGGCAGGCCATTCCCGGCATTTCAAAATGGGTGTTGAACATAACAGAACAAGGTTACTCACTACAGTTTGCTCGCAGACCACCGCGCGAAAGACAACGGTGAGAAGCGACACAAGTCACGTGCTTTGAACCGAAATATCAAAACTGTTAATGAAAGGGGCGGTGGAAGCCATCACCCCTCACAGAGTGAGTCAGGCTTTTACAGCCGTTACTTCCTTGTACCAAAAAAGGACGGTCAAAATGTTGAAAATGAAACAAATCTTGGTGCACATTCGCCTGGGAGATGGGTTTTTCACTGTAGATCTAGAGGATGCCTATTTCCACATACAAATAGCCCCTCATCACAGGCCATTCTTGAGATTCGCCTTCGAGGGGAAAGTTTACCAATACAGGTGCTACCCTTTGGTCTATCTCTGGCTCCCCGCACGTTTATGAAGTGCATGGAAGCGGCGCGAACTCCGCTGAGGCTACGGGGAATGAGAATTCACAACTATCTCGATGACTGGCTCATAATAGCTCAGTCAGAGATACAGTTATTGAACCACAGATCTTGGCTTCTCAACCATTTGAAATGCTTGGGCCTCAGAATCAATGTGGCAAAGAGCTCATTGTCTCCCACACAGAACGTTTCGTTTTTGGGAACAGTGTTAGACTCACTACAGATGAACGTGTGACTGACGTCACAGTGCACGCTCTCGGTTTCCGAAAGCGGTTTCCCTCAGGTCCGGTGCTTACACTCCTCTCAAACACTTTCAGAGGATGTTGGGTCTCATGGCCTCGGCGGCACCAGTCCTCAGACTAGGTCTGTTACACAGCGTTGGCTGAATTTCTGCGTTCCAGCTCACGCATGGCTCTCGGGCCGATTACAAATCAAGGTAGACCACAGCTGTGTGTTGGCTCTGGCTCCTTGGAAAAATCCCGTCTGGGTTCAGACGGGCATGAGTTTGGGCACTGTTACTAAGTGGAAAGTTATCTCGACAGATGCATCCAACCTAGGTTGGGGAGCCCTTCACGAGGGCAGGCCAGTCTCCGGTCTCTGGTCAGACTCTGAAAAGAGCCTTCACATAAACTGTCGAGAGATGAAAGCGGTCACGCTATAGCTAAAAGATTTCCTTCCGTACATAAAGCACCACCATGTCCTGATCCGAACGGACAGCAGGTCAGTGGTAGCCTATATAAATCGCCAGGGCAGTTTAATATCTATTGGTCTGCACACAATGGCGGAAAGAGTCCTAATATGGGCGGAGCACAACCTGAACTCGCTGGACTCATGTGCCAGGCATTCTGAATCTGGGTCCGGACATGCTGTCCAGGGGCAAAGTGTCCCCAGCAGAGTGGTCTCTTCACCCACAAATGATTCAGACAATTTGGGGCATGTTTGGCGAGGCAAAAGTGGATCTTTTCACCTCACAAGACAATGCTCAATGCCTAATATATTTCTCCAAGCACAAGGACGCGTTGGTCCACGAATGGCCCAGCCTTCCTCTTTATGCTTTTCCCCCAATGTCAATGTTACCTCAGGTCATAGAGAGGATCAGGGAGAGCAAATGCGCTGTGCTTTTAATAGCCCCGCTCTGGAGAAATCAACCATGGTTCTCAATGCTAAGTCGGATGTCAGATACAGCCCCGTGGCCAATTCCGCTGAGGAGAGACCTCATCATGCAGGCGAAACGGCAGTCTGGCATCCCCGTCCCGATCTATGGGCGCTTCATGTTTGGCGTACCACATTCAAGTGAATGGACAGTCACTGGGGAAGAACGATCTTATCGTGCGCTTCCTCAAAGGGGCTAGAAGGCTTCACCCACCTCGCCCCCCTTCAGTCCCTATATGGGACCTGTCCACGGTCCTTGATGCTATGAAAGGCTCAATATTCGAGCCTCTGCATTCAGTGAGCTTAAAGCTCCTATCACTGATGACTGCTTTTCTGCTAGCAATCGCATCAGTTAAGCGAGTGGATGATCTGCACGCGCTCTCAGTGAGCGCCTCTTGTCTGGAATTTGGGACAAACAACTCTAAAGTCGTCCTCAAACCAAGACATGGATATGTACCTAAGGTGCTTTCAACTCCGTTCAGAGCACAGGTCATTTCACTTTCAGCACTCTCATCATCGTTAGATGAGGAAGATGCTAATTTGCTCTGTCCTGTCAGAGCGCTGAAAATATACATAGAGCGTTCCGCTGCTTTCAGGCAAACTGAACAGCTCTTTGTGTGCTTTGGCGGCCTCACCCGCGGGTGCGCGGTTACAAAGCAGACCTTGTCAAGATGGATAGTGGATGCTATCTCGCTGGCTTATGAATCCAAAGATCTCAGCTGCCCTATAGGCATCAAAGCCCATTCTACTAGAGGCATGGCCTCGTCATGGGCTTGGTCTACTGGCATTTCTCTGAATGATATCTGTGCGGCGGCAGGCTGGGCCTCCCCGTCCACTTTTATCAGGTTTTATAATTTGGATGTCCCTGCCTTACAGGCTGGGCTTCTCGCTGTGTAATACATATTAACCCCTTACGGCCCGACAGTCTGGTCTGGTTTAAGTATTTGTATAAGTCATAAGTACATTCCTTACATGACTCGAATTGTCTGGTCATTCAATATTCTTATCGGTCCGACTATGTCTGGTCTATACATATATATATATATATATATATATATATATATATATATATATATATATATATATATATATATATATATACAGGTCCTTCTCAATAAATTAGCATATTGTGATAAAGTTCATTATTTTCCATAATGTAATGATACAAATTAAACTTTCATATATTTTAGATTCATTGCACACCAACTGAAATATTTCAGGTCTTTTATTGTTTTAATACTGATGATTTTGGCATACAGCTCATGAAAACCCAAAATTCCTATCTCAATAAATTAGCATATTTTATCTGACCAATAAAAGAAAAATGTTTTTAATACAAAAAAAGTCAACCGTCATATAATTATGTTCAGTTATGCACTCAATACTTGGTCGGGAATCCTTTTGCAGAAATGACTGCTTCAATGCGGCGTGGCATGGAGGCAATCAGCCTGTGGCACTGCTGAGGTGTTATGGAGGCCCAGGATGCTTCGATAGCGGCCTTAAGCTCATCCAGAGTGTTGGGTCTTGCGTCTCTCAACTTTCTCTTCACAATATACCACAGATTCTCTATGGGGTTCAGGTCAGGGGAGTTGGCAGGCCAATTGAGCACAGTAATACCATGGTCAGTAAACCATTTACCAGTGGTTTTGGCACTGTGAGCAGGTGCCAGGTCGTGCTGAAAAATGAAATCATCTCCATAAAGCTTTTCAGCAGATGGAAGCATGAAGTGCTCCAAAATCTCCTGATAGCTAGCTGCATTGACCCTACCCTTGATAAAACACAGTGGACCAACACCAGCAGCTGACATGGCACCCCAGACCATCACTGACTGTGGGTACTTGACACTGGACTTCAGGCATTTTGGCATTTCCTTCTCCCCAGTCTTCCTCCAGACTCTGACACCTTGATTTCCGAATGACATGCAAAATTTGCTTTCATCCGAAAAAAGTACTTTGGACCACTGAGCAACAGTCCACTGCTGCTTCTCTGTAGCCCAGGTCAGGCACTTCTGCCGCTGTTTCTGGGTCAAAAGTGGCTTGACCTGGGGAATGCGGCACCTGTAGCCCATTTCCTTGCACGGTGGCTCTGGATGTTTCTACTCCAGACTCAGTCCACTGCTTCCGCAGGTCCCCCAAGGTCTGGAATCGGTCCTTCTCCACAATCTTCCTCAGGGTCCGGTCACCTCTTCTCGTTGTGCAGCGTTTTTTGCCACACTTTTTCCTTCCCACAGACTTCCCACTGAGGTGCCTTGATACAGCACTCTGGGAACAGCCTATTCGTTCAGAAATGTCTTTCTGTGTCTTACCCTCTTGCTTGAGGGTGTCAATGATGGCCTTCTGGACAGCAGTCAGGTCGGCAGTCTTACCCATGACTGCGTTTGCTTGCCGTGCTTCGCTTGCTCAGGGAGTCGCTTCAGTCGATTAACCTGACGAACCTGGCGAGACAGGGTCTTTTATACCCTTGGCTATGCAAATTCTGCTGCCCCTTGTGGCGGGAATATTAGAGGGACCTGATTGGAACAGCGGTCTCACCATAGGATTGTGCAGTTGCAGTGGCACAGCCAATCAGTGCGCAGCTGCTTCCTGCTGAGAGCTGTGCAGCTGCACTGCTTTTTACATGGTATTTTTAGGATAAAAATTTGCTACAAGATCTCGAGGAAAGGAAATTCCCCTAGCGTTTAGCTAAACACAATACTCGCTCCCTCTTCTCAGGGAACCGAGGTTACGTAAGTAACCGAAATGTTTCCGGGTCATAGGCTTGAATACGTAGGAACGAGGAAACATCAATTTGAGTATTGAGAATGTTGAAACTCGCAGTTGTGGGAAGAGGTCTGAATATGCTTGAAGAAGTTTTCCTGAGTAGTCATTAGTCATCTTTCACCTGTCGTCCATTCCAGTCTTATTTCCTCCTTTTGTTTGATTTGTCTACTTTGTCTACTAAGTTTTGAGTTTTCTGTCATTTTCTGTCCATCTTCATCTGAGTATGTTTGTTCAAGTGGTTATCTCCTGAGTTTTGTTATTAAAGTTTCATCCCTGAGCAATTCCTCATTGTGCGAGTTTATATAACCACATTATGTGACAAAGGGCATATGGCCTCTTTAAGTCATTGAGAAAAACCCCACAAAAAAAAGCATCTTCCATGTCACCTACAGCACAAGAAAACAGCACATTATGCTGTGAACATGCATGTCATCAATACAGCTCTCAAGATAATTTAATATGCTTTTCTTAATACGCGTATTTCACTTTCAGGTTTTAACTACTTGTTTTAGAGCTTAAATGTTTGATTGCTTGTATTTAAAGTTGCTGTGGCTACTAAACGTCAGCAATATTTTAAATGGATACATTTTTAACAAGAGAAAGTCAAGTTTACCGCCACCTGCAATGATAAAATGATAACAGCTCTCATAAAACTATGCAATAGAACCTGAAACAGCCATTATTTTCCATTATTGTTTTTTTTATCCTGGAGAAACCAGATAAAGGCATGAGAAACAATGTATTTTAAAACAGCAGACTTGCTTTAACAGTTCAAACTGACGTCCCAGACTATTTGGCCTTTAAATTAATATTTCATATCCAATATAAATATTTTAGATTAAGGTAAGTTGAATAAATATTGAAAATTACATTTCTTGCAATCTACAATAATTAATGAGCATTTTAAATTATTTCCCTGTCTTGCGTTTGTTGATGTGATTTAAAAAAAAAAAAAAAACTTATTTCAAGTTCATGTCATGTTGTTTTTTGATCCATTCATCTGTCACACTGATGATGATGATGATGATGATGATGATGATGATGAAGACGGACGACAGGATTATAAAACATAAAAAAGGTTTTATTAAACTAGACGGGATCAAAGTAACAGCGTGTGTAACATGCACACACAAACAATAACCGACAACTAAAGACTAAATACAGAGGAACTAAATACACAGAGGTAACAAACTAAATTATGTGCAGCTGTGGTGGAAGATTAGTGTCCATGGGAACAGATGAGTGGTGGGAAACACAGACAAAGAAACATGTGACTGATGACAACAAAGTGAGTCCAGATCACTGTGACATCATGATTGTGTCAAGATATGTCTTGTTTAATCATTAAAAGAAAAGGAAAATAAAAAAGAAGAAAACAAGGCACTATAGGGGGAAAAAAACACAAACATCAGTTCAGAGTTATTTTTGAATTATTCTATAATTATTCAAGAAAAAAATAATAAAATTATAATTGAATGCCTGTTTTTCCACTAGTTTTTTGTCAAAATTGTATAGGGTCGCTAATGACCTGAGGTGTGTAAGATTGTACGTATGTTTTTATCTGCACAATAATAAATAAATCTATAATGACGAAATGAGTGCAATTCACCTTTATTCCACAAGGTGGCAATGTCTGATACACAATGGTGAAGTGACGTTTCACTCATATTTACCTTAGACAGAAAACGAAACAAAAATATATATATAATCTGCAAAACTTGAAATCCTTGAGTTTTGAGGATATGCGCTAGATCGCGAATATGAGGGAAATGCTGAATGTACTGGGAAATGAGTTCTGACGAGGACAGTGATGATGGTATAAAACATCTGCTCAAACTGAACCCTTCCAAGCTTCAAAAGGTAACAAAATATGTTTTATTTTATTCTTCTGTAATTGTTACTCTAATATCAGGAGTTGTATATATTATCGCGACAGGTATAGAACTATCCATGTTAGATATAGATCCGGGTCGCTAAAGACCCGAATATGTAAAGAATGTTTGGCAAAACAGTCATGCATTTAAGGGTTAAACCAATTAAGAGCAGTGTCAGTGAGTCCAGTGGTTTGATACAGCCGGTTAAGGATTATGCCATGATCCACTGTATTGAAAGCAGTAGACAGATCGAGGAGTATGAGGAGGGATGGTCAACCTGCATCCGCTGTCATCCGTAGGTCGTTTGTGACTCTAACCAGGGCTGTTTCCGTACTGTGTGCAGAGCGGAAACCAGACTGAAATTTTTCTAAAAGATTGTTGTATTTGTCTACCACCCCCCCTGAAAGGAGAAACACTGATATGAGACAAATGTGTTAAAACCAACAAAATATCAGTGTCTAATGATGTTAGAGTTTCCTGTTTCATGTTAGAGTTTCACTACCTAAAACTAATAAAAATATCAACGTCTAATGATGTTAGAAACTGACGTCAATATGATGTTGGCTTGAGACGTTGGCTCAACGTTAGATTTTGGTTAGTTAATACCACAACCTAAACCTAACAAAGGATCAATGTGGCAGGGAGGGTGTGGTTTAGCGAGGTCTGTAACGGGAGAGGGAATCGGGAGACAAGTTCGCCGTAAGTGGGTCAAGTGCAAATCACATACACCTGTGTCTTGTTCCAGTGATGGGCGGGGAGAGACGGTTATAAACCAACGGAGAGGAAGAGCACGGGGGAGAGACTGGGGACTCGTGGGTGAGCGGTCGCAAGGACGAGAGAGAACCAGAGGAAACGAGGAGAAAGAAACCTGAGAGAAAGCCCAGAGAGCGCACCTGCCAGAGTGACGAGGGCGGAGCATGATTTGAAGCGCAGAGAGCGCTGATGTTGTTTTGAGTTAAAGTCTAACAGATTAATAAAACCCACAAGTCTCAGTAAGCCGACCCTGTCTTCTTCCTTCAGTGCAAAGAATCTGACCTTTTCTACAATCAACATCTAATGATGTTAGAATCTGACGTCAATATGATGTTGGCTTGAGACGGTTCAACGTTAGATTTTGGTTATAAAACAATATTTAATTCAGAATTCATCAACTGATTGCAATTCAATAAAAACAATTAAATAATTTTTATTGTCATGTGTGTTCTTGACTTAATGGATCTGACAGAAATGACGTGCCTGCTGGGTACTTTCACTAGAGCTGTAGAAAAAGGGTCGAGGGCACAGGTGGTGGGTTTCATCCTTTTGATTATCTTCTCAACCTCTTGCTGTGAGATTTCTGGAAAGCAATGTAGGGGCTCCGAAATTGCAGGGTGTGAGTGGATAGTCAGGGTGGATAGTGGTGAGGATCCAGGAAAGGTAGAGTGAATTGAATCGATTTTTGTTTTGAAAAAGTCCAGGAAATGATTACAGTGCTGTTCTGTAGTTTCTGTAAGTGAGGGGGTTTGTGGTTTGAGTAGATGATTTATGGTGGAGAACAGCTGTTTGGAGTTTCCGGGACTATTTCTGATGACATTTGAGTAGAAATTCGTGCCTCTGTAAGTGACTTTGAGTAGTCCTTTCGGTGTTCCCGAAAAGCAAACTTGTGCACAGTGAGACCTGTGGTTTTGAATCTCCTCTCAATGGCACGCCCAGCTGCCTTCAATTTTCCTAGTTCATCTGTATACCATGGGGCTTATTGGGTGAAAGTGACTGTTCTGGTTTTGACCGGGGCATGAAGATCCAGAATGCTTCTGAGGGTGTTATTATAATAGTCCACTGAGTCCATGGGTGGTAGACAGTTTACAGAAAGGAGATGCTGGAGATCGGATGCCATAGTCTCTAGGTTGATGTTTTTCAGATTTCTGAAGCAGATTTGGCATTTGGGCTTGATAAGGCTGGACAGTGAAGACATCTTCATGGAGATGGCCTTATGGTCAGAAACTCCAAGATCATACACCGGAAGATTGCTGAGATAAACAGAGTTTGTAATGACTAGATCGAGAGTGTGGCCCCTGGTATGAGTGGGGGCATGAGTGGAAACTCCAGTGCTACTAGTCCTAGGAGTGACGGCGCCCTGATGACGTGTTCAAGATGCGACGATGCGCACGCCAGACCAGATGGATGAGATGTTGTGATCAGACCAATAGAAAACAAACTTTCGACGGCATCTTCTGTGAATGTAACGGGGCCGGTGAAGGAGTCCAAGTTGTTTAATGACTGATGTACACGATGGAGTGGTATAGTTGTTGAATTTCTTAAGTTGAATGGCTGAATAGTTCAGCATTATGCCAGTCGTGGAGAGTGGTCTGTTAGCCGTAAGCCATGCCCGTGATGCACAGAGGAAAGCCAACAGACACAGCAAGCAAATAACTGTGACTATGGGTGGACACCTCGTGATCATCAGCAGTGACTTTGGGTGAAAGCCTCACGGTAACAGGCAGTAATGAACAGATACGGGAATCCCCAAGCGATAGTAAACTGGTAGGTAAACAGCCGCTTGAGTCGGCGGAATCCGTACAGGACACATACAGATCCACAATATTTACTAGTGAGCAGTGACAGAATAACTTACTGAACGTATTACTGGTCGACAAACATTATGCTATAGGTTATACCGTAACAACAACTGTTGCACTGTAGAGGCTTTTCAGTTATAGAAAACGGAGAAGCGGTGAACAAGCCACGCCAACGTCCTCTCCTCTCGCTT
Organism: Romanogobio albipinnatus; assembly: GCA_023566225.1. Classification (NCBI taxonomy): domain Eukaryota; kingdom Metazoa; phylum Chordata; class Actinopteri; order Cypriniformes; family Gobionidae; genus Romanogobio; species Romanogobio albipinnatus. The sequence continues at coordinate 43,291,635 of CM042242.1, forward strand.
GGTGTGGGTAAGTTTAAATACTACTGTTATTGTGTCACTGAGTACATTTTTAAGATTTTTTCAGGCGAGAATGTGCTTGTTTAAAGCTCAATTCTGTGGTTTATTTATAAAGATAGCGCCTATTTGAAAATTGTATCTGACATTTTCAGAGTTGTGAGATCCAGTCGACCAGTGGGTCACTCAGCGCTCATTAACCCCACCTAAAACAGCTTTTCCTCGGCTAGTTTTTCTTACATTGGCCACTGGCTCTGATGTCTCTGTAGTGGTTAAACATGAGAGATGATTAATCTTGTGTAGATATAATTGGTCTTTGGTCTCATGAATCTATAATTTGTTCCCTGGCAAATCGTTCTGGCTGAGGGCAAAGTGAAGTTTCATAACTTTACATATTTAGACTATTTAACTTTACCGTTGTAGCCTACTAGCAATGACTTTGTATGTTTGACTGAATTGTTGCAATGAAGAAAAAAAATTATTCAACCTGACGAAAAAGAGTGTGTTGATATAGGTTGCTCTGCAGAAAAACATTGAGTGCGTTGAAATAGGGTTGCTCTGCTTTAGCGTTACAACATTCCGACTGACGGATGAATACGACTCCATAGAGGAATCCAACAAAAATAGAGGAATCCGATTGAACACAAAATGTGGCATGTATCCAAACTCACCATAATAAATAAAGTGAGGAAAAATGAAAGTCCTTCTAAAAAATAAAAAATGCCAAAAACAAACATAAGCATTCCAAAATTCTACAATAAGAAGGAAGACAATATTCAAATATACTCACATGTTGAGCTTAAAACCAAAGGTTTCCCAACTGGGACTTTTTAGATAGACAGTTCAAGGTAGCCGTAAAGAAAAATGCGTTCCCTCTACCACAACTGAACTTACTTCTTCAGGCAAGTCTATCAGAACCAGCATTAACTTCTTCAGCAATTTGAGCTACAGTTGCTCGTCTGTTTGATCGGACCACACATGCCAGCCTTGGCCTCAGCCTCCTTTGCCTGCATCAATGAGCCTTGGTCGCCGGTTCACCACTGTTCCTTCCTTGGACCACTTTTGATAGATACTGACCACTGCAGACCGGGAACATCCCTCAAGAGCTACAGTTTTGCAAATGCCCAGTTGTCTAGCATCACAGTTTGGCCCTTGTCAAACTCGCTCAAATCCTTGCTCTTGCCCATTTTTCCTGCTTCTAATACATCAACTTTGAGGACAAAAAGTTAACTTGCTACCTAATAAAAATCCCACCCACTAACAGGTGCCGTGATGAAGAGATAATCAGTGTTATTCACTTCACATGTCAGTGGTCATAATGTTATGCCTGTATACTGCATTGCAATAAAGGTGAAAAGACAGATACGAAAGCTTGAGCAGAATCCCAATTGTATGACTGATCATGGACTGGAGCCTGTTTGTTTAAATGTGTATTCTCTTCAGAACACATGCAAAATTTGGCGCAGACATTGTACAACTCCAGCTGCTACAGCGAGGTATAGGGGTGTGCAGCAGAGCCAATATCTGTATCTATATCTGTAACAATCTCAAAATTATTTCTATCTGTATTTGGATGAAAAATGGAAATGGGTGTGGCTTTAACCCGGAAGTTTATACGATTACTTGAGAACACCATTATGTCTATGGTTCTCTTCATAGTTACCACTAAACAAATATGCCTTATGACTTTCTTACCTCAGCAGAAGAGAAATTAAGGTTTTTGGTGGAAAACATTCCAGTATTTTTATCTAATGCAAATTAATTGGTGCCCAATGTAGACCATTTTGATGGTCCAAAATCCATATTTAGGCAGCTTCAAGAGCTCCACATGACCCCAGCCGTCAAATAAAGTTTTTCTCTAGTGAAACAATCACTATAAATATATATACAGTATAATATAATATACTTTTTAACTAGAAATGCTCTGCAATATACAGTATAATCAAAAAGACACCAAAAAAGTAATTGTTCCTCAGGCCTGAAATTGCTCGGTTTCTTTTTCACAAGTCGCTCCACAACCTTCACACAAAGCTGTTATCCGACTGTGATGTGATTCTGCTTAATTTATAATTCAGCAATTCTCGCCTCCACAAAGACAGTTTGCCTATACCATGGAGCAAGTGGCATGTGTGGTGACATCTCAAAGCCTCCTTGCACACACAATCGTACACCTTTCCTAAAGTATCTCAGATGAGTTCTGTGGTCTATAAAGGCACCCTGCACAATACAACCAGTGATAGGTATTATGCATGCAACAGCTGTGTATAGTGTGTATGATATGCGCTTTGTTTGAGATGGCACTGATCCACCCCCATCATGCAGTGCAAGCTGTGATCTCCCCTCATGCCTTCTCAAATACCAACCCGTTCTCACTCCCAGGGCGTCGATAAACGACGCATGGTCAAGTGCCTTCCGCGTCGCAACGAAGACGCTAAAGGCACCCCTAGGCGTCACTATTTTGACGCGCTGAGTGCTCCATTCATTTCAGTTGTTTACCCAATGCGTCAGATCAAGACGCATTTTATTCTTTGCATTTGTAAAAGCATACATGATTTTATTCATATTTTATTCATATTTAAATGTTACTTTTATATTTTGGAGCAGCTAACCCAACTCCTACACTAAACCTAACCACTCCTAAACAACATAAAACACACAACAGGCAAATACAAGTACAGTCACAGGTATTTATTGCAAAAACTTACCAACAACAGTATAAAACTATTAACTCGTGTTGCATTCCAAGTCTTCTGAAGTCACACGATGTCTTCATGTAAAGAACAGAGTTGATCTTAATGTTTTAATCGCTGAGATGATGATCCCGCCGCGCCGTTAACGCACTCATTCATATCTAATTCAAATAATACACACGCCTCTTTAGCATGACGCATTCGGTCACAAGACACACGAGAACCAATGAAATTTTACAATCAAAGCTGACGTAATGACGCAATTAGTCACGAGACATACGAGAGCCAATGAAATGTCACTATGAAAACTGACGTAACGGGCGGCAACATTTGAATTTGAAATTGTTTGTGTTCGTGATCTTCTGCGGATGGAGACGCTGATCGCTTTTGGGGATTTCCTTCACACTAATCAATCGCTTGGCCTCGGAATATTTGTATTTTTTTTATAAATTGTGCATGCAGTCGACTCTGCCTGTTATAACTGCGTTTTATACCACACGAATGGGTAGGTTTAGGGTTGGAATGGGGTTGGGTTACATGTTAAAACGTGTCTAGATAGCGTAAATAAAATGATGATGGCTGATTAAATTGAGAATCACAGTCCAACATGTCATAATGGCAAAATCATAACCCAATATATGATCAGCATGACGATAACGTTCCCATGCCCAACGCGTCTGTGTCTGACGCCGAAGGTTTCTCATTGAAATGAATGTAGCACTCAGCGCGTCGATATAGTGACGCCTAGGGGTGCCTTTAGCGTCTTTATTGTGACGCGGAAAGCACTTGACCATGCTTCGTTTTTCGACGCTTTGGGAGTGAGAACGGGTTGCAAATACACACATGCACACACATTAGGTGGGAGTTTTGAGCGAGGGGGCATTGCTGCAGTTGCGGTCTAATCCTCCAGAGATATGCTGCACTTTGTGCTGTAGAAAAGTGTGGATCAGAGGCTCACCAGGATCAGATAAGCCCTCTATTAGACCTGCTGGAATGGGACCACCTCTGTGACAGCGGCCGGTATGAATGCAATTTTCCTCCTGAAATGAACCCCATACAGTTCCTCCATTAACTCATTATACAGCCCTTTCATTGCTTCTTTTTCCTTTAAAAGGTGGGATTACGGCCATTTGTAAGGCTTACATAAATACTGCTTTGCAGGCAAGTCAAGCATGCACAGGATGGTACATTAAATGTCGAAAAAAGGTTGAATTGGGTGTGATATATGGATTACAGCTTATTAAAGAGCTTGTGTGCTTTATCAGTTCACATGGCAGCATTTATAAACGTTTCATAATTGTGACTAATGATCCCCGTGTTCTGCAAATTATCTTGCCATTGTAACTTAATAGCTCTCCTCAAACATCAATAGTTTGCGTGTATTTCTTCTTTGTTCTCTTCAGCAGGACATTTTTATGTATGGAGTATTTCTTCATGTCTCTTCGGGGCTCTAGCAAGGACAAAATGTATCTTAATGCCATATGCTTTTAGTACAGTGCTAGATTGGCATGTCAGCATAAGATAGTTTTGAAAGAATAAAGCATTTCTTGATTTATTGTTAAATGGTGATTCTTTCACGATACACAATTGTTTATTGCGCCTACAAATAAATCACATTTCAGTATTATTCAGTATTTCATTTCAGACAGAAATCTGTTAAAGAATACAATTATTTGATTTAATATTTATTTATTAATTATTAATATTATTAAATGAATAGTTAAAAAAAAAACTTTCTTTGTTCTTGGAAAATATTGCACGTTTTGGTCTACTTTTATGGTATTTCTGGGAGCTTAACAACTCATGATCACCATTTTCATTAAGAAATTGATGCTTTTATTAAGTAAGCATGCAATAAAGTGATCAAATGTGTCAGTAAATATATTTATAATGTTAACAAAGATTTTAATTTTAAAACCTATTAATCAAAGAATCCTGAAAAAATGTATCACAAAAATATGTCAAGTAGCACAGCTGTTTTCAACATTGATAATATTAAGAAATGGTTCTTGAGCACAAAATCAGCATATCATGATTTCTAAAGGGTCATGTGACACTGAAGACTGGAGTAATTATGCTTAAAATTCCACTTTGCCTTCACAGGAATAATTCACATTTTAAAATATTTCAAAAAAATCGAAAACAGTTCTTTTAAAGGTCCCGTTCTTCGTGTGTTTTTGAAGCTTTGATTGTGTTTACAGTGTGCAATATAACATGTGTTCATGTTTCGCGTGTAAAAAAACACAGTATTTTTCACACAATTTACTTATCTGTATACGGCAGTTTTCACTGTCCTAAAAACGGGCTGACGAGTTCCTTGTTCTATGAAGTCCCTCCTTCAGAAATACGTAACGAGTTCTGATTGTGCCAGCGGTTCCCGTGTTGTGATTTGACTGCAGCTTAGCGCAAGTTGTACGGAAAGGTCACGCCTCTTAACGGGAGATGTATGCGGCTATGCGCTCAATGATCTCTACAACGTCCCTGGGAAAGCCAAACAAAAGTGATTTGACTCCGGGATGAAAATAACAGCGCCTCGACGACATGGCGACAAAGACACTGAAACGCAGCACTTCCTTTTCTCCACGCGACCGTCCTCTTCTCCACGTGGGACAGCAACAAGACCACGCCCCCTTTTTTGAAAAAAAATGTGGGTGGGTCCTCATAAAGTACAAATATACTGCTTTGCTTGCTAAATGTATAGTTTGGAAAGACAAAATTACGGAAATCACCATATAATTGAGAGCGGCAGTAGTGTAGGGGTAAGCACAGCATCTAGTTTTGACACAAATCGACTTCGGTTCGAGTCCAGCTTTCGCCGAATTCAATCTTCTCCCTTTTCCCATCACATATCAGATCGGAAAGGCATTTATTTTCAATAAAAATGAAGAAAATATTAGAAAAGTGGAAATAAAGCATCTAACGTGTTTAATAATACGTGTTTATCGATTAGGGGTGGGTAAACAGACATTTGCTGAACGTTAGAGACGATAAAAGGGAGTGGGTCCAATATCATTGATCGTAAAAGTGGGTGGGTCTTGTCCCACCCACATACAATGGTTCCGACGCCCATGTATATATATATATATATATATATATATATATATATATATATATATATATATATATATATATATATATATATATATATATATATATATATATACACACACATGTCTGACTACTCCCTCCCTCTGTCTCAGTCTGAAATAAATGAAATGTGACATAAGTGAGAAAATACACATCACGGTGACTTGACATTATTAATGAAAGCCTCTCCGGGCAAGTTTCATTAGGTCAAGGTTATTACAAGTGTGCTTTAAAGAGTGTTTTATCCATGGTTGCACTTTCCTCACAATAAATAAAGAATGAGTTACTAGAAACTAGATGTTAGAAACCATCCCACCTTACATGACCCTTAAATTCAATTCAGGAAAAAAGAGAAGAAATGAAAATGCATCATTCTGAGGACATCTTGAACATTTGGAACATTCTATGAAACAGGCGACATTTCCAGTTTTCCATATACATAACTTTAGTGTACCGTTCAAAGGTCTGAGGTCAATATGGTTGATTGGTTGATTGGTTGGTTGGTTGGTTGGTTGGTTGGTTGGTTGGTTGATTGGTTGGTTGATTGATTGATTGGTTGGTTGGTTGGTTGGTTGATTGATTGATTGATTGATTGATTGATTGATTGATTGATTGATTGATTGATTGATTGATTGATTGATTGATTGATTGATTGATAAAAAAGTATATTCTATTTAGCAAGGATGCATTAAATTGATCAAAAGTGACAGCAAAAACTTGTATAATGTTACATAAGATGCCTATTTTAAATGCACTGAACAAAATTATAAACGCGACACTTTTGTTTTTTCCGCATTTTTCATGAGATGAACTCAAAGATCTAAGACTTTTTCTATGTACACAAAAGGCCTATTTCTCTCAAATTTTGTTCACAAATCTGTCTAAATCTGTATTAGTGAGTACTTCTCCTTTGCCAAGATAATCCATCCACCTCACAAGTGTGGCATATTAAGACGCTGATTAGACAGCATGATTATTGCACAGGTGTGCCTTAGACTGGCCACAATAAAAGGCCACTCTAAAATGTGCAGTTTTATTAAACAGCACAATGCCACAGATGTCGCAAATTTTGAGGGAGCGTGGAATTGGCATGCTGACTGTAGGAATGTCCACCAGAGCTGTTGCCTGTGAATTGAATGTTCATTTCTCTACTATAAGCCGTCTCCAAAGGCATTTCAGAGAATTTGGCAGTATATCCAACCGGCCTCACAACCGCAGACCACGTGTAACCACACCAGCCCAGGACTTTCACATCCAGCAACTTCACCTCCAAGATTGTCTGAGACCAGCCACCCGGACAGCTTCTGCAACAATCGGTTTGAATAACCAAATCATTTCTGCACAAACTATCAGAAATAATCTCAGGGAAGCTCATCCGAATGATCATCATCTTCATTGGGGTCTCGACCTGACTGCATTTCGTCGTCGTAACCGACTTGAGTGGGCAAATGCTCACATTCGATGGCATCTGGCACTTTGGAGAGGTGTTCTCTTCACTGATGAATCCCGGTTTTCACTGTACAGGGTAGATGGCAGACAGCGTGTATGGTGTCATGTGGGTGAGTGGTTTGCTGATGTCAACGTTGTGGATCGAGTGGCCCATGGTGGTGGTGGGGTTATGGTATGGGCAGACAACGAACACAGGTGCATTTTATTGATGGCATTTTGAATGCACAGAGATACCGCAACCAGATGCTGAGGCCCATTGTTGTGCCATTCATCCACGACCATCAACTCATGTTGCAGGGATCTGTACACAATTCCTGGAAGCTGCAAACATCCCAGTTCTTGCATGACCAGCATACTCACCGGACATGTCACCCATGAGCATGTTTAGGATGCTCTGGATTGGCATATATGACAGAGTGTTCACAGCCATTGAAGAGGAGTGGACCAACATTCCACAGGCCACAATCAACAACCTGATCAACTCTATGCGAAGGAGATTTGTTGCACAACGTGAGGCAAATGGTGGTCACACCAGATACTGACTTGTTTTCAGTCAGTATCTTTGAGTTCAGCTCATGAAAAATGGGGGCAAAAACAAAAGTGTTGCGTTTATATTTTTGTTTCAGTGTATAAATGCTTCTTTTCAACTTTGTATTCACTAAAGAATCCTGAAAAATATGGTTTACACAAAGATATTAACCAGCACATCTGTTTTAAACAATAATGATTACAGATTTTTTTTTTCTTAAGCACCTTACTGATTTTTGAAAGATCTTAATGATTTATGAAGGATCATGTGATCATGTGAGTAATGGATGCAGAAAATTGGCTTTGCCATTATATGAATTAAAATGACAAATAAATTACATTTATTGTGTTCAAATAGAAGACACAAATGGCAATATTTGTGTGTAGAACAGTAAATTAAAAATGAATGTGAAACAGGAAAGGAAATCAGCCTCTCAGCTTGTGTCTCTGTCATAGACATATACACATCAGTAGTTCTGCTAAAAGCTATAGTTTCCTCAGCTCAGAAATGGCCTTCAAGCTGAGGAAGGTAATGGGCTCTGGGAAAGGCCAGATACCAAGGTGTACAGAAGGGTCAGTGCATATGACAAAACTTCAAAGCAAACCAAACCAGGAGAATAGCCTTGCAAAAATATGCCCATACAAGGGGAAAAAATGGAAAGTTTTCTTTCAAAACAGCATTGAGATCGCCTGAATTCAGTTTTCTGAAGGAGGTCCAACCTTCTGTGACCAGTGATAACAGGGATACAGTGGTGGGGGACACATGTGTTTCTGGTTCAGAGGGTTGATTGGCAGCCGGTGTGGAGCTGTCCGTGGTGCTGATTTGTTTGGCTGAACTCAGTGCTGGTTCTGAATGGAAAGCTTCAGCCTTTCACAGGCTGCTGTACGCTGTTTATCAGCCGTTTAACCTGTAATTGTAAGAAGTAACACAGACAGAATACATTTCTAATGAAAATCTACTGATGTGTTTCATGCTGAATGAACTACCAGAGACATCTTTACTAGCTTTAGCTGTTATCTATGCTAAAGCTGCCAAACACTGAACGGATAAACTGAGAGATGTGGAATACTCCAGAAACTCTGATTGAATTATCATTATCTCTCAACACAGACTCCAGAGAGACTGAGGGTCAAAAAGTTCTAGCTTCCTTTGAGATAGCGACCTTGTAATGGTTCAGTTTAATTTAAAAAAAGGTGATTTTGGTTATATGTTGACCTTCAAGCGCCCTCTTGTGGCAAAGATTGTGTATGGTAACTTCCGCAGCCTATGACTCGTGTTGAGTTGAGTTCATGATGTAAGCGTCATGGCTGAAGAGCGGCTCGTACGGTGAAGTCGTGGCCTCATAAGGCTGTAACTGTAAGTCACTATTATTTTTCATATAAACATGATGTAGAGTAGGTTTAAGATGTTTGACAGTTAATGTAACAATCTAGAGATGCAAATGTTGTTAAAAACTAAATGTAAAGTGTAAAGTATGAGCATTAGGTAGCGCCATATGCTAGCGATCTTTTGTTATGATTATTAGGCTAATTTAGAGTTTGTGATTTCAAGCCATTACTTAAAACGTGTATAATATACTAATATAATTACCACATGCATATGACAATGTGACGTTTAGTGCATAATGTGTGGATTTTATGTTTCTTTGAATGCCTATTTTGGCAGTAAATACTGCTCAGTTGAATATGTACTTTGCACTTTGAATATAAGTTGAGAACAATCTAATTGCTGTATTTTCTGTTTGTTTACAGTTTTACAATGTTAAAATTAAACGAGATATGATTCAAACTACTGGAAGATTAAAAGCCATGAACCAACATCTCGCCTGTTCACTGTCTGTCTAGCTGGATAGAGAAATTACATCTAGTGAGGACAGAACAGACCTCAATACGTCAAGCCGCTTTTTGATCAGTTAGCATACCCTTGAAAGACAGCTCGAACTGGTTTCTCCCAGAGTATTGCATTTGTCTGGTTTGCTTGTTTGTTGGGGGCTGATATTGATTTCCAAGCTTCAAGCAAGAGGAACTATGTAATGAGTGTATGATTATACCTAAGACCTGCTCATTGTCTGCTTGGGAAATAAAGCAACAAAATGATCAGGTGAGAAGTACAACAGAAGAGAATACTTCCTAAAGTTTAGGAAAGTGATTCAGGTGCAGCTTCAAATAACTGAACCCCCCCAAAGAACATAAACCATTTTGAAAGCCTTTTTTTTTTTTTTTACTCAATTTTGAAAAAAAAAATACAAAGATAGGGATTGTGTCCATGCAATATCAAAAGTTGAAATAGTTATATAAAAGTTTATAGTCAACAGCATTGTTATCGTTGACTAAAACTATTAAAAATAGTTTTCGTTAATTGAAATTAAGATGAATAATAAAATATAAATATTAGATTAAAAAATATTAATATTAAGTTAAGTTAACTTAAAAAGCAAACAAAAATAAGAAATTATTGCTTTGGGAAATTGGAAATTGAAAGCTAAATAGAAATGTTAAAAACACACTCATAACAAAAGTACTACAATCAAAAATATAAAAATAAAAGATGTATTTATTATTATTATTATTATTATTATTATATAAAAAATACCAGTTATGTATTTCTATGGATATTTTAGTACTGTCAACAAGGAAACGCTGGGTTAATTTTATATGTGTATTTTTCTTCATACCTCTTTTTACAAAAGTAACACACACATAAACAAAAGTCAATTTGTGTAAATGTTTATAGACATATTTTATGTTTATCGTTGTATATGACTTCCCTAATAAAGAGCTCTATGCACATCATATGCACATCATATTGTGAGAACATTATAATATAATTAAGTCCACATGAATTCAAAATATTCCAGTGCAATTTGCAATAAGCAGTCTGTTATATAAAACTAAATTCTAGACTATCATCAGTTTATATTTTTTTATCTGCTGCCTTAAGACATTCTTCATTTTGTTCGCTTTTATCAAGTGATATCAGATCATGCAAATCGTGCCACAGCTAAAAGATTTTACAGAGATTCATTAGCGTTTGATTTATAAGAATTTACCAGATTAGACATTGGGAATTCAACTAGACATTATTAGCACCCACAGCACTGCACATTTTGCATGTCTCTCTAATCTGACACACCCATTTCAGGTCTTGCTGTCTCTACTAATGAGCTGAGTTGAATCAGGTGTGTAGGATGAGGGAGACACAAAATTTGCTCTGGTTTGAAAACCACTGAAAGGTAATGTCACAGATCAGCCAGGCTCTCTCACTTCCACCACACAGCAATCCCTGTCACCAGAGTTCTGATCACCCGTCATCAATCACCTTATCAGCAGCACACTATCACCGTTTCTCAATATGCAATATTGTCTGTAGCCTACTTGTGTTCTCGTGGACTTGTGAAACATCATCAGTCACTGCCCAAGTACTGTTCCATTTCAAAGTTCACATCTAGCCAAGAACAGTTCAAATCCCCAGATGTGTCCTTGTTCCCCCCTTTTTATCGAGGATGCATTGAGAGGTGACTTGTGTGGACTCGAGCTAGACAGGTATCCGAGAATGCATCTCGCACCAACCAGAAACCGTCAAAAGAAGATGAGAAGCCCCACGTAATTTAAAAATACTAGTTAATGTGTAACGAAATGTTGTTTAAAGCTCACATCTGTGGTTTATTATAAAGATAGCGACTATTTGAAAATGTATCTGCCATTTTCTTAGTTGTGAGATCCAGTCGATCACCGGGCACTCAGTGCTCATTAACCCCACCAAGAGCAGCCTTTCCTCGGCTAGTCCTTCTGACGTCTGCCGCTGGCTCTGATGTCCTGTGGTGGTTAAACATATAATTCATGTGTAGATCTAAAGGGTGATCTTTGGTCTCATGAATATATAATTAGTTCCCTGGCAAATCTTTTTGGCTGAGGGCAAGTGAAGTTTCATAACTTTATATTGTTAGGCTATTTAACTGTTACCGTTGTACCCTACTAGCGCTGACTTTGTATGTTTGACTGAATTTTTTGCTTTATTTCTTGTATACTTTTTACTTATACTTTTATAACAGCTATCATTGATCATACATAAACTGACAATTAACAAAAAGAGACTGGGTTGTGTTTTATGTCATATTTAATTATATTACAGTGATACATGCATATATACATATATGCACTCTTGTCTGAACCACATATTAATATGTTCAAACATTTTTAAATGTAAACGAAAAGAGACAGGGTTATGTGTTATATTTCGTTGTGTTATAAATATACATAAAGTTCAGGGGCCGTATTCACAAAACATCTTAAGGCTAAAAGTAGCTCCTAACTTGCTGATTTAGGAGAAACTCTTAAAAATAATGGGCATGTCTGTCCTAATTTTAGGACTCAAGAGTATTTCACAAAGCATTTTAGCGCTAAAACTTGCTCATAAATCTGTGAAACGTTAGGAGTAGTCAAGATGACTTCTAAGTCACTAAGACCAAATCACAAACAATCACAAACAGTTTGCGGACATTTCTCCCCTTTCTCTCTTCCACTTCGCTTCCTGTCTACTCACTATAAATATTATTTTTGCATTTTTACAGTTTTTCTCAATTGTTTACACACAAATACTGGTACTTGAGACACAATGACCACAACATGTAACAACCCAGTCTCATATAAAAACGTACCCTGACTACATTGGTCCAAAGTGCATAATGTAGAGGGATTACAATAATGGTGCCTGAATTGTATGACTGTTACATTTTTTTTGCCTATTCTTTTCCTCTTGTTTTGCGTCCAAGTCACGTGACTTTCAAGATTCCGGCCGTGAGAATAAAAAACATGGCGGACATTTCTCAAATTTTTTTGTGGAAAAAATCAGTATTTTGAGTTAGTTTCTGCATAAAAATAAGTTTTGATTACATTTCTAGCGAGATATATTTTTTCATAATATTCACTCAGTAAATGTACATAATCACCCACTTGCTCATTGTTGCGAAGATTTTTCAGATCTCTCCAGAAAAATGTTCTGGCAGGAAGATTCTGGTTCTGGCAGGAAGATTCAATGTTACGTCACTTATCACATTCAGACCTATCCAATCAAGTCATAATTCTCAGAGTATAAAAGATCGGTAATTAACACATGTCTGAGTTCACAGATGCTGTGAGTCTGAATTCACGAATAGCATTTGCCAACAAGGCATGCTATTTGCACTCGGTGTAAATAGCCCCCCCGAAAAATCTAAATAAATAGTCCAGGCCTGGTCCTCTCTCATCTTGCACCAGTGTCACTCCTCCATTTATCCCTCCAGAGCGCCTCTGTGAGACTCAAGACCAGTGCGGAACACAAGTGCTACATTGGCACTTGGACCAGCACTTGGACCAGCGGCCCTACTTGCCACATACCCCCATCGCCCTTTGCAGGCCGTGGGGTACCTTCGAGACTGTGCTCTACAAGATGGAAGGAAGGATGAGGAGAGACAGAGATGAGAAAGGGAAAAGATAAGAAAAAACTTTTGGTTCCCAAAGCGCACTGCCGCTTGGTCTTCAAACAGTCGGGAGAACTTTCTTGCTATGCCTGTCGGTGGCACTGGATGCCCAGGCGGATGGCCTTATTCTCCCCCATCCCCTGATGGCCGGCGACGGCTCTTCCTCATCTGCGTCCGGCACCAAGGCCCGTTATCGTGACACCTTCTTCTCCACATACTGGCGATTGGATGCAGGCCCAGACGTCGGCAAACAGTGACAACTCCGACGACAGCCATCCCTCCATACTTTGGTGGACAGAGGCAAGTATCCATCCCTTCACCGAGCCCTCCAGCTCCACCACCTCAGTGTCCTTGGCGGCAGATTCTGTACTATCCAACTCGATGGCACCACGACATCCCCACAGCGGTGAGGGCTCTATGGAAGCGCATACCTTCTTCCTCCCAGGTTTCAGCACCAATGTAGCAAAGTTAAGGCTCATGGAAGAAAGAGGCGGAACCGGTGAAACTTTAATCCAAAAATAAACAAACAACAAAACGAAAGTAAAGCGGCAGACAACTGCCACTTAAAAAAAAAAAAAAAACACCAACATAAATAGTCCAGGCTGCATGTCCTGCCACATTGTTACTCCAAAACTTCTCAGAAATGATCTAAGCCGTAGTTGCTAGTTCTAATGTGACATTTTTGGTATATACCAGGGGCTTGGACGCATCTTTTCAACTAGCAACGGCATATGCTGAATCCGTGTTGTAAGAAAATAGTTGCAATGCACACACAATAAATGTATTTGGGACACTGTACTATACATACTTGTCCAGTGAAGTATTGTATACTCTTGTGAGCCCGAGATTTAATATTACTCCATATATTCAGAATTGAATGTCACATTTTGTTTGTGCATAGCAGTAGAACTGCTGCTGAAATGGTGTGTTGACCAGATATTCATCAGAAGGATTTTATTGAAAAAACAATGTACATATTGACAAAGATCACAGAAATCCTTGTTTAATGCTAAACAGGTAGTAAACTAAACTTTGTGATCAATTTTCATTGATTGCTCTCATAATGATGAGATCTTCTCAACCGTGATCCAGTAATGCGGTGCGGCTTCTCTTGAACAGTGAGCAAGTAAACACAGGTTGAAATGCTGCTATAATTGAGCCATAACTCAAGGTCTCTATGCAGCCACTAATAGAAGTTGTTAAACCTCATCACATCCCACAGATAATAAGAATTAAAGCTGGAATGAAATTATTAAATGTAACTCAGCTCACTCATAACTTAAAACACTGTTAATTTGCCACAAAGACAAATTGGATAGAACATTATTTGGTTTGATTCATGGAGAAAAAAAGAAAAAAAATTGGCACATCGTTGTAAATTCAGTCAGCTAGATCTAATAAATGTATTCTCTGTTATCAGGGGCACAACATGGGGTAAAACAGTACAAGAGTTTGGCATCATTAACAATTAATCACACTTCTTAATAATTGCTTTGCTCTGGGCATATTATGGCTCAACTTAGTGTTTTGTTACATTTTGCATAAAGGTCAGGATTAGTCTTTCTATTAAAGGCTTAGTAGACCCAAAAATGACAGTTCTGTCATCATTTACCCACCCGAAAAAAAAAAAAAGGTATTTTCATGCTGCTCTTTCCATATAATGCTCACATAAAGCAGAGAAAGTGCTCGTCCTCTGGTTCCCATTCTTTCACTGAATGGAAAAGAGCAGTGTGAACAATAATCTAAACTTCTCCTTTTATGTTTCACACAGGGCCATCGCAAGGGGGGTGCGAGGCCCTGTGCGAAGTTGACATGCGAGGCCCTCTATACAATTGATTTGCTCGCGTGTATGCGGCCGCGTATTGCTATAGTAACGAACCGAACTTTCGCATATCTGATCAAAAGTGGTTTGACCTATTTCAGATGCTGCAATTAGAAGTTAAAATGGACTGAGTAAAACTCTATACAATCTTGACGTGTGTAATAGGCTATTGTGCTCACTGACATGCAGCATGCACGGTCACTCACACGCTCATAACAATTGTAAGATCTACTGCATAATGATAACCTAAGAACAACAACAACAACAACAATAATAAAGCAATTAAAGGATTAAAAGCGATCTCAGGGAATAACCAGCCTAAATATGAACGGTATGAAGAAACGTGCAAACATTCACTCTTATTCGTCTAATAGTGAAAACGCAAACGTTTCTTGTCACATTAATTTATGATTTACATGACTTATAACGCATAATTTCATTTCAAGACGGCTAAATTTCATAGAAAGTTGAGCAGTTTGCATCACTAGATAGTCTATTACTGTTGGTCGCTGAACATTTCTATCGTAAAACAGTTGTCAGCTCAGCTGTACAGTACAAGCATCTCTCCACGAACTCTCGTTGCGTTGTGGTTATGACTGACAGCAAGGCCCGCCTTCTTTGATTTGATTGGCCACCTCACTCATTCTGTCACTGACGAGCGCTGTTAGAACGGTGAAGCAGACTAAACTAAAACTTTTTAATCATTCTAACAAACAGATTTACTCATTCAACACTAAAACGGGAGCTCGTCTCTCAGCTCTCATAAACAGTCTCTCAGTCTCTCCGCAGAGTTGGCTGTCTCTGCTTACTGTGCTTTAACGCTTTAACATCACCTGTGTTTAAACTACAATGCTAAAAAACGCATGAAAACGACAAGCCTTCGTGACCGCGCAGCACAGCCCGACACGTCACATGAGCGTAACTGCAATAGAGACATATTAACGTTAGTCCAAAATCGTTACCTTAGTCGTGTCTACCGTCATATCGCTCACCCCATACGCCGGATTATATATATATATAGTTTTAGTCCACGACCACTTGTTATATTTATGCCTCACCTTGAACTTCATCTTGTTGTTGCAACCCGGCAGCCTGATTATTCTCCGTGATTGTGTTGGTTGTGCTGCTTGTAGTCGCAATATTGGCATTGACAAATTTATCCAGCGATCCTCTCAGTGACTTATGAAATTCTTCTTTCTTTTTAATTCTTTTCCTTGTCTCACCACCCGACTCGTGTTTACGAAATCGGTTGCGCTCTCGTGCAGCACCCGACATTTTTTCCTCAGAGTGAGCGACTCACTGTGGCGCGACCACGCAGAACGTCATATCGAAATTTGAAAAATAATAATAATGTGCTGATTTTTTTTTCACGTAGCCTTGATTATGCATTATTGAGAGACAGTAGGAATTGTATTTATTATCGATGTTGGGTGGAAAAACTGTAATAAAAAATAGACAAACTTCATAAAATGCAGGCCAGGCGCGAGGCGCGAGGCCCTGTGCGGTCGCACACTTGGCACAGCCCTTGCAACGGTACTGGTTCCACAGAAGAATGAAAGTCAAGCAGGTTTGGAATAAATGAGGTTAAGTAGATTATCTTTTTCCTTTGTTTCCTTTTTTTCAGGTGATGAATGTGATGAATGTTATTTAATATTCCGTTTGAAAGTGACTTGACCTAAAAAGATTTGTAGCTGCAAGGGGAGCATATTAGATGTACTATTTTTTAAGAAACATTTTGTAAAATAATATCAAAAGTATAACACTTCATAAGCATGGTTGAAGTAAAGAGCTTGAGTCTGTTTTTAAAAACCTTGGAGAATTAAAGCTAACACACAAAATCTATTACAACAAGGTTGTCTTCCAGATGAGGGTGACTCAAAGAATGTTGCCAATGTACTCACTGAGGTGGAAAGTCGGGACAAAACAGTCAATGCACCAGACAAACTGAGTATTAATGAAGGGTTTGATTCTGCTATAAGTCACACGGAGGCTCACTCAGGCTATATCGGTATGACAAATGAGTTCGTTTAGAGTATCAGACCGTCACTTCATCTGAGATCCTTTGGGCAATGTGTGGCTGCACGCACAAACACGCCTGTGTGTTTTGACTCTCGCACGTGACTTTTCTCCCTTGAGATATTAACAGGAAATTGCTTCTCTGCTCAGAAAGCACTTAGCTGCATTAGATGGCATAATAGACTTTGCCAGGGAGAAGGCAAGCACACTCTTATTGATTGTGCCTACTGGACAAAGTTGAGACCAATTTACACTCTGAATAATTAATGTCTCCATTACAAACATTGCTCTAATTGTAATAATATTTTGACTGGAAATTTCCAGAGATTTGTGGCAAATTTGTGTATATCCCCACATTAGCAGAATGCAAAAGCAGATGCAACAGTTGGAATAATAGCCTGCATTAAAATAATGAATGTGGTCTAGCTTACGAAGCTAACAGAGGGTTATAATGATCTTCCATTTCTTGGCATAATTAAAAATCAGAAAGCGCTTTATTACACAGTCATGCTTGACTGGTTCACAGTTCACTCTTCACTGCCCTCTGCATAATCGTCCCTCAGTCCTGGCCTTAAAAATGCTTGTGAAATAAGAAAAAGCTTTGATTTGATGAAGAGGCACAGAAATCTTTTCTTAAAATAAAGGGTAACACTTTAGAATGCTGTCCCATCATTGACTAAACTGGAACAAATGAGTAATGCAATATTAACATTTGGTAACAATTTATTTTCGGGTTCAATT
Organism: Romanogobio albipinnatus; assembly: GCA_023566225.1. Lineage (NCBI taxonomy): Eukaryota > Metazoa > Chordata > Actinopteri > Cypriniformes > Gobionidae > Romanogobio > Romanogobio albipinnatus. The sequence goes on from CM042242.1 coordinate 43,309,421, forward strand.
CTCACTTTTAACTATTTGCTTGCATATTACTAGGATATTGGCTGTTTATTAGTATTTATAAAGCCCATATTAATGCTTTATTCTGCATGCCTGTAACATTAATCCACTGAGAGGCAAGTTGAAGAACCCAAGTGCAGTTTATTCCAAAATCAAAATTCAAAACATAAAACAAAGACTTGGCTTGGCAATACAAAAACAGACTTGGCTTGGCAAAACATAAAACTCACCAACAGTGGTTACACCATCAATATCAGACAAAACGCACTGCAAACATAGTACATTAAATACACATGGACTAATGACTGGACGAGGGACACATGTGAACGCTGAGGAGACAATGAACCAATGACATGACAAAACACATGAGGGTATGGAAATCACATGACAAGACCAGGAAGTGCATAGCAGTGAACAAAGCAAATTAAGAAACATGACAGTGAACATGCTGTGAAAACGACAAACTCAAAAACATGGACATGAAACACAACCCAAAACGTAGACGGACAAATTGGGAGCGTGGTCAGACCTGGACCCTGTGGCATGGGCGGAACTGGACCCTCTGGCGTGGGCGGACCTGGACCCTGTGGCGTGGGTGGACCTGGACCCTGAGGCGTGGGAGGACCTGGACCCTGAGGCGTGGGAGGACCTGGACCCTGAGGCGTGGGCGGACCTGGACCCTGTGGCGTGGGCGGACCTGGACCCTGTAGCGTGGATGGACCTGGACCCTGAGGCGTGGGTGGACCTGGACCCTGTGGCGTGGGCGGACCTGGACCCTGTAGCGTGGGTGGACCTGGACCCTGTGGCGTGGGCGGACCTGGACCCTGTGGCGAGCTGGAGCATGGACGTGGGCTGGAGCATGGACGTGGGCAGGAGCCTGGACGTGGGCTGGAGCCTGGACGTGGGCTGGAGCCTGGACGTGGGCTGGAAACATGACTTGGCTCTGGACATGGGTGGGTGAGGTGGTTGCTGGACAGGTGACTCAGGCTGGGTTGTGGTGGGTACTGTGGAATTGTGGGGCCCCTCTTCCACAGTCCCCACAGTAAAAAAAGACCCAGCCAGCAAAAGTGCATGATTGGTATACTCTGCTAGAGTCCCCGGAGAGTTGCTTTTGGGCATCAAGTAACTCAAAACATCACCAAGTCCATTAAGAAAAATGCCCTTCATTAAATTGGAACTGGGGAGTTCACAAAATTCCACAACATAGTCCTCTATAGTGCGATGGCCTTGGCACAGACAGAGCAGAGAAACTGCTGGGTTCATGGTTGGCGGTCTGATATTCTGTACCATTAATCCACTGAGAGGCAAGTTGAAGAACCCAAGTGCAGTTTATTCCGAAATCAAAACATTAAACTAAGACTTGGCTTGGCAATGCAAAAACAGACTTGGCTTGTCAAAACATAAAACTCACCAACAGTGGTTACACTGATCCAAATAATTTGTAATTCCTTCTAAAGTATTTGGTAACACTTGAGTCATTAGTGGGTTACCATGATCTTCACTTTTTGATTATATTATACAATCATCAATCAATTAATTATACAGTATGCATATTCACATTAATTATGAACCTGTATGTAGTAGTTATTAGTTGTACTCTGTGAGGTATAACAAATTGTAGCTATTGATTAGCTAATAGTGAACACTGAAAAAAAAACAATAAGTAAGGATTTAATTTCTTTTTATTTGCAACATTTTTGCATGCATATTTTCTACGTAAATTTCACATGGAATTAAGTAAACTCAACAAAGTTAAGTAAAACTAACAATGAAAATAAGTAATTTTAACTTGGCCAGTATGAAGAGTTCAGATGCAAAAGCCTCTAAAAGCCACTTCGTTCAAAAATGAGATAACGATACTGAGTGAATGCTCTCTGCATATAGTATACGTTCATAAAATACTTTCATTCCAAAACCACTAAATTCCAGCCCTAGCCCATTCAAAAGTACCGGTACTTAGGTAGAAACATATACATAGGAGCCTGACTATATATATAGAAGTTAAGCAGTACCTGAACATAAAGACCTGAATACTTGGTACACAATACACAGTGACGGAATCGTTTTTGAGTAATGTGTCATTTTGAGTGTCAATGTCACAAAATGGAAAGTTACTTAACTGAACAACAAAAGCAATGATAAATCAGTGTAAATACAGCTGGAAAACAGTGAAAGATCAGCCTTCTTAATTATTCAAAACCCAGTGCATGATGGGAACACCAGTATCAGAAAAAGTTTAGAAGTTTTACTTAATTTTATAATGCTGATATTTACGCTTTAATTTCGACAAGCTTGAATTGAGAACTACTATAGAATTTACTAACTTTTTTTAATTATGTTTTAATTACGTTTTAATAACGTTTTCATGTAGAAATTACATTTGTTTTTTTATGTAGTATTTACTTCACCACAAAATATTTTTTATCAGTGAACTACCACATTCAACTAAGCACGTCAAAAATCAAATCAAATTAAATCAAATCAAAGGTTTTTGTATTTACGTATTTACTGATCAGAGTTTCTTGTTAGTTAATAGTAGTTACTAGAGTGTTAAAACTGCATTACTCACTTATTCCTGTGTAGTTATTCATTAATGACAGAACAGTATTATAAAGTGTTTCCAAATAAAGTGAAAGATATACAGTTTACTCTACAGAAGGAGAAGGCAGATTATCTATTGCAGTTCCTTTATTACTCAACAATCACAGTCATCTAATTCAGGGCCAGAGCCCACTAGGGGGGCTCAGTAAACTCAGCATACTTTTACCATACTATACTTACTTTACCATAACTTCTTTAAAACCTAGAAAGGCTAAAGCATGAACTTTGTGATCACACAGCAACAGTGTGAATGCGATCGAAGACTCCAGGACTTCAAAAGAGGTGCAAAGCTCTGCGCTACAAATAAAAGGCAATGTAATCATTTTTCATTGTTATTAAAATATGACTCTATCTTGGAATTATACCTCCCTAGGGAAATATTGAATTATAAAAGCTTGAATGAATTATTTATATTTGGTAGCAGCAGGAGCATAACAAACAGGCTGGCTCATTGCCCACAACAGGCTGATTGACCAATTGTGGATGAAGCCTGATCCAGAGGTATTCTACACCGTTTCTTTAATCTTAAAGCAAATTTGTCCCTTCAGCCACCTTTTTGGGTCTTTACAATTACTCATTGTTAAGAATCTGCTTTTGGAAACCATGCATCATAATATTAAAAACTATGTTTTAATGTTGTAACACTTTGTATGTTTTATCGAAAACATTTTTTTACTTTCAAATAAAAAGCAATTTACAGTGCCAACATTTAGATTACTTTGATTTGTATTGTGCTGCATTATAATGAGACCAAATATGATTGTGTTTTTAAATGACCATTTATTTCCTTAGTCTTTAATTTACTCGAACACTGCATAACTGCTCTTAGGCTTTAACAATAAATATACAATCATTCACCTCTAAGGCATTAACAGTATTTATCCTACTTTTCCTATTTATTTTTTTGTTCGTTTTTTAAGTTATATCTATTCATAACACTGGCCTCATGTTAGTCTAATTCAAGCATTTTGCTTATGCTGCACTATTCACCGTTTTCAATTATTTTGACAAAGTTATATGAATGTGTTCTTCAGTGCACATAGATGAGAATATTCAATTTATCTACTAAGTGTGATTTCCTTTCTCTAACTCTGAGTTGAGAAAGTAGATCACTGAGTATTACGATTGTGCTTGCAAGCTTTCAGTTTTCTTCCCATTAGGCCTGTTTGTTCTATTTACAACACATTACCACAAACAAGTTATTTTGGAGAGGAAAATAACTGTAACCTGGATTTTTCTCTTGGAACAGCAGATTTCATTAGTACTGAAGGGTGAAGTTTTAGGTGGAAACTTTGAATTGTCAGCATTAGCATTAATAAAGAATGAAATCCTTTAATGTCTTGCTCCAATGATCTCATGGAAGTTGTCCTGGGGTGGAATATAAATAAACTCCAGGCTAATAAACGCAGCCACTTCCTTTTTTCACAGTTGCACGGCATTCAAAACATCAAGGATGTCCAGAATAAAAGTCCAGAATTTTTTATGAACAGCTGCAGAAATGAATCAATTGTGAGCCAATCCTTCTGTCATGCCTTTGTGGTATCTTCACCTTCTGTTGATATTATAATTTAGCCTGAGATGCTGAACTAAACGAATGTTGGGATGTGCTGTTTAAAATTACATGCTTTGTGATGTAGTGTTTTCTATATATCTCAATCCTGGTGTCCATACCAAACACCCACAAGTGTTTCTGAATACAACCCCAAATCAGAAAAAGTTGGGACAGTATGGAAAACGCAAATAAAAAACAAAAGAAGTGATTTCTAAATTTACTTTGACTTGTATTTCATTGCAGACAATATGAACACAAAATATTTCATGTTTTGTCTGGTCAACTTCATGTCATTTGTAAATATGCATCCTTTCCTGTCATTCAGACCTGCAACACATTTAAAAAAAAAAAAAGTTGGGCCAGGAGCAATTTAGGGCTAGTAATGAGGTAAAATGGTTAAATAATGATGTGATTTGAAACAGGTGATGTCAGCAGGTGATTGTAATTATGATTTGGTACAAAAGCAGCATCCAAGAAAGGTCTAATCCTTTAGGAGCAAAGATGGGCCGAGGATCGCCAGTTTGCCAACAAATACGTGAGAAAATTATTGAAATGTTTAAAAACAATGTTCCTCAAGAAAGATAGGAAGAGATTTGGATATTTCACATTCAACAGTGCATAACATAATTAAAAGATTCAAGGAATCTGGAGGAATTTCAGTGCGTAAAGGACAAGGGCACAAGCCTAAGCTGAACAACCGTGATCTCCGATCCCTCAGGCGGCACTGCATCAAGAATCGTCATTCATCTATAAGCGATTTCACCACATGGGCTCAGGACTACTTTGGCAAACCTTTGTCAAGTACCACAATACGTAGTTACATCCACAAATGCCAGTTAAAACTGTACTGTGCCAAAAGGAAGCCCTATGTTAACAGTGTCCAGAAGCGCCGTCGACTTCTCTGGGCTCGGAGGCATCTGGGATGGACCATCACACAGTGGAAACGTGTACTGTGGTCAGATGAATCAGTATTTCAGGTATTTTTTGGGAGGAATGGACGCCGTGTGCTCCGGACCAAAGAAGAAAAGTATCATCCAGACTGTTACCAGCAACAAGTCCAAAAGCCAGGGTCTGTCAAGGTATGGGGTTGTGTCAGTGCCCTTGGCAAAGGTAACTTGCACTTCTGTGAAGGCACCATTAATGCTGAAAAGATTTTGGAGCATAATATGCTGCCTTCAAGAAAACATATTTTCCAGGGACGTCCATGCATATTTCAACAAGACAATGCAAAACCACATTCTGCACACATTACAAAGTCCTGGCTGCGGAGGAAGAGGGTACGGGTACTTGACTGGCTGCCTGCAGTCCTGACCTGTCTCCAATAGAGAATGTGTGGCGCATTTTGAAGCGCAAAATACGACAACGACGACCCCGTACTGTTGCCCACTTTAAGACTTGATTGCAGGAAGAATGGGACAAAATTACACCTGAAACACTTCATCACTTGGTGTCTTCAGTCCCTAAACGTCTTTTAAGTGTTGTGAAAAGGAATGGCAACATTACAAAGTGGTAAATGCTTTACTGTCCCAACTTTTTTTTTAAATGTGTTGCAGGTCTGAATGACAGGAAAGGATGCATATTTACAAATTACATGAAGTTGACCAGACAAAACATGACATATTTTGTGTTGATATTGTCTGCAATGAAATACAAGTCAAAGTAAATGTAGAAATCACTTCTTTTTTTCTTTGTTTTGCGTTTTCCATACTGTCCCAACTTTTTCTGATTTGGGGTTGTACATCAAATGATTATCTGTCTTCCCAGAGCTTTGCTGAACTTGCATTTTATTTGTAGGCCAGCCATTACAAGTTCAAATTCAAGTTTTATACACTGCCAAAGGGACAGGAACCTGGTCAGAGATGCATGACTGTGCATGGCAGAAAGTTGCCACAATAGGAAGATCAGATCAAGGACATCTCTATAAGGCATTTCATCATCCACAGAAAACAGGGCAATTGACTAAAGGACAGTTGTACCGCAAGCTGTTTTGATTTGTATATTTTGTTTGCCGTGCAACTCAACGAACAGCGAGCTTAGATTGAGCAATAAAACACTATAAAACAAGTTTTGTGATTCACAGATAAACTTTTGGCCTGACATGCGAGCAGTCCAGTGTGTATGCAGTGTTAAGTTATTAATGTATGGAAACAGTGGTTCAAAGCAGGTCTCAAGCAGAAGGCTTGGCACTATCTGTGTTGCAGTTTCACAAAGTGGACATCATGAACTAACTTTGCCTCAGTAAATTATTCAAAGGTTTTGCTTACTTATAACATTACGTATACGTATAACATTACTTACATTTATAGATGCCATGTTTTCACTTTAAAGAGATAGTTTACCCAAAACATGCTCATGTTAATCCAAATCTGTGTGACTATATAAAAGAAGATATTTTGCAGAACTAAAACAATAACTTAGAAAAATAGCACAGGCTATTAACAAAATTGACATTTTTCAGAATATCTTCTTTTGTGTTCCATGATTACATCATCCTTAGCACCTCGCAGAGCTGCGCAAGATGAACAATTTAGGTTAAAAAGTCATACAGGTTTGAAACAACATTTGAGTGGAAAAAAAAATGATGACAATTTACATTTTGGTTTGAACTTTTCCTTTAAACTGGAAACTAAAGGACTCTCTTCCTTCTTTGACTGCAAGATGTGAAGTGATTGACAGGGAAAACAGAAGTTCTGATGCATACTTTTCAAAGTGGCTGATTCAGCTTCAGCTCTGCTGCATTGAATACTGCATCAGCTGGCAATGGCCCTATCTAATTCAAGTTCTCCCATAGGGCCAGGCTTCTGCCCTGCCTCGCTGCACCATCATTCGCTCCTTCCCAAAGGTTGAACCTGAAAGACCCCTCAGCCAGGGCCAGGACCGGAAATCAGCTTTAATCAATCCTATTTTCTGTACTGCATCATTATTATTCTTTTGATGTAAGGTTGGATTTTTACAGGGGGCTGTTGCAGCCCATAAATAGTGGATTTCAACTATGCAATGACCCTCTAATCTCCAAGCTTTGGTCATATTCCTAAATTCATGTACATTCCCAGAAATTCCACTTGACTTTTGTAGGGGCTTATGAGAGAATAAAATGTTTCAGTGAGCATGGAACACAGTAACTTGAACACCACAGATAGTTTCGAAGAAGGGTGAATTTAAGGTTAATGGCTTGCAAGGAAGCAGATAGTGTGCACTGTAAACAGAGAAAATCTGCATTTATGCATAAAACTGAAAATAAGTCATGCCGATTGACACAGGGAAGAAAGAATGTGGCGTCTCAAAACTTTACTTCGTAATGATCTTAGTGAATTTAAATTAGTTCACATACTGATGTGTCAGGATGTAGCCTAAAGGTAAATATATGGATTAAAAAAGATACAGTGCACTTGAGGTCTCTTTATAGAGTCTGACAGTTTACATTTCTAGTTGCTTTGTAGTCTAAAATACATTGACAATGAGGCAAAATTATGTGTGAAAATTAGAAATGCAAAGTTGGAGCCATGCAAATTGTCATCACTTGTACTCTGAATTGTTAATGGCAAACGGGGTCAAATTTGAAAGGTAAATTGACTTTTTTTGACAAATAAATTAAAACTCATTGAAACTATTTAAAGTGCTCTATTATTTCACATATCATTTCATTGTCTGCATCTACTCAGTGTCATACCATACTTTAACTTAAAGGACAGGGTTCGTACAAGGTGCTTGAAGTAATTTTACTTTTTGAAATGTAATTCCTGGAAAGCCCTTGAAAACAGCCATATTTATGAATAGGTATTTGAAAAGTGCTTAAATTAATAATTATTTTAAGACAATATGTGAAAGTAGTGTTTAAGTTTATTGATAAAACAATATTTTCATGCAAAATTCATGCTGCAGCCTGTCTGATATATATATAGAGTCATTTCACATGGCCATGAGAGTGATATTGTTCACTTACATTTATGCATTTTGGCAGACGCTTTTATCCAAAGCGACTTACATAGCATTCAAATATAATATAAATATCCAAGTGTAAGATACAGCTTTCATTCTTCAGGTCAATCACATACCGGTATTCATGAGAAAAATAATAATAATTTTGAATAAGGAAAGCGATCTTTGTCATTGTACTCTTTCAATGGTTAAAGTTACCACAGTCATTGCATGTGCTATGCTTTTGTTTTATTCAGGGTTTTTTTTTTAGTTTTTTTATTTACCTTTTTAAGAATTTTAAAGATTATAAATATATTGTTTGATCTCTGAATGTAGTCCTTGAAAACCAAAAAAGTCCTATAATTAAATTTTACAATATCTGTAAGGAATTCAATTCTGTCATAATTTTCTCACCTTCATGTGATTTCAAACCGGTATGACTTTCTTACTTCTGTGGAACATGAAATAAAATATTTATTTAAAAAAAACAATTATATAAAAAAAAGTTTTTTTTTTTTGTTTTTGTTTTTTGGTCCATACAATGAAAGTCATTGATATCCATATTGGTTCCCAACATTCTTCATTATGCATACTTTTTTGTTGTTGTTGTTGTTGAAACAATTTAATTAAACTTAATATCGGGAAGTAGAAAGACTGAAATAGTATTTTCTTTTCAAATGTACTTAAATAATCTTTGTTTTACGAATTCGAAAAGTCATTTTTTTACAGTGTATCATCTTCTGCGTTCCACAGAAAGTCATGAGGGTGACATGAGGCTGAGTAAATAAGAGCAGAATTTGGGTGAATATCACTTTAAGAAAGCAAACAGCACGGTCGTCTTTTGCGCCGCATTGCTGCATCATTGATGTGAAGTTAGCGGGGGACTCATGAAATATTCCTGACCATAATGCTCAGGTGGCTCTAAGTCTAGTGACAGCCACAGACAGGTCTAAGAAGTTCTCAGCTACCCTGTGGGCCTGGAAACGCAAGACATAGAGAAGAAGTGACAGCCTATCCAAAGGGCTACGCCAGGGCATCCTCTCTGCTGAAGACGGCAAGTTCCGTCACGCTATGTGGCCAGACACTTAAAGGGCAAGAGAATGGGAGTTTTGTCAACAGTGAGTGTCTGTTTCTCCCTTGGAAGAAGTATCCAAACAATCTTTATTGTCAAATGGGAAGGAATTCTGGATTTACACAGCATTAAGCCAGTTGATCCTCAAATCAAATCTCCGTTTTAATTTGTATCCTTTCAAATAGATTGCGTTTTCAGAAGGATCTCTCTAGCTGCAAATTTATCTGTGGGCTCAAAGAAATGTGGTACTTTCATCCCAGATCTAAGTCCAGTTCTTGCCTTGGTCACAAATTAAAATTCTTTTTTTTTTCCCATCAAGCAACCATGCAAGTCCATATTGCACTGCCAACAAATTTAACATCAAGCAGAACTTGAAATGTTTTAATTCATAAGCGCTGCACAAACTTTCCAAACTATGTATGTGTACTTTCCATCCATTAATCGAGCAACTTGACCTTTTTTAATCAAACAATGGCTCACCAGCCAAAAGTCTTTAGTGTAATTTTCCCATACATTACCATATTTGAAGTCTTCTATAAAAAGATCCAGTGCCCTTAATTCAAGACATTAATTTCCTTTCTATTTCAGCCAGTGTTTTAATTATTAATTGAACTGCATTAAGGTCCTGCCATATCTAACTATTAAGGGAATGTGACAGGCATCTTAACTTCCTGTAGCTCTAAAGTAACTTCCTCAGGGTCCTGCCATTCCAGAGTGTGAGCTTATGTGCACACATATGCCTATGCACTCTTTATTTGAGAGAGTTCGCTGTATGTGCAGCTCAGTCATTGTGGCTAAAGATGTAACTGTGTTTAAGAAGTCTGAGGGGAGAAGGGAAAGAGAGTTGGCTACTCACTTTAATGTTTAGTAAGGAGCCAGTGCTGTCATGGAGGTCATGCAGGTCCATTTTAATTTATTATTTTGGGTAGGTGAGCAAAAATTCAATTCTCAGTACACATTCGCCTATGCATCTCTAAGGAGGTCTTCAGGTAATGTTGAATTCAGCTCAGGAATAGAATTCTTTCCCACTATTGATTCCATACTCCAAGCTTGTAGAGAACATGATACAGTTTTACATTTATAATAACAAAATAAAGAGAGAAAAAATACTTACAGGTAATAATAAGACTGCATTTGTTTAACCAAAATTGCAGTTAAGTATTTTACAATATTCCTGTGATGGCAAGGCTGAATTTTCAGCATCATTACTCCAGTCTTCAGTGTCACATGATCATTCAAAAATGATTATACACTCCCAGAAAAAAAGGAACAAAAGCTGTCAATAGAGTGGTGCAGGTATGACGTCACTTTGTAGACCAAATGGCAGTTGGCATCACACTGGTTCGCTCGGCAAAAATCAGAATAAATCAAAATAAAAACTATGATACTTACATGTTTTGTCCATCAAGATAAATACCATAGATTAACACAACTTTTATGAATTTTAAAGCCTAAATGCAGTCGCTAGAAGTAAAAAGCAAAAGGTACGCTATAAACATACTACACCATTGGCCCACGACTTGTAGTTACAGGGTATATACAATTTTTTTTTTTTTATTTACACAATCTGATATCTGGAAACATATATTTGAAAAACAACTTTCAAAACTGATTTGCAACACTTCTTATTCATTTTTTAAAATAAACTTTTTATATCAATTACTAACGTCCTGACAGAAAGAAGCATGTGCTGAATTCAACCCTCTTATGAACACACAGGTGACTGCTGGTGGGAAGCGATATAGTAAAAACACTTATCGTTTCACTTCAGAAGACATTGATTCATCCATTGGGATCATATTGATTACTGTAGTTATTGCTCTATGTGCTGTTTGATGCTTCAACTTTTAAAATTGAAGCATCTTTAAAAGTTAAACTTTTGAAAACCCAAATGTGTTTTCATTAGTAGAGATTTATTTTACTGTGTTCATTTTAAGAAAGAAAGTCGTATACATCTCGGATGGCATGAGGATAAAAGCCGAGTAAATGGTGAAGACAGTGTACTGTAATGTGTACTGTAATTTATTTTAATACATAATACTGAATAGCTAGAGACATAGTATTCCTTCTTAAGATCTCTGGCCAGAATGAAAAAAAGAAGAGGAACAAGAGAAGGATGAAGCCAAGCAAGAGAAACAAATAAGTATTGTATTGTTTTAAAAGCTGTAACATGAAACAAGAGGGTAACAAACACCCCTTTTATTTACAGCCCACAGATTCATACTTACCCTGTAACCACGGATAATTACCCCTTAATTAAAAAATACATATATTCCAAATAATGTGTTAATTTTCCTGGCATAGTTCCCTCTTTATGCCCCAGATATTACATATTGTTCCCTTATACCTACACGTACATACTTTATAGTTACACTGTCTATAATTACCGAAAGTTACGCTGTAAATTCTTTTTACTTATGCAGTACTTTCCGGGCTATAATCTAAAGCATTACCAACATTTACCCAGAAAGTTTGAGTTAGAATAGTTTATAAGAGCACAAATAAGCAAAACAAGGCTGTAAAAGTGGACTGAGCTTACCTGTTTGGCGTGATGACATTTCATCTCCTCGACAGCCTACCCGAGTGGGGTAATACTGATGTATTTTGTCGTAGAATAAAACAAGAAAGTATATTAAGCTTGTGTTCACCACAGACATTTTTTCAGCCATTTAACCAAAACCCCATTTAAAAAAAAAAAAGGACTTCGGGACGATGGAACCGGAAGTGCTAAAATGCTAACTCGCTTACGCATTTTGGCCTACAAAGTGATGTCATACCTGCACACTTTAGGTGCTAATATGTAGTGTTCCCTTTCAGTCGGTCACGTTCGACATACGTTGGACGTCACCAACGAATTGGGATCACTTCTGGGAGCCCCTATCAGCTTCGAGCTATATAGAACCGGCCAATGAACATTGGCGTGCGAGATTTGCATCTCGCGCTCCGCCCCGCGTTGCGGGTATAAACAGGAAGCGAGAGCAATGCGCGCTTGTCATTCACTTCGGAGCCGAACGGCGAATGAAGAGGACTCCGTCTCCCGTCCCGGGCCTGTAAGTTCTCCTCCAGTCTGACTGGGAAGGCTTACAAGACCTGTGGACAGGCTGCGTCCGCCTTGCATGCCATGGCGTTGCTTCAGGTCCACCAGGCCCAGGCACTCATGGACATGCACAAGGGTAGGCCTGACCCAGAGCTCCTCCGGGAGCTCCGGACGGCGACGGACCTCGCCCTCTGGGCGACGAAAGTCACCGCCCGTTCCGTCGGTCAGGCGATGTCCACGCTTGTGGTCCAGGAGCGCCATCTCTGGCTCAACCTGGCCAATATGAGGGAGACCGACAAGTATCGGTTCCTTGACTCCCCCATCTCGTCGGCCAGGTTTTTTCGGCGACGCGGTCAAGAGCTTTGCCCAGCAGTTCTCGGCCACCCAGAAGCAGACGGAGACCCTCAAGCACATCCTGCCCCGGCGGTCCGCTGCTGCCTCCACCCTGCCGCCGGCGGCTCCGCCTCCGCCTGCTCGTCGCCGAGGACGTCCGCCTGCCGCCGCCTCCGCCAAGGCACCGCAGCAGCCTACACCCAGCCGACAACGTGGGGCCAGCCGTGGGAAGGACATCCAGCCTGCTCAGGCCGCTGCCAAGCCAGGTGGCAAGCACCGTCGCAAGAGACCCTGAGACGGGCCGCCCAGAGATGGAGGAAACTGCTCTCCCGGAGTTGGCTGCAGCACCACTCCTTCCCCCGGAGGAGGGCCGGGGGAAAATCTTTTGTTCATGTTTGATTTCTGTTCCGCTGCTGGCCGTAGACGGAAGCAGGTAAGTGTTGCACTGCACACTCAGATCCCACTGCGGGCCGCTCCCATGCCGTCCGAGTCGGATCCCTGCACAGGCTGCCACTCAGAATGCTAACGCAGAAACGCATCTTCAGGTGCATCCGTCCCCAAGATTGGTTTGCAGCGATCGACCTGAAGGACACGTACTTTCATGTCTCGATTCTCCCTCGACACAGGCCCTTTCTGTGCTGGGACGGGCATATCAGTACCGTGTCTTACCCTTCGGCCTGTCCCTGTCGTCATCCTTTCCCAGTCGCGGGAGCAGTTGTGCGAACACAGGGACATGGCCAGTCAGCCAGTTGGGGCTTCGGGTCAACTGGGAGAAGAGCAAACTCTGTCCCACACAGTGGATCTCTTTTCTCGGTATGGAGATAGACTCGGTCGCCATGACAGCACGCCTCACCGAGGAGCATGTCCAGTCAGTGTTGAACTGCTTGAATTCATTCAAAGGCAGGACAGCGGCACCACTGAAACACTTTTAGAGGCCCGAGATGGGCGTGGCACAGCGGAACCCTCCTGATCCAAGTGACTCTGAGGTGCCACCAAACCTTCAGCCCGTGGTCGGACCCTTCGGGTGCCACGTACAACGGGCTTGCAGTTTCGGGTCTGTGGACGGGGCCTCAACTGCAATGGCATATCAATTGCCTCAAGTTGTTAGCAGTTCGTCTTGCACACAGCCACTTCAAAGTGCTGCTCAGAGGCAAGCACGTTCAACTAACAGGGTGGTCTATGCTCCCGTCGCATGTCGCAACTCTCGGCTTGGATGCCCTGGCACACAGCTGGCCCCGGGGCCTACACAAATATGCGTTTCCCCCAGTGAGCCTTCTCGCACAGACACTGTGCAAGGTCAGGGAGGACGAGGAGCAAGTCCTGTTGGTCGCTCCATATTGGCCCAACCGGACTTGGTTCCCGTAACTAGTGCTCCTCACGACAGCACCTCCTTGGCTCATTCCTCTGAGGAAGGACCTCCTGACTCAGAGACGGGGCACCCTATGGCACCAGTGTCCGGACCTCTGGAAACTCGATGTCTGGTCCCTGGACGGGACATGGCGGTTCTAGGTGACCTACCGCAAGCGGTAGTTGACACCATCACTTCCGCCAGAGCCCCCTCTACGAGGCGCCTCTATCCGTTGAAGTGGAACCTGTTCGTCGATTGGTGCTCTTCTTGCCGAGAAGACCCCCGAAGGTGTTCGATCAGTTCTGTGCTTTCCTTTCTACAAGATGGGTTGGAGCGAAGGCTGTCTCCCTCCACCCTCAAAGTCTATGTTGCCGCTGTCGCCGCTAATCACAATCTAGTAGATTGAAAGTCCTTAGGTAAGCACAATCTGATCGTCAGGTTCCTGAGGGGGGCGAGGAGACTAAATCCGCCTCGCCCTCCCTCTATACCCTCTTGAGACTTGTCTCTGGTGCTAACCGCACTGCAGAGAGCGCCCTTTGAGCCTTTGCAGTCAGCTGAGTTAAAAGTTCTGTCGTTAAAGACAGTACTCCTGACTGCATTGGCCCCCATCAAGAGGGTAGGGGACCTGCAGGCATTTTCGGTCGACGAATCGTGCCTGGAATTCGGGCCTGGTAACTCTCATGAGACCACGGCCTGGATATGTGCCCAAGTTTCCCACTACTCCCTTTCAGGACCAAGTGGTGAGCCAGCAAGCACTGCCTTCGGAGGAGGTAGACCCAGCCCTAGCTTTTCTCTGTCCCGTCCGTGCTCTCCGGACTTACGTGGACAGAACGCAAAGCTTCAGGACCTCAGAGCAACTCTTCGTCTGTTACGGAGGACAGCAGAAGGGAAAGGCTGTCTCCAAGAAGAGGCCCACTGTATAGTGGATGCCATTGTCTTGGCGTATGAATCCCAAGACGTGCCCTGCCCCCTCGGGTTAAGAGCCCACTCCACCAGGGGTGTCGCTTCTTCCTGGGCGCTGGCTCGCGGCGCCTCGCTGACAGATATTTGCAGAGCTGCAGGCTGGGGGACACCTAACACTTTCACTAGATTCTGTAGCCTCTGTGTAGAGCCGGTATCTTCCTGTGTGCTCACTTCCCATAGTCAGTAACACCGAAGTGCCCGTTCTTGTGTCGGCTTGCTGCGCCATTCCCCTCCTTATGGACCGGATGGGTGCGCTAACCGTTCCAATTGAGTTCCACAGAACGGCGAACCCTGTTGAGTCCTCCATTACCCGTGGCAGTCGACGCCAGGTCTAACATTCGTATGCATTGGTGGAACGGGTGTTAGGCTGGGTTTCATATGTTGTGACCCCCACGGCGGTCCCATATGTGTATTCTTCCACGGTACGGCGAGCACGTGTCTTTCCCTTGGCAGAGTTTGCTCTGCCGTCTCAGTAAAAGTGTTGTTCCCCCGTCTCTAAATGGCTGGGGCCACCCCTGGGACTTCCGTATGTTGTGCTGCCCATGAGTTGCCCGTCACCAAAGTTGCCGTACCATCACTGTAGGGCCGTGTCACTAAGTTCGGCTCCTCAGTGAAAAACAAGCGCGCATTGCTCTCGCTTCCTGTTTATACCCGTGATGCGGGGCGGAGCACGAGATGCAAATCTCGCACGCCAATGTTCATTGGCCGGTTCTATATAGCTCAAAGCTGATAGGGGCTCCCAGAAGTGATCCCAATTCGTCGGTGACGTCCGACGTATGTCTCTGTTCCCCCCTTCAGGGAACGAGGGTTACCATACGTAACTGAGACATTTCCACCAAAATAACATGGCTTCCAACAAAATATTAAACAGAAAAAAACTGTTCAAAATTGATCTAGCTCTTTTGACTGCCTCCTGTTAGGGGTTGCCACAACGGAATTCTCCGCACAGCCATTTGGCAGAAGTTTCATATTGGATACCCTTCTTGACGCAACCCAGCACTGAGAGTGCACTAACTCGTGTAGTGCCAGGACATACTCGCACACTCACTCCTATGTGTGTCATTTACTGTATCCAACCATACGTAACTGAGACATTTCCACCAAAATAACATGGCTTCCAACAAAATATTAAACAGAAAAAAACTGTTCAAAATTGATCTAGCTCTTTTGACTGCCTCCTGTTAGGGGTTGCCACAACGGAATTCTCCGCACAGCCATTTGGCAGAAGTTTCATATTGGATACCCTTCTTGACGCAACCCAGCACTGAGAGTGCACTAACTCGTGTAGTGCCAGGACATACTCGCACACTCACTCCTATGTGTGTCATTTACTGTATCCAATCCATCTAACTTGCATGTCTTTGGACTGTGGGGGAAACTGGAGCACCCAGAGGAAATGCTGACATGCAAAATATAACCGGTGACCTTCTTTGTTTTCATCAACATTGATAATAATAAGAAATATTTCTGGAGCACCAAATCAGCATATCAGAATGATTTCTAAAGGATCATTTGACACTGAAGACTGGAGTATTGATGCTGAAAATTCAGCTTCATCATCAAAGGAATAGGCCCTACATTACATTGTAGAATATATTCAAATATATACAGTATACAAGATATATGGAATAGGCCCTACATTACATTGTAGAATATATTCAAATATATACAGTATACAAGATATATATACAGTATACAAGATATATATATATATATATATATATATATATATATATATATATATATATATATATATATATATTAGGGATGCACAATATATCGGCAATATATCGTTAACGGCCGATAAATGATTATTTTTGATGTTATCGGTCCAATAAGAAAATTTGACCGATATATTCAAGCCGATAGATAGGACAGACGTGCTGTCCACCATGATGGGTTTGAATTGCTCTAAATATGATTGGAATCACTTCAAAAAGGAAAATACAGTTATGTGCAACATATGCAGCGCAAGTCTAATATAATATATATAAAATGATAACGAGAATAGACTACGACTGTAAAAGAACGTTGTGTTTCAGCACTTATGCTGAGGGAAGTGCTCGCCCACGGAGTTACACCTTCATGACAAGCACAGTCAAGTTCGCTTGTGCATTCACAGCCTTTTGTGCCATTGTAAGTTGTAATATTATATTTATTATTATTCTGTGTATGTAATCTCATATAGGATGCGTTTGGTTGAGTTAATTAATGATAAAGCACTTCATTGTACCGGTCTTTAGCTTCAGCGCGCATTTCAAACAGAAATACACAGCATTAATAACTACTGGGACTGTCCTATACATAACACTGTAATGTGAATATTTTTAAACGTTGTGAATTCTCTGGGTTTAGTTGTTGTGTTTCAGCGCGCTGTTGTGGGAAGTGTCCACAACGCATTCTGACCAGCACAGTCAAGTTCGCTTGTGCATTCGCGTCATTTTAAGCATATGTAAGTCGTAATATTACGTTTTTGTAGTATAAACATCTGATTAATGTCATATAGGATGTGTTTCGTTAAGTCAATAACCCGCAGTGCTTCATTGTACCGGTGATCATCTTCAGTTTCAGCGCGCGCTCTCAAACAGGGGAAGAGCATCCACAGGAGTTATAGGCCTTCACCTATGCGTGATTTTGTGCAAATATAAGTTGTAATATTATATTTATTTTGTATAAATATCTGATTGTTCTCATATATGATGCGTTTAGTTGTTAATTAACCATCTAAGCGCTTCAGTTTACGGTTGTTCGTTCATTCTCTCCAGCTTCAGCGTGCGCTCTCAAACAGCAACATTATTCCTAATAGACTAGACTAATATTAAAGATGTTTACTATTACTGTAATATTAACCATATTTTTTTTCAAAAACACAGAAGCGTTATTTTTTATAACTAGCACTTTTATTGTTCTCGTATCATTTCCATCAACAATATACGGTTTGATTAAAACCATTTCCTTATTGTCCGTGTGGAGGCTATTTCATGCACTTGCATTCTGATTCTTTATTATGCAGCCTAAGTAATGCTGTTCAATAACTTGTTTGCATTATTTAGGTATATTATTTTTATTTTTTAGGCAATATAATTTTTGGAAACATTTTACAAATAAGGTCTCATTTGTTAATGCATTAACTAACACGAACAAACAGAGAGCAATAACCTTTGTTTATTTTAGTAATAAAATGTTTGTGTTTATTAACAGTCCATTCACAGTGCAGACCTAATGTTAAAAGACACAACTTTGGGTCTGAATATGTTGAGATTAAAATGAACTAAGATGAATAAATCCTGTTGAAGTATTGTTCATTCATTGTTGGTTAACTAATAGTAACAAAAATTAAACCTTATTGTAAAGTGTTAAAAAAAAATGTAAGTTAGGAGTTACATAGGAGTGTAAAATTACTTTGAAAAGGTAAGGAATCTTACACTGGTTCAAATAGGCTACTGTAGTGAATAGGTTTGATTTCTGTTGAAGTGTTTGGGACATGGCTTTTAATGGTGAGCCTTTTGTTTTTGTAATCAGGCTCTCGGAGTTTATTAAAATTCGTATTTAGATTTATCGGCCAATATATCGGTTATCGGCTTTCAAATATAAATAATTATCGGTATCGGCCAATATATATATATAAATATATATATATATATATATATATATGTGTGTATGTATATATGTATATATGTATATATATATATATATATATATATATATATATATATATATATATATATATATATATATATATATATATATATATATATATATATATATACACACAGTATGACATGACATACACAGCCCACACACTCAAAGCAGCTTTGCTCGGCTGCAAAAACATATCATATAACAAGCTGAAACAAGCTCTTCGCTATGTGGCCACTTCTGGTTTATCATGTGGTCTGAACTTGAAGCGTATAAAATCATGGGTGGCTTTTCTTGGCTTAAATCAATTTTGGTCAACGCATAAAAGAGATTTGGATGATACACTCCATCGCACAGGCTGCAATTTCACAGTAAACAACATTAAAGTGCATGTGCATGTGATAAGACATCAAATGCACAGATTTCTGCTTTCATGATGTATGAATATAGATTGCACATCATCCACTCTTAGTGTCTGAAGCTCTATCAGAGTCATCTTTGGCTTTACAAGACTAAAATATCAGCACACACCATTACAATCTCATCATTTATTCTTTGTTCTTTAAAATAAATAATCAGCTTTATTTTATGGTGCTTTTAGTTTAGGTAACTGTCCAGGTCTTACGGTTTTTAAATAATGTAGTAGATTAATGTATATGTTAATTTATGTATTAATTTTGAAGCAAGCGGATATTAAATTGAAAAAGCCAATTGACATCCCAGGCTATCAAGTGAGACCAGGCTAGTTTTTCAGTTCAGGGTTTAATTAATGGCCCGTAGACCTTGTCTTAAATGTCTAGCTTGACTGACTCTGCAGATGCTTCCAGTAGGTCTGGAGGGGCAAACTGTCTTCGAAATAACAGACATTATCTGCTTCTACATTTAAATGCTGAAAGTCTCTTCTCTTGAGAGGAAATTTCCATGCTGGTGGGTGAGACACTCATGAGGTGTGTTTGAAGGCATCACTGCTCAGCATGTCATGAATGGTTGCTGTTAAAAAAAAAAAAAGTAAAAAAGAAAAACTGGACTTAACGCTGATTTATACTTCTGCGGCTCTACACGTCGATTTTTATTTATACTTCTGCGTCCTTGTCCGCGGTGACGAGCAGTTACACATGCAAAGGGAGCATGTGTACTCCTGAGGGAGGGGTTCTGGCAGACCAATCACAGCGCTTGCGGTCTGCGTATAATTGACGCGCTGTTACATTTTTTGGAGAGGTGCACGTCAGGGTACATCGTAGGCTACGCTTGCAACACAGCCTACAACGTAACTATGGCATACACTCGACGCAGAAGTATAAATTGGGCTTTAGACTTTGGAGGTTTTTGGCATTTAGTTTATGTACAGAATGTTAGATTTACTGCCACCCAAATGCTGGTGTACTCCTAAAATGTACACTGTTTCTCTTCTGGGGAAAATGGACCAAAAATATTGATGACTATACATGCTTGCTTGCTTGATTGGAGTGGATGTTGCAGGATTTCCAACATTATCTTTTAGGGTGCCTCAGGAGACATAGATAATGGGAATTATGCCTGTAGGCAGAATAGGGGGGTTTTAGGCACATTCTGATTTGGAAACCTTGATCTCAGGCAGGGAGGCAGAGTCTGCGCAACACTGCTCCCTACAGGCCTTCAGATCAACAGCCTGAGGATTACTTGAAAGCCACCTCATGTTGATCTGTGGTCTGCCATATCCTAAGGGTCAGCAGAGGAAGGATTGACTATATGATTCACAAGTTGCCTGTTAAATCATCAGCCCCACAAATCTTTTGTGAATTCCTGTGATGCACATGTAGTTGCTAATGAAGATCGCAGTTCAGTTCATACAGTTATTCTGTATTCCTGTGTCATCCATTGCACACTTTAAACACATTCAGGCATATCATAAATGCTCTTGGGAAAACACTGTAAACAGAGCAGTTCTATAATAAATAGAATGTATCACAGGAATGTATCACTTTCCTTTATTCTCTGCTCGGCTGTGGCTGAGAAAAGAAAACAAATAAAAAGTTAAAATTTTTCCAGTCCATTCAGTCAGAGCCAATGTCTATATTCCTGCAGGGATCTGATCAGCAGCAAACATGGGCTATTATTATTCCATGTTAAAGCATGTGGGAATAGAGGGAAAATGTGCAACAGAGCTTTTTTGTTTCTTGAGAAAATGTGTTATTCTGTTGAATGCTCCCTTTAATAAAGGCCATAAATTATAAAATGTGTGAAAGCATATGTACAAAATGATAATTATACACAGAGTGGAACTTGAACATAAGAGTGTGTGAATCTGTTTAAATCACCTTTATTCAGTCATATTTACTGAAAATAAAATGTTTGTGTGCACTGTATATGTAACTTCCATCATGTTCACTCTTCACTCCACTCACCTAAAGGATTATTAGGAACACCTTTTCAATTTCTCATTAATGCAATTATCTAATCAACCAATCACATGGCAGTTGCTTCAATGCATTTAGGGGTGTGGTCCTGGTCAAGACAATCTCCTGAACTCCAAACTAAATGTCAGAATGGGAAAGAAAGCTGATTTAAGCAATTTTGAGCGTGGCATGGTTGTTGGTGCCAGATGGGCCGGTCTGAGTATTTCACAATCTGCTCAGTTACTGGGATTTTTACGCACAACCATTTCTAGGGTTTACAAAGAATGGTGTGAAAAGGGAAAAACATCCAGTATGCGGCAGTCCTGTGGGCGAAAATGCCTTGTTGATGCTAGAGGTCAGAGGAGAATGGGCCGACTGATTCAAGCTGATAGAAGAGCAACTTTGACTGAAATAACCACTTGTTACAACCGAGGTATGCAGCAAAGCATTTGTGAAGCCACAACACGCACAACCTTGAGGCAGATGGGCTACAACAGCAGAAGACCCCACCAGGTACCACTCATCTCCACTACAAATAGGAAAAAGAGGCTACAATTTGCACAAGCTCACCAAAATTGGACAGTTGAAGACTGGAAAAATGTTGCCTGGTCTGATGAGTCTCTGTTGAGACATTCAGATGGTAGAGTGTTACCACTGTGCAGGCTGGTGGTGGTGGTGTAATGGTGTGGGGGATGTTTTCTTGGCACACTTTAGGCCCCTTAGTGCCAATTGGGCATCGTTTAAATGCCACGGCCTACCTGAGCATTGTTTCTGACCATGTCCATCCCTTTATGACCACCATGTACCCATTCTCTGATGGCTACTTCCAGCAGGATAATGCACCATGTAACAAAGCTCGAATCATTTCAAATTGGTTTCTTGAACATGACAATGAGTTCACTGTACTAAAATGGCCCCCACAGTCACCAGATCTCAACCCAATAGAGCATCTTTGGGATGTGGTGGAACGGGAGCTTCGTGTCCTAGAAGTGCATCCCACAAATCTCCAACAACTGCAAGATGCTATCCTATCAATATGGGCCAACATTTCTAAAGAATGCTTTCAGCACCTTATTGAATCAATGCCACATAGAATTAAGGCAGTTCTGAAGGCGAAAGGGGGTCAAACACAGTATTAGTATGGTGTTCCTAATAATCCTTTAGTTGAGTGTATTATGTCGCTTCATAAAAGCCTGTATTGCAAAAAGAAAAAAATGATCAATTGGCCAATATTTGCCTATAATGAGATTATCAGTATTGGCTGATAACTTATGTTAGTGAGAAATCAATATTAGACCTTATTTGTTATAATGGTTTCCCTTCGCACACATATAGTGGTAAAAAGAATAGTATACAGATTTTTTACTTTTTTTTTATATCAGTAAGAAAAGTTTTTTTACAGTATAATGATCTAGAATTGTATGTTTTATCTTGAGTATAACTAAATATAAATATAACTATTTACGTGTTTGAGAGGTTGACCATGCCTAGTTTAAATGTTTGAAAATGATTAACAATTGAAAACATTCGTTAGAAATTTAGAGAAGTAATCAGATGTAATCAGTTACATTACTTTGATAAGTAATTGAAATAGTTGCACTATATTACATTTGGCAACTTGAAATATGTAACCTATTAAATTTCCAAAGTAACCTTCCCAACACTGTCAGTATGGGATGTGTCCAGCAGCTGCTTTAAGTACTACAGTGTATCTCATCCTCATGGACTGCACCAGATTAGTTCTTGCTGTGAGATGTCCACCAAGGCACATGCAAGTTCTCAAACATGTCTGGGGGGACATATGGTTACATGTGGTTTGGCACTGCAAGGATGATCAGCTGTCCTTCCTGTCTCGTAGCACTGTTTTAGGCTTCTTACATTACGGACATATTGCTGTTTATTGCACTGGCCACATCTGCAGGCCTCATGCCTCCCTGCAGCAGGGAAAACATTGTTTAAGCACTTTCAAATAAAGAAGCTTCATTGGATTTTACAAAATGATCTTTAAAATACAGTATCCTGAAAAAGAAATGTTTATCCACTGGCAAAGCTGGCAGTGGAATTTGAAACTGATAAAGTGGAGAGAGATAAACATTTCTGTTATTCCACTAAGCACAGCAAGAATATATTCTAGATTCATACTAACTAGGGGTGCTCCGATTGATCGGCATCCGATCTCGATCGGCCGATAATCGCTTTGGGATGATTGATCGGCGGTCTCTAAAAAGGCCGATCTCATGAACCGATCTCATGCTGACGACACATAAACCCGCACCTGCCGTGAGAGCTAGGGCATGATATGCAGCGACACCGTCTCATTCTCTTTCCAGCGCGGGTAAAATAATTATAATGCTGAAGGTGAGGTACAATTCATATTTCTATTAAATAACTTACGTCTCACAGAAAGTTTTCAAATGACTGCGTAAGTTCACAAACAGCGCGAGTGAATCACCGCGTGCGCGCGCTCTCTCTCCCTTTCAAACTGCTCAAATGGCTTCATATCATCGCATCTGCACTAAAATCGCGCTGCACAGTTGACAGGATTTGCCACTTGCACAATCGAGGCAGTGTCGCATCGTCACTAAAGTTTATCATTTGCATTTATTTTTAAGTCTTGCCAGTGTTCAAACCGCTCAGCACTCGCGCGCTCTCCAGACCGCGAGCGCGCGCCCACACACACACACACACACACAGGCCATCTCACAAAAAGCTTGCGAGAACAAATTGCGGTGAAATGGTCAGATACACACAAATGTATGTACTAAATTACCGTCTTGACGAGTATGCACGTAAACCCCGTCGTGACTCGGCAGTTTGTGCAACTGCATGTAACTGTAACCGTGTTTACTCTTAAAGTGACAGCAGTCGAATAAACTGCTGCTGTCTCCGAGTTTCTCTGTCTTGTGGTGTTTGATGAACCTTTATGACACTCACTCACTGCTCTTGAATGACTAACTTTTGCAACCTTAAGTGTAAGGATTAATCTAATTTAATTTATTCAGGGAAGACCAATATAAATTTACATTTGATTTCTTATTAAATGTCTTTAGTATTTCTTATCTCAATACTAATGTTAGACCTACCTGAAAATTTGTCTTTAAAAACAAAAATGCACTGCATGATCAAATATTTAGGTGAGATAATTATATACATTTATTATATAGATTTATTTGGGAAAGATGGCCTACAGTAGCCTTAAGTTATCTCATTTTCTAAAATAAACACTTGGTGGTTCTTCAAGATCTTGACTCTAGCCTATTTCTACAGTTTTTTTCTCAATACAGTTAATTTAGAGTTAGTTTCATTTCTACAAATGGTGCAAACTCTGCAAGATTATAGATAAAAGATTCCCATTCCCCTGCCATTCTGTGATCGGCAGTGATCGGCAATCGGCAGATCATGATCTTGGTGATCGGTAATCGGTGATCGGCCCCAAAAATGCTGATCGGAGCATCTCTAATACTAACTGGCAACTCAAACAGATGAAGCCAGTGCAGCTGTCATAACATGCATGGTATTGTTTTTTAGGGCTGTAATCAACCAAAGAAAATCTTGGTCGACTGAGGTCCTGAAATTTTCGACTAAAAATCGACTAAAAATGACGTTAGGAAAAAAAACGTTAAATTAATTAGCTGCGCACTGTGCGCAGTACTTGGTAGCCTTGTTGTCTGCCTAAATGAATTATAAATAAACATAAACACTAGTAGGCTATTTGCAGTATATTAAATCGTTTTTGACCTGATTATTTTGCACTGAAATGAGTCTGACACACGAGTCTGTCGGCTCTGATAGCGTTGCATCACGAGCACCAACATAGCCTATGATTTCCGTTGTCAACTAGTGATATCATCACAAGAACTTTTGAGAATATGCAACATAATTTAGACAATTGTTTTTGTCATATGTATTATAATACAGTGTTTCCCCTAGAATTTTTTCCAGCAGCGGTGCTGTTACGTGCCGGAGGTTAGCCGCTCGTCGGGGGGTCCGGGGGCATGCACCTCCGGAATAAAAAAAAAAAAAAAAAAACCCTTAAACCATGACTTCTGGCAAGTTTTGTGGATAGAAATAGACATTTTGAACATTAAAATCCAAATTAAGCTTTTCATTAGTTTAAAAGGTGACTAGCTTATAGCCTATTTTACTTCAATAACCTGCAGGGACGTGCAGAAAGTTCCTAAGGGGCAAGGGCTCAAATGTAAGAAAGGGGCAATATCTAAAAAATAAAAAAAAAATACTGGAAAAATGTGGATACTATTTTATGTTTTTGCAAAAAGTCTCATGCTTATTATATATATGCATTTATTTAATTAAAAATACCGGAAAAAACAGTAGCCTAATATTGTGAAATATTATTACATGATGTTTTTTTTACCTTACGTTTTTATTAATCGAATATATATATATATATATATATATATATATATATATATATATATATATATATATATATATATATATTGTTGTTTTGATTCACATTATGGCTCAAT
The DNA here is from genome assembly GCA_023566225.1 of Romanogobio albipinnatus. Classification (NCBI taxonomy): domain Eukaryota; kingdom Metazoa; phylum Chordata; class Actinopteri; order Cypriniformes; family Gobionidae; genus Romanogobio; species Romanogobio albipinnatus. The sequence continues at coordinate 43,334,746 of CM042242.1, forward strand.
CGTCACCAGGTTTATTAGATGCTGCCCCTTTAAGACGCAGATCTAAAATCATTCTCCCCTTTACGCCCATTTAAGCTAAACTGTGTTTAAGTGAATACTCTCCAAGCCTGTCATTTTGAGATATAGGCTATTTTGTTGTGTATTTGATGGTTTAGTCGCGCACACGAAGCATATGTGCAAGTCGGTCCGTTTCGCAGCGTGCGTACACACACACACACACACACACACACACACACACACCCGCCTTGAACTTGGAAACAGCGTCTATTGCGCGGATTATTGTGCTTTTCATTTAATCAAACACGTTCTGCAATTTAGCCAAAGTGGAGTGTGCATTTGACAACAATCACGGATTGTGCTGAATTTGACGTTAAATACATGTTTGTGGAGAAATGACAGCGCGCGCTGTGAAGGGAAGGAAGTTGTGCTAGACGATGCGCGAGCATAGTTTATAATAGTTTTACCTCATATCTTCTTTTTTTAATCCTTGGAAGCGAAAATAAGATTAATATTACAGCCCTGTGATATTGTGAAAGTGTAAGCAGACTACATTTTTGTTTAGTTCTCTGGCCATCGTCAATCTTTCTCTCTCTCTCTCTCTCTCTCTCTCTCTCCTTTACAGTGTGTAAGTGAATGTCGTGATATTACTGATCATGTGAAGATTTTGCAGTGGCGCTGAAAATCCAGCGGCGGCGCTGCGCCGCTGTGAATACATTGTAGGGGAAACACTGTAATAACTGACAGACAGTATCATTTCAGCCGCTCTGTGCAGCTCGAACATTGGATCAGCTCAGCTTCGCGGCTGAGACACGAATAGACTATTAACTTAAAGCTTTTACTCTTAAACACAAAAGGCACGTCCACTTTAATAAAAAAGGAATATTTATTAAACAAGCCAGATCAAGAGCAGAAAAAACGCTCTCCCAATTAAATAAATAATATACAGCAAACTATAGCCTTCTTCAATCTGTCTCTCTTCTCTAGCGGGTTGGGCTAATCCAAGTGGAAACAAGGGGGTGTTCTGAAGACAGACTGTTACCTGTGAAACAGGGCTGCTCTGAAAACACCCCCATTAGCAATTATAGTCGGGGAGCCAAAGTCTCAAAAATGGGTTGAACCTGACATGGTCTGACATACTTTTTATTTGTGTTTTTTCTGTTAACTTTGACCCTAAGAACCAATAATTGGAGGGTCTGCTCTGCCGGAAATATCGCGAATTTTTTTTGGAGCCATTTTAGTGTATGCACCCTTTATTTTTTATCAGAAAAATGTGAAAAATTATTTTTTTCCTCAAATCCTCAGTGGGTTGGGTAGGCTGTCAATAAATGCATTCAAGATACACAGAACACATGTGCTGACAACATCCACTGAAAAAATTACTCTTAAAACACATTTCTACATGATTTTGCATCAATTTAATGCAAAAAAATAGGCGTTTTCTCACTTTTTTCCCAATATTTTCATCTTTACTTCATTGGCAATCAACTATTTCCCCAAGTTATGACATCAGTCAATATGCCATTAATTTCACCCACCAGTATACTCATCCCACAGAAAAAATTATAAAAATCCAACCAAAATCAATGGATCTGTGATGATTTCACTACTAGTTGGCGATCAACAGGCTCAGAACCTCAATAGAATTTTAGGCTACTCTAAAACATGCTGGATATTTAGCATTATGGCACACTTACGCACACACACATGATCTTAGTAATTTGAATGAGTTTGAAACAACCAACAAACGGTAACCAACGGTTACCAACTGACTTCGAAGCTGCAACGGTTACCAACGGACTTCGAATCTGCTCATCATTGTCTGTGGTATGTGACAGGACTTCCCCAGCGTTTTGGGAAAAGAAAGGTAATATGGATATTGTAATGGTATTTAACTGAAAGAACCACGCCAGTCTTAAAACAAGTTTATTTCTGATGATTCCTCATCCCAAACGTATCCCTGTAGCAGCAGCATTCATTCTCTACTAGTTTACTTACATTAGCTAGCTTTAGCCGTTTTAGCTCATTTCGGTGGTTTCTTTAAACGGCCATAACTCCACACAGGAATGGGGTAGAGACTTACTTTTTTTTTTTTTTCTCAGAATATTATGCTCTACGAGAGCTATTTGTCCTATATGTCCATTTTGCTTCGACCGGAAGTTGAGAAATTGCGAAAATTTCTTTCTAGGTAAAGAAATAGATATGAGAATAAATGCTGCTAGGGATACGTTTGGAGCGAGGAATCATTAGAAATACACTTATATGAAGGCTGGTGTGGTCCTTGAAGTGTTTTTCATGTCAGACAGATAGTAGTTAGCTGCAATTAGCTACATGGCCAGTTGTTACGTTCAGGTTTAGAAAAATTGTAGCTAGTTAGCTTGTGGCATGAATGGTCACACAAAAACAATATGTACTGTAGCTATAGTGGATATCAGACTGTACATAATACTGAACAATACAAATGTTCTGTAAGATGTAAACATACTATATATTATGTATATTTTGTTTTTGTATATAGCATTGTACAGTATATAGAGTGAGTGATTTGTCAAAAGCTAGTTAGCTGGTAGGGTCAAACATCTAGATTACTTTCACCTGAATGAACATTATTTCCCATTTGCAGATTTGGTTCTGATCTTATTGGGTTTGCTGTGGATGAAAAGTTAGCAAGAAGAGAAGGCAGCAGAGGATTGGAAAGGACAGTAAAGAGGAGTGGAGTGGAGAGTGAAGAGTGGAATGAGGAGAGAAGAGTGAAGAGGACTGGGGTGGACTGAACAAGAGAGAAGAACAGTGGAGGAAAAAAGAGGAGTGAATTGAGCAGGAAAGAAGGGTATGGAGAGGAGTTGATTGAATCGGAGAGAAGAAAAGGGAAGAGTAGTGGAGAGTAGTGGAGAGGAGGAGAAGAGGAGAAGATTGGAGAGGATAGGAAAGGAGAGAAGAGTGGAGAGAAGCGGAGTGGATTGGAGAGGAGACTAGAGAGTGAAGAGTACAGGAGTGGATTGAACGAGACAGAAGAGTGGAGAGGAGTGGAGGAAATAGGAGAGAATAGGAGTGGAGAGGGGAGAAGAGTGAAGAGGAGAGGATTAAACAAGAGAGGAGAAGAGTTGAGGAGAAAGGAGAGGAGAGGAGTGAACTGAACAGGAGAGGATAAGAGTGACAAGGAGAGAACAGGAAAGGAGTGAATTGGAGAAGAATGAAGGATGGAGCCTGAGTTCTCAGCCAAGCAGCTGGAGAGAAAGCTGCTCAGTACCAACTATACTGCTTGCATGATATGTCAGAAAACAGACAGTGAAGCTGGTCCTCTTCAGAAACTGACAAATCAAGGCTACCCTTCCCTCCTATATGCTGTAACCAACAGAAAGGATGAGGTCTCATATAGGCTTGACAATGAGCTGAAACCTCAATGTGAGTTTCTGGGGAGGAATCCTTTGTGGCACACACAATGTCGTGCGAGGTACACAAATCGTAAAACTGTTGACCAGAAGAGGAAAAAAGTTGAAAAGCCAGAAGGCACTTCATTTGAAGCAGAACTTAATCCTGAGCCAGACAGCAGCAGGCCTACTAAAAAAACACGGATGTCAATGCCACATCCCATCCAACACAAGGAAGAGTGCTTCATTTGTGGAAGAGCACGCACGACCAGGGGAAATAGATCCCTCATTTTGATCGCCACTTATGACAGACAGAATGCAGTATGGGAAAAAGCAAACTAACTTGAAGATGAAGAGATACTACACAAGATTCGTGGTCCTGATGGAAACAAGTGTACTGATATGATTGCTGAGGACTTCCGGTACCACAAGGAATGCATGACCAACTACCTGACAAAGCGTCTTCGTTCACAGGAGAAGACTAGTACTGCCACCACTCCATATGATGCTGCACTGAACCAACTCATATCAAGGATAGATGAGTCCCTTTTCAAAGAGAATGCCATATTCTTCGTTACAGCTTTGAGGGATGAATTCCGTAAATACTTGGAAAGCCATGGAGTTCAGAATGTTACCTCATACAGATGTCAGTCCTTGACTGCCCGCCTTAGAAGGCACTATGAAGTAGGTGACAATTGTAAAATAATGGTTGTGCCACAGAAAGGATGTTCTAGCCTGATTTGCTCAGCAGAAATGAATGTTGGCTGCATGCTCTCAAAGTTGAAGGAACTTAAGGAGAAAACTGAAGAGGCAGAGTATGAAGAAGAAAGTGATGATGAGTTGACACCAGATGACACCATAGTCTCTTCCTACAACACTGCAAAGAGAATACGGAAGGAGCTCCAGGACCAACGTAAGCAGGCCCTGAAGGAAGCAAGAGAAGCCAGAACAGCTCAAGCCAGTGGAAGTCACCAGATGCCTGGAAGTATGACTGAAGACCCGTCACTGCAGCTAGAGATATCATACCTGGAGGCATCCCGAAGAGTGAGCTCTAACCTGTATAACCACCTGGCATGGATGATAACAGATGCATCTCCAGAGTTAGGTGAGGACGGCCGGGTGAAAGTCAGTCCTAAGCAGCAAGAACAAGTTCTCAACCTTGCCCAGGATGTCTGCCAAGCAGTTGCCAAGATCCCAACACCGAAACATGTTGGGACAGCTTTGCACATCCTTAAGGAAACCAGAAGCAAGTCGACTGTGTCACTCCTAAATAGATTTGGTAACAGCATCAGCTACAAAGAAGCACAGAGATATATTACAACAATGGCAATGGCAGTTGAAGAGCAGACAACTAGGGATGGTGCATTCATACCAACGAACCTGAAGGTTGGACGATTCACACAGTTTGCATTTGATAACCTTGACTTCCAAGAGTACACAAAGGATGGACGAACACTGCATGGCACAACACACGTCATATTCCAGTACAAGAATCCAGATGACGACCCGACACCAACGGTTAGTTTACCTCTACTGAAAACCCGCCAACCAGCCCTGGAATCTTCTAAGCCTTTTCAAACCAAGGAAAGCCACCTCAGTCTAAAAGATCGTCAAAAGAGTCGCTCCCTGGTTGGAGTTGAAACAGAGCCTAAGCTTCCTGTGTGTCTAGCAGAACCTCTTGACCACCTGAGCATCCTCTGGCATTTAGTGCATAGCTGCCCTACTGTACTATTAGAGGACCTGAACCCAAGTTGCGCTGCTCCAACATGGAGTTCATTCCAAGCATTTCTCATCCCAGATACCATCCCTGCAACTGTGATCAGCTATGGTCCCTTCTTCCCCAAGTCACCAACAAACCCAGATGTGGTTGAACAGTCTGTTCAGTACTGCATGGATGTGTCGAGAAAACATGGTCAAGAGTATGCCATCATCACATGTGACCAAGCAATCTATGAAGTTGTTCTGAGTCTGCAAAAGAAGAACAAAGAGAAGTATGCCAAACTTATCTTGCGCATGGGTGGCTTCCATATTGCTCAGAATTTCCTTGGAGCCATTGGGCATTTGATGCAGTCCACTGGAATCGAAGACATCATGGTCGAAGCTGATGTCTGTCTCCGTGGAACAGCAAACAAAATCATCAGTGGGAAAGACTACTATGCAATGCTGCACGCCCACACTATGGTGTATGCAGCCATGTTTGCCCTACACTGGGAAGCATTTGCCAGATGGTTGGTCAATGAAGAGAAGGACCTGGAGTACATGTGTGTGCTTAGCAACAATGTCCAGCTACTCCTAGATGCCCTGTCAGAAGAGAATGTAGAGAAGGCAACTTCTGCGTGTGCTGATGCAACTGACCAACTGAAAAAGCTGTCATGTTTGATGGCTGAGTTTGATGAAGCATGTACCTCACCTACCACAAAGTTATGGCTAATGTACATGGATATGGTTATGATACTTAGATGGTTCATCCATGCTGAGCGTGCAGGTCTGTGGGAGGAACACCTGGCTGAAGTGGAAAAGATGTTACCATACCTTGTAGCTGCTGGCCACTACAAGTACGTATCCTGCCTGCCCCACTACCTAGAAGCTATGAGAAGCTTGCCTACACTGGCTCCAAACATCTATAGGGAATTCAAGGATGGGAAGTTCACTGTACGTCAAACAGAAGGACGGTTCAATGGTGTCTGGACAGATATGGCACTTGAAAAAACCTACAACCGTGATGCCAAGACAAAACTCTTCACTGGCATCAGTCAGCAGCCAGCAGCCATGGAGAAATACTTGAAAGCTCTTCCAGTTCTGACAGCTGTGTCAGAGCAGACAAAGGCTATGGCACACCTGGATGCGGATGACATCAAACACCATGAGGACAAGGATAGCCAATGTGCAAAGGAGGCAGAAGGTGTAAGGAAAATAACAGATGTCATCAACAACCAGATGATCAATCCTTTCACATGTGAAGAACAGGAGCTGATCAACATTTCAACCGGCCACAAAGCCACATCTGCTGACTTGATCTGCGCTCGTGAAAAAGGACTGGAGGCACTGGCTTCAGCAAGAAGAACAGACAGTGAGAAAGTAACCCAAATTAAACTTTCAACCTTCGCAGTAAAGCCAAAGAAGTCAATGTCCATGGCATTCAAAGCCAAAAAAGTCTATGAGGAGGAGAGTGCAGTTGTGCGGAACCTGTACTTTGTTCAGGACTTAGAGGAAGACAGGAAGGTGGAAGTGTTTGGCCATGAATGGACAAGTTGCCCAGCCTCCCTGTTTGAGCCAGATCCGTCCCTTGACCAAAGTTATGCAATGCGTACAGGAAACAAGGCAGACTACCTGGCTGCAATCAAGACAGCCCTTGGCAGCTCATGGGTGGAAGTGGACAAACTACCATCGTCTGATAAGCCTGTGGTAATGGTAGTAGATGCCATGGCGTTCATTCAACGTTACCAACATCTTGAAAGCAGCACCTTCCATGAACTGCAAGGAAAGTACCTGAGGAAGCTCCTTGGAATCCTCCCAGACAACTGTGACTGCATCCACTTTGTTGGTGATCGATATGATGTCTCCCCTGCTGAAAGTCTGAAAGGTGAGGAACGAGAGAAGAGGATGAATACCTGCCCAAGCAAAATGAAGGAGTACAAGCCATATGATACTCTCCCTATACCTGAATGGAAAGGCTTCATTCACAATCCACTGAATAAAGCTTATCTGTTGAACTATATGGGGGAAGCATGGGCAGCTCAGAACAAATCACTTCCCGCAGGATGCACCCTTATTCTTGGTGGAATATTTTGTGATCCTGGTCGCACTGTCCTCTTATCAGCAGATTGTCATGTTGAGCTTCCAGAACTTTCCTGTGAGAAACATGAGGAGGCAGATACCAGGATGTTTGCTCACATTGCATACTCAGTACAAATTCTGCACCACAAACGGGCTGTAGTGGTTGCAACTGACACAGATGTGATCATGATGTGCATGTACTACATCACACACATGGATGGGCTGAAGGAGCTGTGGGTGAAGACGATGGATATCTTCCTACCTATTTATGCCATCACAGATGCTCTGGCGGGGAAGTATGATGTTGCAGCTTCAGATCTTACATCCCTTCTCCTCAGCACCTACATACTTACCGGATGTGACACAGTGAGCTATCTGTACAGAAGAGGAAAAAGGCGGGCCTACACAACTGCTATTAAACACCTGACAGACCTTTTGCCGCTGCGCAGGTATGGTGACCCTGAGGAAAGCCTGGATGTTCAGGAAGAGGTTATAACAGCAGCACGGCGATACATGGTGTCACTTTATGACAGGAGTGACTTTGGTGGTACTCTAGATGCACTGCGAGCCCATCTCTTTGTGAGTATCAAAGGGGACATGCGTTGCCTTCCACCAACTGAAGATGCCTTCCTATTACACCTTCGCCGAGCCCTGCATCAGTTGGCTGTGTGTAAGCGGGCACACATGGTTCAGCCAACCCAGCTGCCACTGTTTTTGGGAGACAACTTGTCAATGGCAAATTGGTGGCAACCATGATGCTGAAAGAGGCTAAACCTTCTGAACTCAAACACAGCAAATACTGCCGCTGCCAGAAAAGCATGTGTGCCAGAGGATGCTCCTGTGCAAGAGCCAATGTTAAGTGTGGCATTGCATGTCTCTGCACCGGGGACCCCAACAGATGTTCAAGGATTGAACTTGTGCTTGAAGACAGGGACACGTAAGTTGAGATGGGGGGGGAGATATGCATATTTTATCGCGCTGCTGTATAACCCACCCTGCCGGTCTTGTTTGCCGTCTCCTCAGGTAGTGAGGGTGAAGGTCTGTCCCCATAACAGTAACTGCAGTGTGCCACCCTCCTGATTATTCCACCACACAGGGACCTGCACCTAGTTAATTAAGTTATGTTCAATTATTTTGTTATAGTTATAGTTATAGTTGTCATCTGAGGCAATAAAATAATGAGTCATTTTGCTGTATTATATTTCTTGTGTGACACATTTCCATTGCGAGAACAGGGTTATGTTGAAATTTCTGAATTTTGAGAGTAGCCTAAAATTCTATTGAGGTTCTGAGCCTGTTGATCGCCAACTAGTAGTGAAATCATCACAGATCCATTGATTTTGGTTGGATTTTTATAATTTTTTCTGTGGGATGAGTATACTGGTGGGTGAAATTAATGGCATATTGACTGATGTCATAACTTGGGGAAATAGTTGATTGCCAATGAAGTAAAGATGAAAATATTGGAAAAAAAGTGAGAAAACGCCTATTTTTTTGCATTAAATTGATGCAAAATCATGTAGAAATGTGTTTTAAGAGTAATTTTTTCAGTGGATGTTGTCAGCACATGTGTTCTGTGTATCTTGAATGCATTTATTGACAGCCTACCCAACCCACTGAGGATTTGAGGAAAAAAATAATTTTTCACATTTTTCTGATAAAAAATAAAGGGTGCATACACTAAAATGGCTCCAAAAAAAATTTGCGATATTTCCGGCAGAGCAGACCCTCCAATTATTGGTTCTTAGGGTCAAAGTTAACAGAAAAAACACAAATAAAAAGTATGGCAGACCATGTCAGGTTCAACCCATTTTATTGAGCTTTGGAGACTTTGGCTCCCCGACTATTAGTGCTTTCCACCTGATGAAATGAACGCGGCAAAACCGACAGTACAGATCCACTTTTGCGGCGCGACTGAAGCGTGGTGTTGTGACGCTTCCCCTCATGTGTATGTTGATGGGCGTTCCTCAAGTTTACCGCTATGGGCGTGCGTTTGAGCCAGCGGGGAATGAAAAACAAAGGACCAGCGAGAGACTTCTCTTCACCAGTGGGTTGGGCTAATCCAAAAGAAGTGGAAACAAGGGGGTGTTCTGAAGACAGACAGTTACCTGTGAAACAGGGGTGCTCTGAAAACACCCCCATTAGCAATTAGTGCTCTCCACCTGATGAAATGAACGCGGCGCGGCAAAACTGATTAAATGAACGCGGTAAAACTAACAAAATGAACGCGGCAAAAAATCGACCAATCAGAATTTTGGTCGAGCCAGAACATATCGACTAATAATCGACTAATCGACTGGGAGATTACAGCCCTATTGTTTTTGTTATTTTAATAAAGTTATATTACACCTAAAATATTGTTTAGACTCAATGACCAATCTGTTACGGAATGTATACTTGGAACACAAAGAGGAATGGTTAATAGAGTTTATTCAAGACAACATGAAGCAAGAGGCAGTATCAGTAGGTGAGTAGACACTAGAGACTTGTTGATTACTTTTCTAATTTCCAGCACAGGAACACATTTTTAACACTCATCATGGTGGCAACTCTCAGACAGGTTGTAGCCTACAACTTCCAGCGGCAATGTGGATTGACGTAATTGGTAGATGTGGTGTGCTTCAAATTCAAACGAGAACCAATGAAAAGCATCAGAATAGCGTCACTTTAATAAACAGCCTTTAAATGGCAGGAGGCATCATGCACATCAAAAACAGGCAAAGCAACAATTTTAATATTCACATGAATATCTTTTTACAGAAAATATTCAGATGTAACCCCTTTTTAATCATTAACATTTAACTGTCATTTAATTACACATTTTTTCTCAGTAACATTTATTTTGTAATTAAATTACGTAATCTAGTTACATGAAACTTGTTACTCCCCAACACTGCCTAAAGCTTTCAGCAGCAATGTGGATTGATGTAATTGGCACTGTAAATTCATAATCAAAAGCATACTTCACGGCCTTTAAATGGCAGGAGGCATCGTGCACATCAAAAACCGGCAACGCAAGTAATATTATTCAACATAGCTTTTTACAGAAAATATTTAGATAACCCCCTTTGTAATCGTTAACATTTACATGTTACTAGTTACCCAAACACACACTGATATTGACTCCCCCTTTTGGACTCATTATTTAATTTCAGTTTATCAAATGTCTGACATCCACCCAGCTTTCTAGATATGGTTATTGGCCATTTAAAAACACATATTGATCATTATTTCCATATTTTCTGCTGATGCTTACAGCAAAAAAAAATAGACTCAGCATGAAACATTAATTGCACCTTCCCTTCTTCTACATAGCACTGTGCTGGTTATGCAGGATTTATGAATGATTACATGTGCGCCAGGATACAGTGTGCTCAAAAGTGTGCTTATTTATATCCATTTAAATAGGCCTAAATTCTGAGTATTTTGCTGTTATTTTCCAGCTTGTTCAAGTTTATATGCTTAAAATTGTATCTGGACTCACAGCTATAAGCCAAGGCCTTGGGGTAGAAAAGAAACCTTTCATCACTTGTTTCTAACCTTGGGAAACAACAGATAAAGATGTCACTCTAAGCTCCCGCCAAGAGGAAAAAAGTCACCTGATAAAGTATGCAATATCTGTCTGCCTCCAGAGAAAAACAGAGGATGTTAAAACCAATCTCAGCCCACTGCATTCTTCCCACTATGAACATAATCTTTTCAGCTCAGAAATGTCAGCTGCAGCGATGCAAGACATGTTAGCTGGTGGCACAGCTGCCAAAGTAAATTGATAAATTGATTAACATCTTTTGCCTAAAGTTACTTCAAATTTTGAACAGGAGATACAGTGTTCTCTGGCAGGCGAGGTTGCCCCGGTGTTGACTACACTTATTAAAGACAGACGAGACGAGTGCACATTAAGGGTATTTGCACCAGATTATACCAAACTGTTTCTTTCTTGTCTTCACAATTTTCATATGAGCAAATTTGCATAGTCAAAGAGCTCTGAATTATTTATTTAGGATGGGTTATGTGTTACTTCAGCAACACAACCCATCAGCACAAGATGTAAACTAATATCAAACAGAAAGTACTATAACACAACAGAAAATGACATATGTTCTAAACATTACTGTTACAGGTGAGGCTCCCTCTCCGCTTTCTCCGGATTACCAGAGGGAGCTCTCACCAGGAATATTGACTGCTATTGGGACTACAACTCCCATAGACACTGTCAAGTTTTGTGTGTTTTCTGATGGACCACAGCTCTGCCCAAACTTGAAAACTGCTTTATCTCCGATGAACGCAAGGGACAACTCAAATCTGTTCACTTTATGATTTTTTATTTTCTTAAAGATGGTTTGATAGATTTGGGATGAAACAGAATAGGTTGATAACCTTTAAGATACACAAACAAAACATGAATTAGTTACAAATAAATCTCAATAACACTTTCTCAAAGTAACAATACAAAAATGGTTCTGAATCCTCAAACCAAACAAAGTAATTTAGATATCTAAACCTAGGATCTCTAATAGTTAATAATTAAACAATACACATGATCCCATAATTAAATGTATAATAATTAAACAATACACATGCTTAGAGTAATGTTACTTCTGTTAAGTTCTACATTCACATAATAAAGTCTGCACTATTTAATTTAAATTGCACGTTACAACCACGTCATATACTCACAATTCACAAAAAGTCATATACTATATACAAAAAGTCATATACTGTAGAAGCATGAACTCAACACATTCAAACACATTCAATCCTACCAGTTGCGTCTTTGGATGATCAGGAGCTGTGGTCACAGTATCTTTCTTCGGGAACAGGTGAGAGAGCCAACAGAGCTGTTACCAAACATTTTAAAGCCATGCACTCGCAGGTAAATATGGTCCCAAGAGCACTTCCTAGAAGTTGGTTCCACCAACTCTGGTTGCATGGTTGCCCCCTGCAGTTTGGGAGTGCCCAGTACAACTTGTCCATGAATTGACACAACACCTCCCACTTGACCTCCTGGTTCTTCAACGAGCAGAAGTGAATTTGGGCTAATGTATTCTACACAGTCCTCCCAGCTCTGAGTCCTGGCATCAATAGGTTGTTCATTTGCGAGGTTGGAAGACATATAAAGGAAAGTTTGAAACTCACCCCATGTAAAGAATCCATTACCCCCCAGATTTTGCAAAGCTCGCTTCACAGTCCGGACAGCAGCTTCAGCAGCTCCGTTTCTGTGAGGTGAGTCTGCTGGATGGATCTTCCAGCTCCATTCTGTGCCATGCTTGGAGACTTCATCTTCAAGCTTTGATTTCTCCAGTCGGTCCAGAAACATGTAGAGCTCTTTGAGGGCAGGTCTGGCTCCGACAAAGTTCTTTCCAGGATCCGACCACAATTTCTTTGGATGTCCTCTCAGTGCCGTAAATCTTTGGGAGGCTAACAGGAAGCCTTCAGCTGACTGGTCACTGACAAGGTCTGTGTGCATAGCTCTGGACGCCATGCAACAGAAGACGATTCCCCACACTTTGAGTTTCACCTTCTTTCTCACCTCATCCTTCACTTCGTAAGGTCCAAATAAGTCCACTGTCGTGTACTCAAATGGATTAGCTGGTGTTATTCGCTCCAATGGAAGGTCACTCATGATCTGTTGGCATCTTTGGCTCCTGCATGTCACACAGTTATCAACGATCTTCTGAGCTAGTTTCCGGCCTCTTACCACCCATGCTTTTCTTCTCATCCGGAGGAGTGTACCTGCGATTTCTTCATGATTTGCCTTGTGGGCTTCTTGAGCTAGAAGAGTGGATATCCATTAGGGATGGGCGATATGGACTTAAAAATGTATCCCGATATTTTCTAGTATTTATTGCGATAACGATATCAATGACGATAAATGTAGTATCATTCCCCATGTTTTTGGATACAAGTGAAAGCTGCATGCATTCTTGCGAGTTTCAGAAAAACAAACAATCATCTAAAGTAAAACGTACGTCATCAAATAGGCTCCTATAATACATTAAAAAATAAAAAATATATATATATAATTAATTATTTTTTATGTAAAATTCCACACCAGCCTTTTCAGAAATGGAAAAGTTGCAGATATAATTGTCTTCTGTAAAAGTGCAGGTCATGTTTAAATAGTGCAACTGTGCTAAAAAACATCACACAATACAAACAATAATAATTCAAATCAATGACAAGTTTTACATGTAAACCGATTCTGTATTTATTCATACACTCATGGTGCAAACAGTGGTAAAAATAGCAGAAACAGCAAAAGTAATTATCCCAAAAATGTCTTCAGATTACAAAAAAGTTGAAAATAATGATTTAATGATAGAACTTCAGTAATTTGAGTTGATAAGATAATACCACGAATTCTTCTACTGATAAAAATAAACTGGACTAAGGAATAATGAGCTTCTGGGTTCATGAATATTAATCATGTTTTCAGCGCTCATTCAAACTGATTTGCTGAAATCAAAACAGGCACAGTAATAGGTGCACGCCAGCCAATGAGATTCCCGTTTGTGCATTCGTATTTTCCTGTTCATGAAAGGCTGAATAATTCCAAATAAACGCCATTATTTTACAGGAAAATACAACACAGGATATTGTTTACATGTAGCACATCAATTCTGTGTGGTATAAGACTCTCTCGCTCTCTCTTTGAGTGTGTGTGAAACACTGAGCGCTCTCATTCGCGCGCCTCACACTAGTGTTTACTGTGCGTCAAATACACTGCGCATTCATTGAGATCAACTGAAATAGTATGCTTTACCGATCGATTGAGAAGGACTGAGCGCTTAAGATATTCGCTCTAAGTGCTCAGCGAGTGAAAATACATTTGTATGTACAGGTTCAGATTGCCCTTAGGTAGCCCCTCGTTTAGCTATGAACTCTTCCGCAGCTTCCGCCATAGTTGTTTTCGCTCTGCACGTGAGATGCGGATTCAGTGCCGCCGCTCCCATAGGCACTACAAGAAAATTCTCTCTCCAACCCCCGTTCAGCTATACAAATTGACGAACGCAGTCACCGCGGCCATCATAAAGTAAACGCTTTAAGCATCAAGAGACGGCCAGCGGCGGCACTGCGGATGGGTCGCGCTATCAACTAGGCTTTATCGTTATTATCGCGGGAAGACAAATTCTTATCGTGGGGAGAATTTTTACCGGTATATCGCAAACGATAAGATATCGCCCATCCCTAATATCCATGATGTGCAGGGCAAGATTGGTACTGCAGTTTTGTCTTTATTAAAGATTTGGAATCTTCCTCCACAGAGCAAAAGTCCAGTGCTTTCCTCTCTGACCACAGCAAGCCTGCTGAGTGTGGTGTCTGGCAAGGTTACCTCCTTTTGAGCCGCAAGGAAGAGATCCCTGAGTGCATCTTCACACTCCATGATGGTAAGTGTAGCTTCCTTGACTCTGGACTTGATCTCAAGAGCTGAAGGAATCTCCTTCCTCTTTAGCTTGCTTGTGGTTAAGGTCTTGGTCAGCATTTCTTTCCACTTTGTGGCAGCTCTCCACACCCAGGCAATGACTCTTATCAACCTGGTTAAACTGCTGAACTTATTGACGCTAAGGATTTTCCTTACTGAAGAACCAGAAGGTGGCCTCCGGACTTGGATTTGGTGCCCTTTTCCGCTAGGGCTGTTTTGCAGGTCCTTGCTTTGGTCAGAGGTTGGAGACATTGGCATTGCAGTTGCAGGTGGAGCATGTTGTTTTTTCCCCACCTGTGCTCGGGTCAGTGCTGCTGTAAAACATTTCCTTTGGAGCTTGTTCATACCTTCTTTGGCATCTGCAGCAACATCTTTGGCTGACTTTGTCGACCACTCCTCCACAGGTCGTTTCAGAAATTCTGGGCCATTTTGCCACACAGAGTTCTCTTTGAGGTCTTCTGGGGTTGCTCCTCTTGTTGTGAGGTCAGCAATGTTTTGCTCACCTGGAATCCATCTCCAGTCTTCAACTGATGTGGACTTCTGGATCTCTCCCACTCTGTTTGCAAAAAAGCTCTGGTACCCATAACTGTCCCTTTGGATTGCACCCAGCACAGTTTGACTGTCCAGTAGATGAAACCACCATTCGACTTGCATCCGACTGTGCTTTTCAATGTATTTCCTGAGTCTTGCAGCGAACACAGCACCACAGACCTCAGCCTTCACTGGTTCTCCCTTTTGGTCAAGTGGTGTGAGCTTGGCTTTGGACTCAACAAGCCGGACCAGGATGCCTTGCTCGGTCTCCCACCTGAAGTATGCAACAGCTCCATAGCTCTGGTCGCTCCCATCTGAGAATGTTATTCCCCAGGGTTCTCCAATACTTTCGACTGGTCTGAGGCTTCTATGGAAGGTAATTTGGTTGAGGCGTGTGTACTCCTCAAACAGATGGATGGCTTCTTCTCTAAGTCTTTCAGACAGAGGTGTGTCCCATGTGTCTCGTGTTAGAGTTTTGCCTCCAGCTTCTTGAAATGCTTTTCTGACTAGAATGGCACCTTTCTGTTTGGCAGGTGTTGCAAGCCCTATTGGGTCATACAAACTAGCTACTTGGCTAAGCAGTTGTCTTCTAGTCAGTGGATTTGGAGTTTTCCCTCTCACCTCTTCCCTGACGAGATTTTGACTGATTCTCATCTTCTTTTTTCTCTTTGAGAAGTTTATCGAGGTCATGAGGTACAGTTTGTCTGGTTCGACCAGGTAACCAACTCCAAGGGCTTTGTTGTCTCCTCTCATTTGGTTGGGGAGAATGAAGACTTCATCTGATGATGCTGGATGTTCTGATGTAGACGTCTGCCTCCCACTTTGGCCTGATCGGACCCACGGCTTAAGAAAGAATCCACCTGCCTTCAGAATTTCTTCGACTTTTTTGGTGGTTTCGTCTAGCTTTTCCAGGTCATTATGGGATGTCAGGATGTCATCTACATAGGAATCCTCTTCAAGGACTCTCCGTTCCTCCTCCAGATGAGTGAACATGGGCAGCTTTGCTGTCTCTCTCATGGCCAGTTGTGCGATGCACCCTGCTGGTCGATCGCCAATGTTGACCCTGGTGATGGCATATTCCTCAATTTCTCCATCTTCACTGTCCCTCCAGAGAAATCTATGGTGGTGCATCTCCATATCTTAAAGCCACACAGAATTGTACATCTTCTTGATGTCGCCGAGGGCAGCATGGACTCCTTTCCTGAACCTTAGTAGCACTGCTCGGATGGGATTAAGTACATCAGGCCCTTTCAGGAGAAGGTCATTCATGCTGATTCCTCTAAACTTCTGGCTGCTGTTCCATACCAGTCGGACAGGTGTTGTTACAGAGTGTGGGTTTGGCGCCACCAAGTGACTGACGTACCATACTGGTCCTTTCCAGTCAGCAATGGTCTCTCTAGTGAGTTTCTTTGCTGCCTTCCTTTCCACCATCTCATAGACTTGAGTTGTGTATGCTGCACGCCACTCTGGTTCTTTCTTAAGCTGTTTCTCCGTCCTCAGAAACGTGGCTTCCACTGCGTTTCTGTTGTTGGGCAGGGAACTTGGATCTTCAATCCAGGGGTATTTTGTGTCCCAGTGAGGCTTCTGACTATGCGCATCTGACTTCACATAGCTGAGGCCTTGCCTGATCATCTCAAGCTCTCTTTCTTCACTCAGAGTCATGTCTTTGCCTCCTGGTTGACAGTTACCACACCGGCATCCTCCACACATGGGTTCGCAGGCCGCACCAATGCTGTCCCACTTCTACCAGTCCAAGAACTCTCTACCCATAACAGTGGTTTTGGTTTCAGCTCTAGATTCTTGCATCTCAGCAATTTCTTGATACTTCACTGCTGTGGTTCTCATTGATCGTGCAAAATGAGTCTCAGAATTGTGCAAGGCCATGTCCACCACTTCACAGAGGTCTGTATGTGCTCCGCCAACGGTCTTTCCTAAAGGGCTTTCCCACAGGACAAGATCTCCTACCACCTTTACTCTCTGTGGAGCAAGTCTTCCTTCACGGTGGCTTATGAGAAGCTCAACATGTTCTGGTCTGTGAAGATCTTCCAAGCTGGTGTCGGGGAAGAACTTCTTGAGTTGCTGTGCTTTGATTACTCTGTGAACTTTTGCAATTTCATCTGATAGATTTTGTATGTAAATCTTCCAGGCCAGTTTCTGTTTGTAAAATGAGCACCATTTGTCTTTAATGGCCCTTGGAGCCCATGAGTGATTGGATTAGCATCTATGCATTTGAATGTCACTGTTATGCTGATTGGATCAGGATCGATGGCAGGAACGTTTGGGGTGTGTACGAACGATCTCCTGTGGGAGGTCCTAACAGTTTCCCTTTGTCTGAAGCCCTTTGTCTTCCCTGTATAAAGTTCTGTCTCAGAACACAGAACGTTGGGTTACGATTGTTAAAGGGCGGCATGATAACATCGATGCTGAAAGACTGCTACACTACAAACCTTCAATAAAATCTTCTCCCCACAAGAACTCTGGTCAAGCTTACTTATTTTATGTATTGGAGAAATCTAATACATTGGCGAGTCACCCAAACGACTGCTCGGCCAAATACACCAAAATCTAACACATCCAACCCATAACAGATCAGCTCATGAGCTCTGGGAAGCTCTGTGGTTGATTGCTCCTGCCTGATCCTGCCTGCCTGATCGATTGCTCCTGTCTCCTGTGTGCCTCCTGTGTGCCTGTTTGTAGCTCTGTACAGCCTTGCTCACGTTTGAATCTTTATCTTGATATTTCCTCTTTATTCTACTGCTAAATATAACTTACTCATCACCATAAATTGTTTAAAAATTGCCTATCACGTTAAATTTGACATCGCTAGCTTTTAATCTAAATCACCATCACACGTTAGCATTTCGCTAGCCTGTTAGCTTGTCATCTCTGCACCCGGGTCTCCTGCTCTCTGAGTTCATTAGTTGGATTAGTAAATAGTGTCCAGCATACGATTGTGGTAAGTGGTAAATTGGATTAATCAACAAATACGGTAAGTCATGTCTTCTCCTGTCATTATCACTTGCACTTCATGCTGCATGTTTAGTATAGGCTTCTCCGCTGGCGAACAGGGCTTCACATGTGATAAATGTAAGGAGATAGTTAGGCTGACGGAGAAGATTTCAGAATTAGAAACACGCATCCATACTTTATCTGAGAGTAGTGAGGATGTAACAGCTTTAGACACTGATTTGGATGTGAATAGCTTAGTGAACTCTGTACATTCTTCGGTTCCGGCTGCAGGGCCCTCGCAGCAGGGCAACTGGGTGACAGTGAGGCAGCATAGTCGCAGACCAAAAAAACGCTTTTCCGTTCCGGTTAGAACATCAAACAGGTTCTCCCCTCTCAGTGAAGCACCCACTGAGTATCCTGTTGAAAGTGCCCTAGTCATTGGCGATTCTATTACACGGAATGTGAAGATACCAGCCACCATAGTCACATGTTTACCGGGAGCCAGAGCGCCTGACATCAAAGCAAATTTAAAAGTGCTGGCTAAAGCTAATTGTAAATTCTCTAAGATTATTATTCACGTCGGCACTAATGATGTTCGACTTCGCCAGTCGGAGATCACCAAAATTAACATTAAAGAGGTGTGTGAACTCGCTAGTACGATGTCAGAGGCTGTTTATTGTTCTGGTCCGCTCCCCGTTAGAAGGAGTGATGAGATAGTTAGCAGGCTATCATCACTCAATGGCTGGTTGTCTAAGTGGTGTCTGCAAAATAACATAGGGTTCATAGACAATTGGAAAAGTTTTTGGGGCAGACCTGACCTGTTGAAGAAGGATGGCATCCATCCCTCCTGGGGTGGTGCCGCTCTTCTCTCTAGTAATTTGGCACATAGTCTTAGAGCTAAACCTTGACTCACTAGGGCCCAGGTCAGGAAGCAGACAAACTGGCTAAACCGACCGTCTGCTAGCTGTCTCATGTCACCGGAGTCAGATAAATCCCAGCACATAGAGACTCTTTCACCGAGATATTATCATATAGAGACTGTGTCTGTTCCCCGAATTAGTAAATACAAAAAAACATCAAAACCATTCAACAGTAAAAATTGAATTGATGTCCAACAAATAAACAAAAGAAATAATACAGATGAACAATTGATAAAGCTTGGGTTGCTGAATATTAGATCCCTTTCCCCAAAAGCGCTTATTGTTAATGATATTATTAAAGATAATAATCTTGATGTGCTGTGTTTGACAGAAACCTGGCTAAAACCTGACGACTACATTACCTTAAATGAGTCCACCCCCCAAGATTATTGTTATAAACATGAGCCGCGTCTGAAAGGTAAAGGGGGAGGGGTTGCTGTAATTTATAATAATATCTTCAGTATTACTCAGAAGTCTAGTTTCAAATATAATTCCTTCGAAGTTTTGGTGCTTTATGTAACGCTATGTAGTGTACATGACAAAACCCGTTCAACATTGGTGTTAGCTACTGTATACAGGCCACCAGGGCATAATACAGACTTTATCAAAGAATTTGCTGACTTTCTATCAGAATTAGTACTGGCCGTAGATAAAGTACTAATTGTTGGTGATTTTAATATCCATGTAGACAACGAAAAAGACGTATTAGGATTAGCATTTAAAGATACACTAAACTCTATTGGAGTTAGGCAACACGTGTCAGGACCCACTCATCGCCATAATCATACTTTAGACCTAATATTGTCACATGGAATTAATGTTGATACCGTTGAAATTCTGCAGCAGAGCGATGACATCTCAGATCATTACTTAGTATCTTGTATACTTAATTTAGCTAAAGTTGCAAAGCCGCCCCCTCGTTTCAAAAATGGCAGGACAATCACTGCCGCTACTAAAGATTGCTTTTTAAATACTCTTCCTCATCAGTATCATCTCCTCAGCAACCCAGATAGCATAGAAGAACTCGATGTTGCAACAGAAACTATTGACTCTCTCTTTTCCAGTACTTTAGACACAGTTGCTCCTCTGCGCTTAAAGAAGATTAAAGAAAATAGTCCAACGCCGTGGTACAACGAGCACACCCGGGCCCTTAAAACAGCAGCCAGAAAAATGGAGCGCAGCTGGAAGAAAACAAAACTAGAGGTCTTTCGAAATTCGTGGAAAGAGCACATGATCGCATACAGAAAGGCCGTAAAAACTGCTAGATCCGCTTATTTCTCAACTCTCTTGGAAGAAAACAAACACAACCCAAGGTATTTATTCGATACAGTGGCTAAATTAACCAAAAATAAAGCTTCAACTTCTGATGATTGTAAACAGCACAGCAGTAATGACTTTATGAACTTCTTCACATGTAAAATTGATAATATTAGGAAGAAAATTTTAACCATGCAGCCGTCTACTACAGTATCACATCAGACAGAGCATTGTAGTGTCACTGAGGAAAAATTACAATCATTCACTGCTATAGGAGAAGAAGAATTGGCTAAACTCGTTAAATCATCAAAATCAACAACATGTATGCTTGACCCTGTACCGACTAGGCTATTAAAAGAGATGCTACCAGAGGTCATAGATCCTCTTCTTAATATCATTAATTCATCTTTGTCATTAGGATATGTACCGAAAACTTTTAAGTTGGCTATTATTAAACCACTTATTAAAAAACCGCAACTTGATCCTACAGAATTAGTCAATTATAGACCAATCTCAAATCTACCCTTTCTGTCAAAAATACTTGAAAAGGCAGTGTCTTCACAATTATGTTCCTTTTTAGAAAGAAATGGTATCTGTGAGGATTTCCAGTCAGGATTTAGACCGTATCATAGTACTGAGACTGCTCTCATCAGTTACAAATGATTTACTCTTATCATCCGATCGTGGCTGTATCTCTCTATTAGTGTTACTCGATCTTAGCGCTGCATTTGATACCATCGACCACAACATTCTTTTGAATAGACTCGAAAATTATGTAGGTATTAGTGGAATTGCTTTATCATGGTTTAAATCATACCTATGCGACCGTTATCAGTTTGTAGCAGTAAATGAAGAGATGTCACACCGATCGCAAGTTCGGTATGGAGTACCACAAGGCTCAGTGCTAGGACCGCTACTCTTCACCCTGTACATGCTACCACTGGGAGATATTATTAGGAAGCATGGCATTAGTTTTCATTGTTATGCTGACGATACTCAGCTCTATATTTCTTCACGCCCTGAAGAAATTTACCAATTCACAAGATTAACGGAATGCATAGCCGCCATAAAACATTGGATGACTGGTAATTTCCTGCAACTCAATTCAGAAAAAACTGAATTTTTAATTATTGGACAACAAAGCTCCACAAGTAGTAACCTAGAATACTGTCTAACACTTGATGGCTGCTCTGTCAAGTCTTCGTCGTCAGTGAGGAACCTGGGTGTGCTCTTTGATACCAATCTTTCGTTTGAAAGCCACGTTTCTAGCATCTGTAAAACTGCTTTCTACCATCTTAAAAATATATCAAAATTACGGCACATGCTCTCAATGCAAAATGCTGAACAGTTAGTTCATGCGTTCATGACCTCAAGGCTAGATTATTGTAATGCTCTATTGGGTGGTTGCCCTGCTCGCTTAATAAATAAACTCCAGCTGGTCCAAAACGCAGCAGCTCGAGTACTTACTAGAACCAGGAAGTATGACCATATTAGCCCAGTTCTGTCAACATTGCACTGGCTACCTATTAAACATCGCATACATTTTAAAATCTTGCTTATTACTTACAAAGCACTAAATGGTTTAGCTCCCCAATACTTGAGCGAGCTCTTTACATATTATACTCCATCACGTCTACTGCGATCTCTAAATTCTGGCCAGTTGTTAATACCGAGAATATCCAAATCAACTGCAGGCGGTCGATCCTTTTCCTATTTAGCTCCTAAACTCTGGAACAGTCTTCCTAGCACTGTTCGGGAAGCAGACACACTCTGTCAGTTTAAATCTAGACTAAAAACACATCTCTTTACTGTGGCATACACATAAAACACTTTATCAATTAATTGATTGTTAGGCTGCATTAACTAGGTCAGCCGGAACCGGGAACACTTCCCATAACACCTGATGTACTCGTTACATCATCAGAAGAATGGCATCTACGCTAATGATATTCTCTCTGTTTTATCCCGAGGTTTACTGCAGTCAGCCAGATCTGGGCCGTATCCTAATCAGATGGTGGACCAGAGAAGACCAACACAGGACCCCGAAGTGTCTGCAGAGACCGTGTCAATTATCCTCCCCCTGCAACTGCCTCATCGACACGGCATCTAAATAAACCCGTCACCAGTGTGATGACTCCGATTGTTCGAATATTATCATTAAATAATACTTAAGTCGATATGTCATCCGCAATAAACCCGTCTCCAGCGTGTTGCCTCTAATCATTCGAATATTGCACTTTAATAATTATTTAATCAACATCATCCTCAATAAACCCGTCTCCAGCGTGTTGCCTCCGGTCCTTTGAATATTCCGATCTATTATGACCTCTGACCTGTAAAGCAGCCAGAATAATAATAATAATACGTTGTTTGTAAATTGGCCAGAGGAGAACTGGCACCCCGACTGAGCCAGAATAATAATAATAATACGTTGTTTGTAAATTGGCCAGAGGAGAACTGGCACCCCGACTGAGCCTGGTTTCTCCCAAGGTTTATTTTTCTCCATTAGGTCACCTAATGGGGTTTTGGTTTCCTTGCCACTGTTGCCTCTGGCTTGGCGTGCTCAGTTGGGGACACTATATTTTTCAACTAAACATCGAAATAAATCTAATTAATAAACTAATTTAACCATGTAAACTAAATTACTGATCTAATTATTGATCTAAAGCCCACACTGTCACCGTATGGAAATTGAAATGAACTGATGACATCAAATGGCTATACAGCTGAATAAAATTAGGCTGCATTATTTTGCTGTTTAACACTGTAAAGCTGCTTTGAAACAATCTACATTGTTAAAAGCGCTATATAAATAAAGTTGACTTGACTTGACTTGACTCTCTCCGTGCCTCTAGGTGTCTTGACTCTTACCTTGAGTAAGTATCTTTTGGTCTTTACCTTCATGGCCATGCCTCCAACTCCATGGATGACAAGCGTGATCTTTTCACTTTGAAGCTTCAGTCTCCTGGCAGCTATATGAGTGATGTAGTTGGTATCTGATGCTAAGTCAATGAGAGTTCCAATTTTCTGTCCTGCGTTGGTGGTTACTTCAAGAAGCATAAGAATAACTGGTAACTCACGTGTGCTTGAGTCCATCACTCCAGGAAGGCTTCTTCCAGTGCAGTGTGATTTTTCAGCCATGTTGGTGAAGGCTCTCCTGAATTTTTCTGCCATGTCCGGGGTAAGCTCGGATATTAATTTCTCTTGCTCCTCTGTGAATGTTTGCCTCCTGGTGCTGGGTTTTCCCACTTTCACAGATTCCTTCCCCTTGAATCCTCCTTTCAGGCAGAGAAAGAAATGGTGATCTGAAGAGCTTCCTCTTCTGCAGGCTCTGTTCCTGCACAGGTAAGTGTCCGTACATTCATCATCCTCTGCATGACATCTGAGGCATCTTCAAACGCCAAATGATCGCGATGCTCACGTTTACAAGCCAGCGTCATTATAGTAGTCTAGTCTATTGGTTACCGTTTTACAGAATCTATATGATACTTCAATTCAATGTTTGAGTGGTAGGTAATAACCATATATCGTCAATATAATATCAAGCTACCATAGATGAATCTTCAAATTTGAAAAATCGATTTGCATTATAGCTTGAGGCAAGACAAATAAACAAATATCACAGACATGTTAGGTATTGTAACGAGTAGGAAAATAGTTTGGCCCCTTTAAGAGCGTTCGCCCCGGTTGGAGCGCCTGCGTTCTGTGTGTGTGTGTGTGTGTGTGTGTGTGTGTGTGTGTGAGTGTGTGTGAACACTGCGCCTCGAGCTCCCATGTGTGCGGATTATTTTCTGTCTTCTGTTGCTAACATTCATTTATTTTTGTTTTGTTGGGTAATGCTGTGGACGGAAGTGGAGTTTGTGCCGGACTCTTGTGGGGGGTTCCGCGGGGAATGAAGTGCGGGCTGTTTGATGTCAATCGCCTCCGTGTTTGCATCGACTCCAGTTGCGTTGAGTGAGCTATCCGTATTTTTCACCCGGACACACGCGTTGCAGTATCCTAAAATATGATTTTGTACGTCTTATGTATTTACTTGCGAGAATGTAGCCCCTACCAAACTTGTACACGCCGTTTAGACATAGGCTTACCCTCGCACGTCCGAATTTAAGGAAGTGACGTATATGCCGTAAAGCAGTCGAATTTTGTAGTTCTTTTTTTTCTCGGGTTACTACCCGAAACCCGAAGTTTAAAAGTACGATTAAAAACGATACAGACCCCGTCAGGCTATGGCAGACGTGTCATTCAACTATTGTAAGTCGATGTATCATCACAAGAGTCTTGAAAATATATTATGAAGGTTGAAAAGTTATCTAGTGCTGCTTTAAGTATTATTGTTTAAGTATTCATTTTCCGCCATTACATTATATTTCGTGGTCTCAGTAATACATTTTAGGTTGACAAAACTCATGGGTTATCACCACGATGCCCTGAGGTAGCATGAGTAGTTTAGAAACAGTGCCACCTAGTGGAGAATGTTTTCCCCCAAATGCTTATAACTTTGGATGTGGTTGACTTGTTTTCATAGGAGTAACTTTTTTTTTTGTCTCCTGAATCCATGCCAAGTCCAACGATACCAGACTTGCCAGGTTTCGTGCATGGTTTGCGCAGCGTGGTAACTTGGCGCCAAAAAAAATGTTTGCGGATATCTTCAAAACTGCTAGTCTGACCAAGACGAAACCAGCGTCAGAAGTTCTGAAACATAGGTCGATAGCCAAGTGTTAATACCAAATGTCAAAATATTGACAGTAAGGGGTAGTAAAATCCAATCAAAGTCAGGTGTCAGTCATTTTTTACATGTTTTTTCATATAAATGTCTATAACTCCAAAACGAAATTAGATATTTTCACCAAAATTTACACACATGTATGGGCTCACTCCGATGACACACACAAAAAAATGCAGGATTGTGCCTCTTGGTGGCACTTTAATAGAACAAAACATGACATTGGTCTATACAACTCAATGTTTTAATGTGGTGTTTTAATGTTTTTGCTTCAAATGTCTTCGCTCATTTTTTCAGTTGGTCTGCTGCTATCTTCCTTGTTTGCTTCTTTTGCGCTTGGCCCCGTTAATGGCTGCTTGCAGCTATATTGTTATACTTGTTCCCTTATTCTTTTGTTTAGTTTTATTTATTTATTTTGGGTTGTCAGTTTTACTTTCCTTGTTTTTGTGTTATGTTGCTGTTTAGTCAGCATTTACTTTATCTGTTATGTTGATTTGGTTTCTAGTTTGTATGTTTGGTATTCATTTGTTTGTGAAAGTGCTGTAATTATTCACCTCCAATTTGATTGAGTTTGAACCTGTGGCGCTCATCTAGCTTAAACAGTATTATCTTGTTTATTTTGAAAACTGTTTGAATTAATTTTGTCTTTTGTTGCAGGAGCCAAGGCTTCAGGGCAGGCCGCTAGTAGGCCCTTGTGTGTGGTGGTGTGATTTTGTCACAGAGTGCAGTGTGTGCTGCACTCTGTGTGTGTGCGTTGTGATATGATGAGACCGGTGCTCACTAAACTAGCTCATCTGCCATTGGTAAGCCTCGGTCTCCTTGCCCTGTCTTTTTTTATCAATGCTGAGCATTGTATAAATACATTTTTGTATTTTTTTGGTATCCACGTCTGTGAACTTAGCATGTTTCCTAAATATCTGCAAATATTATGGTATTGTTATGCTTTAGAACAGTCCTTTAGTACAAAACCTTACATACAGCATCTTTAATCTTAACTGGGTGAACCAGGCATATGTGGATTTTACACTGTAGTCTAAATGCTCAAGCTGGACCAGGGTTTCATGAAGAATATCTCTATACCCTGACAAGTCCCCCAGTCCTGTCGCTGAAAAACACCCCCACAGAATGTTACTGCCAGCCCCATGTTTTACGGTTGGGGTAGTATTGTGTATACTCTCGCCTTGCATCATTTTTGGTCCTATCACTTTTTAGTCTCTTTATTTCCCTCTGTCGTCATCTCCCTTTGCTTGGTTGTTGATCAATTTTGCATTGTCCAGACTTATAAAACCTCTGTAAATTCCCACTCTGAGCTTCCCCTATTAGTTATACACAAAGCCGCAAATTGCTGCCCCTGTTCAGAGAGTCCAACTGTCAGTCTGTAACAGAGATCTCTATACTATTTCAGAACGGTTATATAGTCAATTTCATTGAGTATAATCATGTTCTGCACACCATTCCAGTAAATGAAAAAAATGTAAGTGAAAAATGCTTACAACACTACATGCAAATTAATCTGAAAATTACACAATATTGTATTTTAATTTAATTTGTATTCAAGGTCTTTAAAAAAACATTATGTAAATAAAAATTATGGAGATAACAGATTTCTATTTATATAGCCTTGAGGATTATGTCAGTTCAGAGCAGATTGACCCTGCCTGGATCCTTTTTTTAACCAGTTGCAGAGTGACAGCAGAAACAGGTGGTTGCTGTCCAGGTTAAGACCTTTGGCTGATGGATGCAGCATCATTGAGGAGAGCAGGCAACTGTGTGTCATAAAAAACAAACATGCATAATCAAACACCCGGGATAACATATTCAAACATGTTGTGCCTATGGAACAAGCTGTCTAACAAGAAAATCCTTATCAGGCTGGTGAAACAGTCAGTTGCTAATCATGCTTTCCCCAGTGAAAGTAGGTTTGAGCTGCAATTCAATGTGAAATACTTGAGGTGACTCCCCCTAGTCTGAGGCTAAATTAAATGTATAAAGGAAAATGTATAAATAGACATTAATGCCATTTTCGGTGCGGGTCGAGGAAAAAAAAAAAAACACTAAAACCCCACATATAATGTTTTGAAAATGTTTTTGGTTAATCTGTGTCAGATGACAAAAATGAAAATGCTAAAATCTAAATGGACGGCTTTTCTTCTTGACATAAAAGAAATAAAGCATATAATTTTTATTGTGTTCTCCATCTCTGAGTGAATTGAACAATGGCTGAATATTCAGTACATTCTTCATATATACTGTATAACAGTTTCCAAGGGGGTAAATGTTTCCCAGGGTCACTCTTATTGCATTGAAGAGCTGTGAGTAAATATGAAAAAATAACCAAGAATATGTTATGATCCCCTTCACAAATAACTGCCTAGAATTCATGCAGGGACATCCGACATTGCAGTTTCTTTAAGTAATCACATTTTGATTGCAAGCTACCTACAGATGAATTAAATATTCTCCAGCAAACTCTTCAAAGTGCACCACTCATAAATTATTTAATGTGCTGTAAACTTTTTATGTGAGTTTCTATAATGGCAGTTTTATCAAAGCCTGCTGTTAGGACAGTTCCTTTGAAGTGAAATAATCAAATTCTATATGTAATACTATATAGCTCATACCTGCAAACTCACAAGTGGTGAAAAAGGTGACATGTTTCCGAATTCAATACTTTATTCTGGGTCTGGGTCATTGCTCTACAGTAGAACGTTTTTGTGGTTTTAACATGTAAACAAAGCATTCTGGTGCAAAGAAAAGACAACATTTGCTTTCAAATAAAAAAAAACATTTACACTATAGCGCTGGGCACTGAAACAAATTTCATTTGAATTTCAAATTACAAATTTGATTTGATATTGATTAACATGGGTACAGTACATAGCAAATTGCATGTACTGTACAATGTGTGGATTTTTTGTGGTGTAATTCTCCTCAGTGTTATTAGCTTTTAGCTACATACTTAAATCTGTACATTTGTGATATTTACCCCAGGGAGTTATTTACTTTATAAAGGCTATTTTTAACCTTATTAAATGTATACATCATCTTTCATGTCAAATTCTTACATTTGATCAATACATTCAGTTATAATAATGACACTATAGGGCTGTTACCAATCAAATTAAATCATTTACACTGAAAAATTACAACTACAACGAAAAATGTTATGAGATTGATTGAATATACAAATAAGAAAACATACAATGATATTTTAAACATGCAACTAAACCGCCAGTAGGTGGCAGCAAGTGACCGTCTTAATGAGTGAGTCATTGAGTCACGATTCATTCAAACACTGAATCATTCAGTAACAAAACACCACGCTGAGTGTTGCTTTCCTTTGGAACCATTTCCGTCAGTGAAATAGAACAAAAAAGTAAATGTTGTCTGTCTCTAAATTATAAGTGTAAAGCCGCTGAAATCACTCCAAGGGTCGGTAGCGATAGCGGCTCGAAGGCCGTTTGCGCATTCGTGCTTCAGCTGGGCAAAATGGATTTAATTATAATATTCTCTATCTGATTCCATTTATCATATTTGTCGAATTTAGAAGAGAATGTCAATTGGTTGTTTTAGTCATTTATATCTAATAGTTAACCATACATTTAATCATTTTAACCCTTTATTGCAATTATATCGTTCCGTTCTGGAAATAGTTAATAATTACAGAGTAATTCAGAAAGGATCAAAATGTAACAATTTTATTAACAGTCAGGTAAATGTATAATGCCAATTACATAATCAATTCAAAGATAATAACATCAAATATTCCGAAATAGCTTAAAGAGTGAAAGATTTCCTGACCTTTTGAATATTACGTAACACAGAGCATTTTCTGTGTTGCGGGCCGACCTTGTTAATAGTATTCAGCCCCGAACTCATCGCTGCATCGCTTTAAATAACTCAGACCAGATCATTAACTGTTTCAAATGGAAATGCATGTAAACAAAGGGAATTTAAATTGAGTCGAATTCCCATTTGGCTTTATTGAAAGAAAACCAAATGGCTCCAACAGCCACACCCACCATCATAAGTAAAATACCTCTAAGCTCTAAAAACTCTTATTAACTTCTTGTGTATTTCTGTGCTTATGAGATTTTTGTACCATTCGCACTGAGACATTTCAAACGATACTAAACACATAATATTGTATAGTGAGAAGTGACATTGAAATATACCCAAAATCTATTGTGATCTCCCAGGAGAGGATATTAAGAGTTTGGGGGAAGTTTGGGACAAGGTAAATACATGCAAATGAAGCTATTCTCAGTTGATTCACTCAGTGGGACGTTGTCTCAGGTGAGAGTGATGATTGTATGTGTGAATTCAGATGTTCATTCATTTTCAGACAGTCTTTCTGACAGTCTTTCTGAAAGTTACTCATCCAGACAGTCTGGCCTGGTTCTTTATATTCTTACATAAGTAACTTAATATTAACTTAGGCTAACTTACTTGTTTACTGAACCACAAAATTCAATGTAACATTTGCAATTGTGATGATATTCAGCAAAACAACTCCCTTAGTCGACTCGTGTTATTAACAATATCATAAGTTATAAATAAAACTAACTTTTTACCCCAATATGTTTCTTCTGTGAGTTTATAGTGCTGTTATGTTTTGATTTCTCCACGAATGTCTCTCTCAGGCAGACTTTTTTTACCAGAAATACACTAACCCTTATCAATCGCTGTTTACATTGAAATGTAATAAAATCAGAATCATTCTCACGTTTCTGGTTATTTTATTAAGTTTTAAGATAGGCCTACTTGTCCAGTCAGATTAATGTCCAGCCCTCACAGTCTATGGTCGAGCCCTGTGTTCATTCATGTCACTTTTCTGCTGTAAAGCGGAGGCAGGGTTGCCAGGTTTTCACAACAAAACCCGCCCAATTGCTACTCAAAACAAACCCAATCTCGTTTCAGGGGGGCATCTCCAGTAAATGTCGCATTTGGGGGGTTCAACATGTGTTTTTTTGGCATGGTTGCCTACTAAAATTGGCATTCTAAATATCATATAATTGGGGTCGCTTCAACCCGCGGACATGAAAAACAGCAATAGTGTTGCAGTAGCCCAATTCTGGCAACACTGAGCGGAGGTGATCAGTTCATGTGCCGTTTGAACTGAGACGCTACAGTGATCTGTGAATGTCACGCCAAATTAGAGCACCAAAAAAGATGGCAACAGCTCGAGAGACGTCTATGGTCTCACTCCAGTCAATGGGAAATTAGCCTATTTCCAATTATTATTGTGAAGTTAACAAATGCTTTCAAATTCAAAATTTAAACTTTTGTTTTTGCAATGCAGTAAGTGGTCATTTTTGCTTTAGAACAAACTTGGAAACTTGGCTCTCTTGTACAATTTTTATGGTTACATTGTTTATATATATTATATACATGTTTGTCATTACACAAGGCAACGAAATGCAGTTTAGGTCTAACCAGAAGTGCAATAGCAGCAAGTTCAGGATATACAGTGGTTGCGTAAGTGCAGGACATGGATATGTACTGAATATATATAAGTATGTATAAATAGAGAGATGGTTATTAAACAGAACTGAATTTACAGGTGAATATGTACAGTGAATATAATATACAGATGGCTTTTACTATAAACAGAATTTACAGGTGAATATGTACTATGAATATAATATACAGATGGCTATTACTTTAAACTGAATTTTACAGATAGGAGGTATACAATAATATGTTAGGCTAAAATGAGGACTATAGCAGTGGATTAAGGTAGTGCAATAAATTATGGACAGAGCTATCCGAAAGAAAGTGTAAAAGTGCAGTGGAAAGTGGTTGCATATTACAGTTAGAAGTACGGTGCAAAATGCAAATGTAAACAGTGGTACTATAAATAGTCGGCAGTGCAAATGAGCATAATCCAGTTAAGATATGGTAGTGCAAAATGCATAAGTAGACAGTTGTTACTGTAATAAACAGTCGGTAGTGCAAATAACAAAGTGAAGGCAGATGTGAGGTAGGAGGAGTTAGCAGTTTATGAGGGAAGTGGATCAACGGGGGTTCGAGTTCAGTAAAGAGACAGCTCTGGGGAAAAAAAACTGTTCTTAAGTCTGCTGGTCCTGGTCCGGAGGATCCTGAAACGCCTGCCGGAGGGCAGGAGAGAAAACAGTCTGTGGGCTGGGTGGGAGGAGTCCTTGAGGATGCTGCGAGCTTGATGCAGACAGCGTTTCCTCTGGATGTGCTCGATGGCAGGTAGTGGAGTCCCTGTGATGCGCTGGGCAGTTTTCACCAGCCGCTGCAGTGCCTTGCGCTCCGCAACAGAGCAGATCCCATACCATACTGCGACACAGTTGGTCAGGATGCTTTCTATTGCACAGCGATAGAAGTTCACCAGGATAGCCGAGGAGAGCTGATTCTTCCTCAGTGTCCTCAGGAAGAAGAGGCACTGGTGAGCCTTCTTGACCAGGCTGGAGGTGTTGGTTGTCCACGACATGTCCGCCGAGATGTGGATCCCCAGGAACTTGAAACTGGAGACAAGCTCAACAGCCATTCCATTGATGTGGATGGTGTCGTGTGTGCCTCTTGACTCTTTCCTGAAGTCCACGATGAGCTCCTTTGTTTTGGTGGTGTTGAGGAGCAGGTTATTATCAGCGCACCATGTGGCCAGGTGCTGGATCTCCTCCCTATACGCAGTCTCATCGCTGTTGCTGATGAGACCAATCACCGTAGTGTCGTCCGCAAACTTGACGATGGAATTAGATCCATACACAGGCTTGCAGTCGGAGGTGAAGAGGGAGTAGAGAAACGGACTTAGCACACAGCCCTGTGGTACACCAGTGTTGAGTGTGATGGACGTGGAGCAGGTGGATCCTGATCGAACATTCTGTGGTCTGTCAGTTAGGAAGTCCAAAATCCAGTTACACATTGAAGTGTTGATGCCCAGGTCTCCAAGTTTGGCTATTAACTTGGTTGGGATGACAGTGTTGAATGCTGAGCTGAAGTCAACAAACAGCATGCGTGCATAAGTGTTCTTATGGTCCAGATGGGTGAGCACAGAGTGCAGTGCCATGGAAACTGCATCCTCTGTGCTCCTATTTCTGCGGTAGGCAAACTGGTGTGAGTCCAATGTGGATGGTAGAGAGTCTTTTAGGTGTTCCAGGACCAGCCGCTCAAAGCACTTCATAACGATGGGTGTGAGTGCTACAGGGCGGTAGTCATTAGGGCACCTCGGGCTAGAGTGTTTTGGCACTGGCACAATGGAAGTGCGTTTAAAACATGATGGTACAGCTGATTGGGCAAGAGACAGGTTGAAAATGTCTGTAAAAACCCCAGCAAGCTGCTCCGCACATGCCCTGAGAACACGTCCAGGGATGTTGTCTGGTCCAGCAGCCTTGTGCGCGTTGATCCGGCTCAGTGCCTTGCAGACATCTGTGGAGGAGAGTGTGATTGGTGGGTGGTCAGCTGAGGGTTTGAGCTTGGTGGCAGTTTCTCTGTTGTCTCTTTCAAAACGAGCATAAAAGTAATTTAGCTCGTTCAGGAAGTTGACATCAGTGGCTGCGGGGGTGGACCGGGTGGGTTTGTAATCACTGATGGCCTGAAAGCCCTGCCACATGCGTCGAGGGTCAGAGTTGGAAAAGTGTCCCTCTATCTTTAGCTTGTAGCAGTGCTTGGCCTTTTTGATGCCCCTCTTCAGGTTTGCTCTGGATGTGCTGTAGGCTTGTGCATCTCCTGATCTGAAGGCAGTATTGCGTGACTTCAACAGGAGTCGCACTTCCCTGTTCATCCAAGGCTTCTGATTTGGGTATGTGGTGATCTGTTTCTGGGTTGTAACACTGTCAATGGTGGTATTGATATGATCCAATACAGAGGAGGTGTAGGAGTCAATGTCCGTGTGAGCGCCACTGGTGGCTTGAGAAGCAAACATACTCCAGTCTGTGTTAAGAAACCTTTCCTGGAGTGTGGAATCTGCCCCCACAGGCCACACCTTGATGGTCTTCACTGATGGCTTCACACGGTTGATGAGGGGTGCATATTTGGGTGATAGAAACAAAGAGGGTTGATCTGACTGTCCCAGGTGGGGGAGGGGTGTTGCAACGTAAGCTCCAGCCATGTGTGTAAACATGATCTAAGGTTTTGTTTCCTCTGGTGTGGCAGGAAACATGCTGGTGAAACTTGGGTAGCACTGACTTTAAGTTTGAGTGATTAAAGTCACCTGCAACAATAAACGCAGCTTCCGGGTGATCAGTTTGTTGTTTACTGATGGCTGCGTGAAGTTCTTTCATAGCAAGCTTGGCATCAGCATCCGGGGGAATATAGGCTGCAGTGATAATGGTGGAAGTGAACTCCCGCGGTAAATAAAACGGTCTACATTTAACCATGAGAAACTCAAGGTTAGCTGAACAATGACTCCCAACAATAGCAGAGTTTGTGCACCAAGCTTTGTTAATGTAAATGCACAATCCGCCACCTCTTGTCTTACCGGAGCCATCTAATGTTCTATCTGCCCGGAATGTGTGGCGTCCCGCTAGCTCAATAGCGGTGTCCGGTATTCCGCTGTTTAACCAGGTTTCCGTGAAGATTAGGACGTTACAGTTCAAAAGTTTCTTACTGTGTGTGATGCGGAGTCGAATCTCCTCCATTTTGTTCACTAGCGATCGTACATTGGCAAGGAAAATGCTGGGTAAAGAGAGCCGATGTGGTGTTAGCTTTAGCTTAGCTCGTAGTCCTCCACGCTTCCCACGCCTTTGTTTACGATCTCGCCGCCGTCTGCGTGCACTTCCGCCCGGCCGGGTAGAGTGCATAGCCTCGGGCGTCCTAGCGATCTCAGGAAGGAGTCTAAGATTGTCCATAAAACTGTCGGAAATTCGCAGACCAATATCCAAAAGCTCACAACGGGTGTACGATGTAAAGGCACAACTGTTCTGTACGAACAGACCCGAGATGAGCAAGAATAATACCGCAAAATTGCAGAATCTGGAGAGACCCTGAGCCTCGCAATGTACTCACGCCGCCATCTTGGCCATCTGGCCATCAATGGTCTCTTCTTCATTGCAATTGTTGCGTTTTCTGTCAGCATTTGATGTTTTTCCTCTCCAATGCTGAATTTATTATTTAAATAGAATGCACAGTGTTTCAGTGACTGTCCAAAGCACGTAAATATAAAAGTGTGAAATGTTACTTTACCCGAGGTTAAAAGTGTGTTTAGAACGACGATTAGCTCAGTGTGAAAAGCTTGCCTTTGATTTCTGTATACATTTTGAACTGAAAATGGTTAATTAATTTGATTTGTGACAGGGTATTATTTATGTCACAAATATAGACATGAGGGAAATTTAATTTCAAAACGTCATTATACATGCTACATCCTTCAACACACGATATTGTTAAAACACTTCCAACATTTCATCCCATTTTTTTGTACCCTCTCATGAAGGAGCCATGGACCACAGAAGACCTCTGCACTGCAGCTGGAAGACTGTGGAACAACCAAAAGTTTTCAAAGGTTTAGAGGAAGAGCTGCGATTTCTGAAATTGAAAGAGGAAGACCAGGAAAAAGCCCTTCAACTTTCACAGGCTGAAATGGTTGACCAACAACTTGCCAAAGAGCCTTTAGTGTGTTTTTAAATGTTTAGTGTTTGGACAAAAGGAGTATCAGAATTAATTACATGTTTATGGAGATTTCATTTATTTTAGATTTAATTTGTCATGTACCTGCTGTGCAATAACTTTCAACCTAGTTCAATATTCTCTTTGGTGTGATTGTGTTTTTTTTTTTTTTTGTTAAAGCAAACCACAGCTAGTATATGATGCCTTTGGGGAAGTACATTTATTAAAATTAAATAATTTTTGTGTTGTTTTGGGATTTGATTAATCTGAATCTGCTTGAATTATGCATTCCAGTGTAAAATTGTGTAATGTGTATTATGTACTATGAAAGGTTCATTCTGAAATGCTTGAGTAAAAAATATTTTGTCATATAAATAAATGTTCAAATGCTCAATCTTTGTTTTCATTTTTAGTGTTTTAAGTAGGGATGCACCAATACCACTTTTTTTTCAGACCAAGTATTTGGGTACTTGCCGATACAGAGTACTGATACGACTTAATACCATTACAGTTCTTCTAACAATGTTTTATTTTCCTCAGATCTTTTTCACTTTCTGACTATAACAAAGTAAATACACAAATTGATGCTGTTGCTGACATTTTAACATTCAACTTGGTGTTTTCCTAAACAAACATGGCACTGCTGCCCATTTCACATAAATGTAACCTGTAACATTCAGTGAGTTCCAGTACCACACAACATAGTAGCAGAACAACTGAATTCAATTATTATGTTATCATAGCTATACAGCCCTTTTTGGAGATGAAGAAGCTTCTCTGCATTATCAGCTATGAGCCTGTTTCTGTTTTCATCTACAATGTGTGACACTGAGCTAGAGATGTGCGAGACTAGTCGATTAAACGTTAGTGCTGCTGCAAGACGACTTTGAAAATACTAGTCATTTACATTTCTTTGGCACATTTAAGGTTTAGCTTTAAATATATATATTTTTAAAAAAAGGCTATGTTTAAATTACTGTTGTGTTAATGTTACATCTTGAAATGAATATATTGTTTTGAAAAGTGTATATCTGCAGCAAAACAAAATAATTAAATTTTACCTCAGGTTTTGCATGCGTTGGTTTTCTCTGGCGCTCGCGGAGGCTTCAGATAAATCTCCACTCGGGTGAAGGAGGATTTTGAAAGCTTTCACAAAACTTTTCCATTTTCTTCCATGTAATGTCAATCTAGTATAACAATTAAGCTTGCTTAGGCTTGTTATACTACCGGGGTTAGGCTAGTCATTGCGTACATCCCTACTAAACAGCCCTTCACTTTCAGCACTCACTACCGAGCGGTATCTGCCTCACGAGCGGTTAAGCTTGGTGTATACTCGCCGCGTCCGCACTAGCGCTCGGGTGCGCACGGCAAAAATAACGCCATACTATGGCAGTCGTGTGCTTTGAGAGCACGAGACCTCATTGCACTTAGCGCGGCGGTGTGCGGGTGTGCACGCCGAATTATGTAACTTTCCGTGCGGCTCCGCATCCGAAGATGCGTTGCCATAAAGTGGTATCGGGTGCGGTTGTATCGGGGGAGTTTTACGAGTATGAGTACTTGACAACAGTATCGGACCGACACCCGAGTACTGGTATCGGTGCATCCCTAGTTTTAAGCTTTATGTTCAATTGATCTAATATAATCTTTTAAGACATAATATAAATAGCAACTTTTTACTTTAAAAATCCTTAACAAAACGTTGCAATGGGTTTATATATATATATATATATATATATATATATATATATATATATATATATATATATATATATATATATATATATATAAACTTACATTTTATATATTTTCAAAGTGTAATGTGTGTATTTTTATGATTTAACTATCTACTATTAATGAAAAGTGAGTATTTCTATCTATCTACATCTCTCTTCAATTAGAACGTATTAATAAAATACTTGACATTATTAACATTAAACTTGAGTTTGAAACACTCCAAATGGAGCAATGTATACGAAGATAAATCAGCTCCGCCCACTTCCGGCATGAGACCGCTGTTGTCCTCAGACTGTTGTGAGTGACGTATATGGGTTCTGCAGTTAGACCTATCTCAGAAAACCCGGCCTTGCAACAACAAAGCCGATTTAAGCATTAATGTCACTGTCCAAATAGATCATTTCAAATTAAATCAAACTCTCAATCATTTACACGTGCATGAGAACACACACACTCTAATCACCATGTGCTCAATTGGCTTTATGCACCGCTGCACTACTTCCTGAACTTCAGCCAGCTCCTTTGTTTCCTGTCTGCCATTATTGGACAAACTGATTAATCCAGGTGTGTCTGATTACTGTTGTTGTGACTACAGAGGTCAGGCACACCTGGATTAATCAGTTTGTCCAATAATGGCAGACAGGAAACAAAGGAGCTGGCTGAAGTTCAGGAAGTAGTGCAGCTGT
Organism: Romanogobio albipinnatus; assembly: GCA_023566225.1. Taxonomy (NCBI): domain Eukaryota; kingdom Metazoa; phylum Chordata; class Actinopteri; order Cypriniformes; family Gobionidae; genus Romanogobio; species Romanogobio albipinnatus. The sequence goes on from CM042242.1 coordinate 43,371,687, forward strand.
GCATAAAGCCAATTGAACACTAGGGCCTATGCACAGTGTTAGCAAAGCTAGCACCGCATGGTGCATAGTTCACAATAAGAAATTATTTCTGTCTAACACGTGAAATATTTTACAAACCTTTAAACATGACTATATACAAAGATTTAAAACATTTAAAGCATTTTTGAAAACTTTTGCATCACTCATTACCCTTTTAAATTCCATTTTCACATTACAATTCACAGTATTTGCAATCAAAACAACAGAATACACTTCTTATAACGAAGTTTGTACTCACCAAGGAGAAATATAAATCAGAAACAAAATTACAGATGTTTCTCCCCGAAAGAGACGTTGATTAACGTTATTCTTGCGTTTGTCTCGTCACGTCCTGTTCAAACTTCGTCACGTGTACACTACTATTCTCATAATTTGACCTTCTAGAAGTTATAGATCACAGATTTAAGTCTCAACTTGCCAATAATCAATTGCTGGATTACTAACAGAGGATTCTCATCATATATTGCGCAACTGCGTCTTCTCTAGCTCTCGTTCTGCCTGCTTGTGCGCGAACTTTTTGCAGGGGGCGGGACTAACCTTTCACCTCAACAATGAGCAATGGTTTCAGGAGTATTTCTAAATTTAATTTATAGGAGCAAATTTCTGCATATTTCTTCTTTCATTTTTTACATATTATAACCATAATAGTTAAATCAAATTGCCAATAAATGCTAATTACCTAGGTTATTGACCATGGGTTACAAACAGCATACAGAAGGCCTGAAATTGAAGCCCGCATTATTCACTATTATATCACTATTCAAAATTAAGATTACCCCAGAATGAATTGCATTGCTAGCCCACTAAAACACTTACAATAATGACAAATGCTGACCAGTACTTAATTATATTTCTTTTTCTTTTCTTTTTTTACTGAAAATTATGTTTTAGTAAAACAAGCATAATGCAACTTGTTGTCATATGACATAGCAATGCATGAATATACACTAGAACAAATGCAGCCGTTGTGAATACCAATTTTCAGTCAAGCAATGAATAAATGCATGAGTTAATAAAATATTTTATTTACTGACAATAGGAAACATGAATTATGAGTAAAAATCATGAGTAAAAGAATTAATAAAAGTAAACATCACAAATGAATAAGTCAACAACACATGAAACAAATCTTTATTCAAACGTATTGTTCTAACAAACCATCACGCATTTACAGACGGTGAACCCCACATCTGCTGCCATCTCAACACAGCTGTGCCAATTCTGCGGCTTTATATTGATGAAGCAGTTGACCAGCGTGAACACCTTCGCCTGTCCTAGCCGTCCATCATGTCCCTCCTGAACCCCACAACCCCGAAGAAAGAGTGTGAGAACATGTGCGGGACAATCTCTGACTGCTGATGTCTGCTCCAAACATCCGTGTGCCTGCTCTCCATCAGCATGACTACTTAAAACCTTTTACAATTCATGTTGTCAGCATCCCATTTCTTCCCATATTTAATTTAATATTTTTACAATTACATGCTATTTGTATTGTAGCTTTATCACTTTTGTGGTGTAATGGACTAAAGCAGAAGGTTTCTGCTTCGACCTCCGCAGCCATCTCCACCAGTGTGTCCTTGAGCAAGGCTCAACCACAGAAGCTCTGCAACAAGTGATGAGAGATCAAGAATCAAGTGCTGTAATAACTCAAGTGCTGAAATAAATTCAAGTATTTTCTATGGTATACTTACTCGAAGCCTTTTATTGCAGCATTTCTCTTTCCAGTGAAGAGGGCTTCATTAGCCACTCTCCACTGGATAAGGCTGCGTGTGTGTTCATCAGTCCCTGTAACATCCAAACAAGATTTAATGTTAGATCTGTCATTTATGTGATAAAAAGTAAATATATATCAAACGGTTGATGTGTATACTTTTATAGCGAACTTGATATTTTGTGTTTCATTCAACACAAACGCTCCTATATTGGTCAATAGACAAATGAAATCTAAAACGCATCTTCAGTTGTGTTAATCTGTTTCTTTAAATCAGTAAAATAAGCATGTATGTGTGTAATGCAAAGTGCTGACAAAAGCTTAGGCCATATCAATGACATGTCTGTAAAATGCTGTCCCCTGTCAAATGCTAAACGCACATTTAGGAAACGTCTATATTGCATATGATTAAGAGTGCATTCACACCTTTTCTTTAAACAAACGTTTATCAGGTTCTTGTACACAGTTAAAGCAATGCTTTCAAGAAAACGATGATTAACAAATATTCAGAAGTATGTGTGCTTAATGAAGCACGACTGGTGCGTTAGCTATATGAAAATGAAATGTTTTACAGCTATTTAATATCTTTTATATATCAATATTTAATATATATTAATGTCTTAAAACCAACAGTTTCCTCGTCGGTTGTTAAATATGTGAACTTTAAATACAATTAACAGCGGTTCAGTTTGTTGTACTTACACTTGAAAACAGCTGCGTCTCCGTCCTCCGACATGTTCGAAAATGATGATTTCCCATGGCCTCATGGGATATTAAAGTGTCCATTGGATGCACACTTCAGAATCTGGGCGGACGCAGTAGGCCATCCGGGGATTTCTCGCCTATACTGTTTTATAAATACTGAGGTTTCGGACATACTACTCCATTCACGTACTGTTTTCTCTTACTATATAGTATGTAGGCATATTCGGACGCAATTTAAGTACACGCACGTCCGAATCTCGCGAGAATTAGTTCATCCGCCCGGAAATTCTCACCTACTCTTTTATGAATACTGAGGATTCGGATATACTATTCGCTCGCATACTGCTTTTTACATACTATATAGTAAGGAAGTCTCGCCAGGTTCGTCAGGTTAATCGACTGAAGCGACTCGCTGAGCAAGCAAAGCATCGCAAGCAAACGCAATACTCGTTCCCTCTTCTCAAGTAACCGAAGCGTTCCCTTTCGAGAGTACTCTCGTATTGCGTTTTGCTAAACGCTATGAGGGACCAATGCAAAACGCTGTGCTCGCTTAACAGCTCTGATAGCCTGGAGAAACCATACCCAGGCCGACCTAAGTGGGCCCGTAAATATATATATATATATATATATATATATATATATATATATATATATATATATATATATATATATATATATATAGGGCCAATAGGAATAGTGAACGACCAGACAAGTCGAGTCATATAAGGAATGTGCTTAGGACTTATACAAATACTTAACCCAGACCGGACTATCAGGCCGTACGGGGTTAATATGTATTATACGACGAGAAGCCCAGCCTGTAAGGCAGGGACATCCAATTATAAAATCTGATAAAAGTGGACGGGGAGGCCCAGCCTGCCGCCGCACAGATATAATTTAGAGAAATGCCAGTAGACCAAGCCCACGACGAGGCCATGCCTCTAGTAGAATGGGGTTTGATGCCTATAGGGCAGCTGAGATCTTTGGACTCATAAGCCAGCGAGATAGCATCCACTATTCAATGTGACAAGGTCTGCTTTGTAACCACGCACCCACGGGTGCGGCCGCCAAAGCACACAAAGAGCTGTTCAGTTTGCCTGAAGCAGTGGAATGCTCAATGTATATTCTCAGCGCTCTGACAGGACAGAGAAAATTAGCATCTTCCTCATCTAGCGATGATGAGAGTGCTGAAAGTGAATGACCTGTGCTCTGAATGGAGTTGAGAGCACCTTAGGTACATATCCATGTCTTGGTTTGAGGACGACTTGGAGTCGTTTGGCCCAAATTCCAGACAAGAGGCGCTCACTGAGAGCGCGTGCAGATCACCCACTCGCTTAACTGATGCGATTGCTAGCAGAAAAGCGGTCTTGAGTGATAGGAGCTTTAAGCTCACCAAATGCAGAGGCTCGAATGTTGAGCCTGTCATAGCATCCAGGACCATGGACAGGTCCCATACAGGGACTGAAGGGAGGCGAGGTGGGCGAAGCCTTCTACCCCTTTGAGGAAGCGCACGATAAGATTGTTCTTCCCAAGTGACAGTCCATTCACTTGAGTGTGGTACGCTGCTATAGCAGCCACATAAACTTTGAGCATGGAGGGGGAACGACCCGCGTCCAGTAGCTCTTGTAAAAAAGTGAGCACTTCTGACACTTCACAATTATATGGGATCAGACTTCGTGCTTTACACCAGTCCGAAAAGACTGACCATTGCCTGAATAGAGCCGCCTGGTCGCGGGGGCTCTAGCTTCAGAAATAGTGTTTAATACACTTTCAGAGAGTTTCTCGTGTACCCGTTGATGGGCCATACATGAAGAGCCCATAGATCGGGACAGGGATGCCAGGTCTGCCATTTCGCATTTGCCGTTTCGCATTGTCTTGTGAGGCGAAAAGATCCACTTTTGCTTCGCCAAACATGCCCCAAATTGTCTGAATCGTTTGTGGGTGAAGATACCACTCTTCTGGGGACACTTTGCCCCTGGACAGCATGTCCGGACCCAGATTCAGAATGCCTGGCACATGAGTCGCTCTCAGCGAACTCAGGTTGTGCTCCGCCCATATTAGGACTTTTTCCGCCATCATGTGCAGACCAATCAATCTTAGGCCGCCCTGGCGATTTATATAGGCTACCACTGACCTGCTGTCCGTTCGGATCAGGACATGGTGGTGCTTTATGTACGGAAGGAAAGCTCTTAGCGATAGCTTGACTGTTTTCATCTCTAGACAGTTTATGTGAAGGCTCTTTTCCGAGTCTGACCAGAGACCAGAGACTGGCCTGCCCTCATGAAGGACTCCCCAACCTAGGTTGGATGCATCTGTCGAGATAACTTTCCACTTCGTATCAGTGCCCAATCTCACGCCCGTCTGATACCAGATGGGATTTTTCCAAGGAACCAGAGCCAATACGCAGCTGTGGTCTACCTTGATTTGTAATCGGCCCGAGAGCCATGCGTGAGCTGGAATGCGGCAATTCAGCCAGTGCTGGAGAGGGCGCATGTAACAGACCTAGTCTGAGGACTGGCGCCACCGAGGCCATGAGACCCATCATCCTCTGAAAGTGTTTGAGAGTGCACTTCGTAAACACGCAGGGAGCAAGAGATAGACCAAAGGGTAGCACCCTGTATTGGTAAACTTTCCCATCGAAGGCGAATCTCAAGAGTGGCCTGTGATGAGGGGCTATTTGGATGTGGAAATAGGCATCCTCTAGATCTACAGTGAAGAACCAATCTCCTGGGCGAATGTGCACGAGGATTTGTTTCATTTTCAACATTTTGAACGGGCGCTTCATAAGGGCCTTATTCAGATGTCTGAGATCTAGAATGGGCCTGAGACTACCGTCCTTTTTTGGTTCAAGGAAGTAGCGACTGTAAAAACCTGACTCGCTTTGTGAGGGGTGTACGGTTTCCACCGCTCCCTTTATTAACAGTTTTGATATTTCGGTTCGAAGCACGTGACTCATGTCGCTTCTCACTGTTGTCTCTACCACGGTGCGAAAGCACGGTGGTCTGCGAGCGAACTGTAGCGAGTAACCTTGTTTTATTATGTTCAACACCCATGTCGAAATGCCGGGAATAGCCTGCCAGGCCTCGGCCTGCGAAGCCAGGGGTTGCTTCATTTGGCGCGCGCTTCATTTGGGTCGCCGTGGAAGTGGCGCTTACCAAGGAGATTGTGTTTGTGTACAGGAGAGCACGTTTGCTCACGGGCTCGTAGACTGTGGGAATAATGTTTCCAGCTGCCTGAGTGCAGGGGGCCGGGGAACGCAGAGTAGCGGGCGAACGCTTTATTTGGGTCGCCGGGGAGATGGTGCTTGTGTACAGGCGAGCGCGTTTGTTTACGGGCTCGTCGACTGTGGGAATAATGTTTCCAGCTGCCTGAGTGCAGGGGGCCGGGGAACGCAGAGTAGCGGGCGAACGCTTTATTTGGGTCGCCGGGGAGATGGTGCTTGTGTACAGGCGAGCGCGTTTGTTTACGGGCTCGTCGACTGTGGGAATAATGTCTCGCCATAGGTTCCTGCAGTTGCAGCAACACAGCCAATCAGCCCGCAGCTGCTTCCTACTGAGAGCTGTGCAGCTGCACTGTGTTTTACATGGTATTTTTAGGATAAAAATTTGCTTCAAAATCTCGAGGAAAGGAAATTCCCCCATAGCGTTTAGCAAAACGCAATACGAGAGTACTCTCGAAAGGGAACTAAACAATCTACATGATCTATAAAAGTATCTAAACATTTCATATTTGACAGCTGTTTTACAATAGAAATGTACAGTAATAAACAAACTACTCAACTTTTCTGTGAAAAATTCAATCCCCCCCCATATTCAAGACACGGTTACGGCCTTGCCATAACCAACTCTAGCATTGTCTTAGCAGTGTGTTTAAGGCAATTGTCCTGTTGGAAGTTGAACCTTCAGCCCACTCCCAGGTTCTGAATTCTCTGGACCAGGTTTTGATTAAGGATATCTCTATATTTTGCTGCAATGAGTTTGCTTTCTTTCTCCCCAGCAAAACACCCCTACAGCATGATGCTATACCACAACACTTTTCTGTTGGGATGGCCCTGTGCAGGTGATGAGCAGTGCTTGGTTTCCTCCATATACAGTATGAAGCTTAGAACTGAGGTTGAGAAACGGACCACAGAATCTTGTTTATCACAAGTCCTTTAGGTGCTTCTTTTTTTTTTGTTTCTTTTTTTTTTTTTTTTACAAATTACAAAGGGGATCTTCACTGAAGAGAGGCTTGAGTCCCAGATTTTTCTAACTCTTTCCCTGCCAGCATTTTCACAAAAATGTTATGGCCCCCAGAATATCTAATATATCAAAAGAAAGAACATACCTCTGCTTTTAAGAGCATTTTTTATTCTAGCTTCATGTATTCTTTATTTTACCAACACTTGAATATGGAATATGCAAAAAGCTGAGAAAATCGTGTTTTGGGCCATCAAATACTAAATCCAGATCCGATTCAGAACAATGATCAAAAAATAGATGGGGTAGATCAAGTTCATCAACACACCTAATGATTGCACAGTCCTGTAGTCCTGTTTTGATTTATAAGCTGTTTAATGTTGGTTATGACATTATTTTACATAGGCAAATGATTACATATGCTATCACTTGTTTCTGCTTCTTCACCTATGTTTTGATCAGGAGATTCTGTACTCTTTCAGAAGATGCGTAATAGCGCTCCTTGGCATATAACAGTGAAAACATGGAAACCCGGAAAATTGTGTGTCAGATTTCATTCATCACGAGAGTGAAGAGCTGAGCAGAGCTGAGGTAAGCGCGGCAGTCATTCACGGTGCGTGTCCAGTCTGGTGCGTTTTCAGATCATGCCTATGGAAGCTTAACCCTTGAATGCATAACTGTTTCGCCAAACATTCTTACATATTCCAGTCTTTAGTGATATTTAGATCTATACCTGTCACGATAATATATAAAACTCCTGATATTAGAGCAACAATTACAGAAGAATAAAATAAAACATATTTTGTTACCTTTTGGAGCTTGGGAGGGTTCAGTTTGAGCAGATGTTTTATACCATCACCACTGTCCTCGTCAGAGCTCATTTCCCAGTACATTCAGCATCTGGCTCATATTCGCAATCTCACGCATATTCTCAAAACTCATTTTCAAAGTCTTGAAAATAAATATTTTGAGAACTGACAGCTTCCTTCACCAGATCCATCATTAAGTGTCAGTGACACTAATATTTGATTGTGTTCAGTACTGTCTCTGCAGTAAATCGCTGAGCCATTTCAAGTTTTGCAGATTATTATTGTTTCGTTTTCTGTCCAAGGTGACTCTGAGTGAAACGTCACTTCCTCATTGCCACCTTGTGGAATAAAGGTGAATTGCAGTTATTTTGTCATTATAGACTCGTTTATTATTGTGCAGGGAAAAAAATACGTACAATCTTACACACCTCGGGTTGTTAGCGACCCTATACAATTTTGACAAAAAAACTAGTGGAAAAACACGCATTCAATTATAATTGTATAATTGTTTTCTTGTTATATTGTTTAAAATGGATTGATTGAGGATTACTAAGAAGGTTGATGTCTAACTTTAAAAAATGAATGAGGAGGGTAGTGAATGACGTCTCTGGTCGCTAAAGACCCGAGGTATGCATTTAAGGGTTAAAGGGTTAGTTCACCCAAAAATGAAAATTATGTCATTAATGACCCTCATGTCGTTCCACTAATGACCCTCATGTCGTTCCACACTCGTAAGATCTCCGTTCATCTTCGGAACACAATTTAAGATATTTTAGATTTAGTCCGAGAACTTTCTGTCCCTCCACGTGGGACGTGTTATCTGGTGCGCCCGAGCTCCCTCAGACTGTAAACGAAGCTCAGGCGCACCAGATAACAAATCAGCGTCTTACGTCAGCAGCGTCACTGCGGAGTCGTGAACGCGGATTGACAAAAGACACGGAAGAGAAGACAATCCTGAAAAAAGTCATAGTTTTTGTTATTTTTGGACCAAAATGTATTTTCGATGCTTCAAAAAAATCTAACTAACCCACTGATGTCACATGGACTACTTTGATTATGTTTTTATTACCTTTCTGGACATGGACAGTATACCATTCATACATTTTCAATGGAGGGACAGAAAGCTCTCGGACTAAATCTAAAATATCTTAAACTGTGTTCTGAAGATGAACGGAGATCTTACGGGTGTGGAACGACATGAGGGTGAGTCATTAATGACATAATTTTCATTTTTGGGTGAACTAACCCTTTAACTTTCATAGGAATTCATTGAAAAGTTTAAACACTCACTTTGCTCCACACTGCTCCGTTACGAATGCCTGAGCCAAGCGGTCGTGCGCATTTACATTCTGTGAGTGAGATGGGCGGGTTGAAAACATGTGGAACTTGCTCCTATACGGGCTGTAGTCTTTAGCCTCTGGCCAAAAAATCTTCTGATGATGCAAAATGACGATGTTTGCGTCATTGGAGGATTTTTTCCAGAAATAAAATGCATAATTCTCTCGTCTCAGGGGGACATGAGGGGGGAAAGTATGATAATTTGAATATACTACCGGGTTTCTACTGATACAAAGCTTAATGCTAATCGCTGAAGTAACCCTTTAATTTCTTAATGAAATTTTCTTTTAAATTGAAAACTGTATGAACTAATAGCCTAATGTAATAGTTAATGTTTTTAATTAAAGTTATTAGCTATAAAATGCAACAAGTAGGCTACCCACCTTATTTTTAATATAAGAGCAGGTGGCATTTTCACCTTGAAATGTCAGTTGTGTGACTCGCTTCCATTTATTTACGCGGTAAAAATACTGCTTGATGTTCCATGGTGTTTGTTGTCATATGATTTTAGCAATCATAAACACACTCGTTTAGCACAAACTTAGTTTTACTAACTTTGTTTGAATAAATTTGTTATGCTTGCACATTCACAGGAAATAGCTTATGCAGTGATATAAGTTGGATATTTGGTCCCTGGACTGACTGATGGTCCCTCATAGATAACGGATCCCTCTGTAAATGGAAATCCCCTGTATTAGGCTAATCAATTATTATTATTATTATTATTATTATTATTATTATTATTATTATTATTATCAAAGTATTTGGATATTATGTGTATACGTGACTTTTAAAACGCATGTTTTGCAACTGCATTTCCCATAATACCTCGCGATGTGACAGTTCCGTTTCCCATAAGGCTTTTCGCCCTCTAGCTCCAGACAGGAAGGTCGTTGATAGTCAGACTCAGGTCGAGCAGATCTCACACTTCAGCAGTACACGATGCTCGGGCAAGCCGTGCGACGATTTGCCACCTCTGCGGTGCGCTCCAGTCACTATGCGGAGGGACCAGGAAAGGTAAGGAGATTTCAGGATATGACCAAAATTATTCGGGTCTTGTTTAAAGCTTCAACGGTTGTATGCCTGATCGTCACAGGCCTGGCGTTCATCTGAAGCCCGACCGGAGGTCGTTTCAAGTGTTTAGTTGAAAGTGATCAGGTTAGTTTGTAACATATAGGCGGTGAAGCTTGCATGTGTTATTTGTTAAGGAGATATTGTGATGGATCTTTAAAGGGCTGAGTGCAGAAGTTTCCTTAGCTTAGCTTAGCATTTGATCAGGCCACCGCGCCTGTGTACGTTACCGCTTATTTGACCAGAATGAAGCACTTGAATGATTTTCAGTAAATATTCATTCGTGTACTTTTATGATTAAAGGAGGTTGACTTATGTTACAGTATGTTCAATGTCCTTGAATTGGCATTAGTGCGCCTTCTGCTTGATATATTGTCTTTATCCCACGATCATGGAAAAGCTGAAAATATCAGCAGTCATGTAATTGTATAGTCTTATATCATGGTAATTTCTATTTTTAATATACTTTTTTTTGTAGTTATGCTTAACTTTATCAAGTGGCAATAAATTGCTTATTGTAACTATCCCAATAAAATATTATTTTTAGACGAACTAGTGACCAAGCGACTGCAGAAGTCCTTGAAAAGTTATTGAAATTCATTAATCTAAAGATGTGGAAACTCTTTCCAGCCAGTGCACATACACACAAATGCACCTACATAATGAAATTCAAAAGCGTTTCAAACACTTTGACAGATTGAGCAGCATGAGCATTTTGCATGGTTCCCACTGTAATGGAAAACCTAAAAATGTCAGTGAATATTAAAATAGGTTTAAGATGTGGTGAAAAATCAAAAAACAGAATTTTGATGACTTTTTCTAGTTAACTCTAAAATTGGCTATACATTGTTCCTTATTATGTAATCTGTATACAATTATACCCAGTAATTGGAAAAGTCATGTAAATTGATAGGTCAGAAGCTTACTCAAGCAGGTCACAAAAGCATTGATCAGACTGTCGGTCTAAATCCAAAGTTTGTGCATATCCATTTTCATATTTACCAAGTGTGAGTGGCAAAGTAAATCATTTAGATCAGATTCCAATCGGATACACAAATAATCGGATTTGGACTGACAGTGTGAACACAAATTCCTTATTCAGTTTAAGAAAGCATGTCTTCATTATAATATCAATGAAGTCGTAAGCAATAAGGAAATGTTTATAGTTGTCTATATTAATTTTCCTTTAAAATCAACAGACATTCTTCTTTCAATAAGTAACTTTGCAACGACATGTCAATTTATTGATACTCTAAGCACTCTTGAGAGTTAGCAGACATGTAAGTGCAGCATTACTAATAGTCAACATAATGTGTTAAAGGGACCATCAAAATAAATTGAAACCATTCTAAAAATACATTTATTTTTGCAGAACCTGCCATTCTCAGTAGAGAACAAGTGGAGGCTCCTTGGCATGATGGTGCTGTTCTTTGGCAGTGGATTCGCCTTCCCATTCATCGTTGTCAGGCATCAGATCCTGAAGAAATGAAGCTCCTATCAGTCACACATTGTAAGTAGCCTAACTTTTCATCATACACTCTCTGAGCACATACTTCATGACTCAAAATTACCTTTAATGCTCTTTATTTCTATTCAATTTTGAGTGAACCATTCCAAACAATATTCAATAATTTAGGATGCCATTGTTTATTTTCCTCTTACACTGCTCCTTTGTGCTTTTTTTTTTTTTTAGGTCAGTGTGATTCTTGTGCAACACAGCTGTTTCTTCTGGTGTGGATCCTGTAATGTTATTGTAAATAAAATGACCAATTACATTTACTATGATTTTCTCCTTCTTTATCCACGCTTTCCTGAAACTTAAAAGCATGGGTTAAAATTACACATGAGAAATTATTCTCTATTTATAATATCCCTTCAGTATTTTGGAATCTATTAAATAACGTCCTATTCATGCTAGTTTCATTAAATTTAGTTTGTCTTTTTTTGTTGTTGTTGATAATGTTTACTTAAAATATTAATTAATCAGTACAGAGTAACATGCTATGTAAACCTGTGGAGATTTTAGATGTTCACAGATGGTTTTATGCACATACATTACTCCAGGAGAGCTCTCATTGAGAATAACTGTGTGATTACAACATAAATATTAAAATGGGAATGTCAGCCGGAATTTTAGATGTGTACTAAGTCAGTCACTAACAGCTGGGAAGGTGTTTGGTAGGGTATTTTTTTTCCCTCCACACTTCTCAGCTTTGTGCCTCTGCTCCTGAATTTCATATATGAACCCATTATAGTTCAATTAACCTTCTACTGCCAAAAGCTATAAATATCTGGGAACAAAACAACAGGGAGGGAGACTTGCAAAGTGACAGGGTAATATTGGAAAATAACTTGTTTTATTTCACTGGGAACTCAGTCGAGTTTTATGTACATCATTCAAGGCAATATGGCCTGCCTATTATTATTATTATTATTATTTTTTAAACAATACCAAAGGGATTGTAATAGAAATGAGCTGTAAAACTAGCTTGTCATTCAAGCCACCCTGGCCTGTTCATATACAGTTTGGTTGATTGATGGATTCTGCTACTTTTCCACAAGATCACGTGCAGTTGGTACTTGCTACTACTTTGAAGTTGGTTTGTGATGTGAAGTATCTTATTTTTTTTTTGGAAAGAAACTAACTCACTCACTCACTCACTATAATATATGAACATGCAGTATTCCTCAACCACCCTTTAATTATGATCAAAGGTTCACAGACAAGGCTTACATTAAGCCAGGTTTGGGCCTTAGTTCACTTAGGACATTTTAAGTAGCTTTTATAAATGTCACTTGCGCACAAAACATTTACTCATGTGAATCTTGAGACAAAACAATGGCACTGTCTAATTATTCTAGATAATTAGACTAATACATTATTAAAAATGGTTTCTGATAATATTTAAGGACCTGAGCTAACATAAACTATGAACAGTTGTATTTTTACTAACTAATAGGGGTGTAACGAGACGCTTCGCTCACAAGACGAGACTCGAGATTGGGTTCACAAGACAAGTTTTTACACAGTATTTTTAAGAAACTCAATGACAAAATGCATGACTAGAAATTTGGTTTCAGGTGCATTTGAAATGTTAACTCATCTTTTAATTAATGTCATTTCAGTCCTACGTTCTGAGTATGAATTATCATATGCAGTAAAAGACAATACTCAAGCACTCTACAAGATTTTGCCACAAACTCAACTGACTGCCTTCTTGTATGATTGTCTCTTCAGACCTTAGAACTGCACATGATTTATGCGTTTCTACAACTTTTGACCTACTATCTGAACTCCTTTCCACAAACTGATCATAGATTTTAAAGGGATAGTTCACCCAAAAATGAAAATTGTCATTTACTCACCCTCAAGTTGTTCCAAACCTGTATGAGTTTCTTTGTTCTGCTGAACACAAAAGAAGATATTTGGAAGAATGTTTGTAACCAAGCAGAGAGAGCAACCATTGACTACCATAGTATTTTTTCCCCTACTATGGTAGTCAATGTTGCTCTCTGCTTTTTTACAAACATTATTCAAAATATAATCTTTTGTGTTCAGCAGAACAAAGAAATTCATAGAGGTTTGGATCAACTTGAGGGTGAGTAAATGATGACAGATCAAAGTACTGTCTCAATATTAAAAGTGCAAATAGAGACCATTTTTTTCTTTAAGCATGATACAGAGCTAAGAGATCGCATGCCCCAGGGAGTTGCCTTCAAACAGTGGGGTAACTTACTGAAATCACATTTTGTGATTTGCGTGATCATGTGTACTCTGTGAATAGGGATTGGAGTGGTGGTGCTGAACGCGTATTTTACAAGATAATTCATTTGTCTGGCGCTTCTGTTGCACAACGAATCCCGCCATGGTCCTGTCAGCCTTTTGAGCTGGATGGAATTGAAGCAACCGTTATCCACCTGAATTAAATTGTTTTTATTTCTAAAAAGAGTAAAACTGACAGTGGAGGCGTAATCTAAACGTAGCGGTTGCATATTCTATCCTAACTTCACCCCCACACTCCGTCATCATGGCAATATGATGCGAGACAGCTTTTCACCTCGATGAGAAATCTCGTCGCACCCCTACTAATGTTAACAGGAATTAATGCTGTTACAGACGTTTTGCTCTTTGTATTAGACCTTATGTACCCCCCGCCCCTTTTCAGCGATGCACTTGTGTTCTGTCTTCCGGTTTGTATTTCCACAGCATGAAGGTAAGATCTTATAGATTTATTAATGAACCGCTCATTTTAGAATCTTCCTGGTCTACTGACATTTTTGACATCCGCTTCAAACAATGCAATGCTCATGATAACTTTCGTTAAGTCAATAAGTAAATCCACTTCACCCACTAATTTGTTTTTGACGGCAATGCGACTATTCAGAGCTACTGCAACAACGGAAGTTCAGAGACTGGCGAATAAGGTTATAACTTATTGTTACCAATTATTTTAATGGTAACACTTTACAATAAGGTTTAATTTGTTAACATTAGTAATGTATTAACCAACGTGAACTAACCATAAGCAATACATTTCTTACTGTATTTGTTAATCTTTATTAACATGTAGCGACAATGAGTCATAGCGCAATAATAACTCAACGGGGAATTTGAATTAAAATGAAAGAGACTCGGATTACACTATAATTTATAAATAATTCAGAATAAATGTTTACACCTTAACTTATTCGTCCACCGATATGTAAGAACTTAAAGGGGAGTCTGTTAAAGGGAAACAGGTCTATGTAGCTCAAATGAATGAATTCATAAGGAATTTTGAGAGTCTAATTTACAGCCAAGCAAATGTTTCTTCCAGCGTTCATTTGAACGGGCCGTAAATATCAACTCTGCAGCGGATATTAATATCCGTACAATAGTGAAACACTATTTAACAGCCAGGTAACTTAGATCGGCAGTTCAAGACATTAAATTCATAAGCACATAACACAAGAACAGTTATCCTTGAATACAAACGAAACTATTGATTACTCTAACACATTAAACTAATATCTAACATAAACACACGCACTCGCACATTCACACACGTTGCAGAAAGGAAGAAAGTGAGGAAAGAAGAAGTTTTAAGAGAGAAATTATGAAATCCCAAGCAATATGCATTTATGACACATGACCTGAAGAAACCATTGATCAATATCCTCCTATCGTTTCTTAGGCAGGTTATTACATTTGATCTAATGCACCACTTCAGCTTGAAATCTAGAGGTGTTACTTGCGTTTGTGTCTCGCAGGTGTCGTCTCTGACAAAGGGGGTTCCCTTTTCCTGGCTGGAGAGGGGTTCTCTCGGGTCTTTGATTCGCTGAAGGTCTGGTCGTGTCTTTGATCGACGTCTTGGGAAGCCAATCACGTGGCGTGTTGGCGGCTGGATGGAAGTCTCATGGGCGTTGTTTGAAGTTGAAGCGTGCTGTTAGAGACTCGTTGAGTAACTTTGCGGCGAAACTTAACAGAACCCGAGACTTAACGGAAAGAAAATAAACTTTAAGTAAAAGAAAGGAAAGTGAGAGAAGAGCAGATGGCCTGAATTAAATCTGTTAACCCATTTTCTTTGATGGTCTGCCACGATCGTCCGATCGTCGCCTTGGCGGATTCTGGAACCGCGCTGCGAACAGCTCTTGACTGAACAATGAACAGAAAGTGAACACACAGTCTTCGTCTGTGTTCTGAGGTTAAATTCAAATATTTGCCCATCCCCTGGATGGGTTCTGGCCAATTAGGGTTCAGGGGTGACTGTGTCTCCCCCCCTCCCATAAAATTGGGTTATCTGTAGTAATTTAGTTTCCTGCTCTTAAGCAGAGAGTACATTTAGACCTAATTTCTTACTATAAGGACATGATCAATTCTATAAAGATTTCATTCAGCTCATCTGTTGAGTTATAACCATACGAACAAAAAAATATCCAACAATGTGCCTTTTCATCCACTCATTCAATAGTTACATAATTGCAGGAATTGGGAATTATATACATGCATAATAGTCACGTGTATCAGTTGTAAACAGACTAACAAGCTATGTCGAAGGCTATTTGAATGAAAGTCCAATAATCAGTAATCTGATGCATTCCAATACGTAACATTTTCTGGGAGTTTGCTTGGAGTTTTAGCTGTGTCACGTGGAGTTCATTTAATGGTCATTGAAAAGACAGAGATCTGGTTTGTTTCTTTGTCTTGCGATCACAACAAGTCTTTTGTCCTCTTTGTCTAAGTTTTGGTCAAAAGTCCATAGGATATCAAGTAATTATAATATAGAAGCAGTAGCCCCGGGCAGAATGGAGCCTCGTGATAAATGGTCGATTTCCTGGGGTCTGGAGCTGAATTGGGGCTTTGTGGAAAGGATGTTCATTTGATCAAATCATTTGGAAGATTCATTCATCTATAAGGTCTGCGCCCATAATCGCTACAAACATTAGTTAAAAATACAGCTGTTTATGTTATACAGTAGTGTTGTTCTACTCAAGTCTTGGTTTTAAGAGCATTTTTGTGAAGGTATTGATTCTCAGACATAGAGGACTTAGAGAAGTATGGGATATTACTAAATTGTCGGTGCATTGTCTGATTTGTTTATCATATATAACATAATTAATGTGATTGGATGCACAGATAATGTGATTACTGATAAAGATGCAATCAATAACTTATTTCTAATTTGATTTATTTATTGTGCCAGTTCAGAAATTAATGAGGGATTGTTTCAAAAATGTCACCAAAATTAATACAAATGCTCACAAAATTCAATATAATGTTGCAAAAAAGTACTCGAGTACTATGAGATCTGGATTTTTATATTATGACGTGATATAATTGAGCAATATCACGAGCAAGAGAGCATTTCAGAATTTGAGCATTTGCTTTTATACAAATGTTCAAGTTTTTTTTTTTTTACATTCTCAACATTATTTATGCATTTGTAATTTACCAATTCAGGTGCATGTTCTGTACCACCTCTGCAGTGCAAAGATTAATTTAGTTGTTAATGATTTAATTTGATTGGTAGCAGCTCTATATAGTGTCTTATTCTAATTATATTTATTGATTAAAAAGAAGCAATTTCTCAGGCGCTAATGTGGATCTTTATAAATTTAAGGGAGTGCTGGGGCCCATTTCAATAAGGAGGTTCAACCAACTCTGAGTTTAAACTTGAACTCCGAGTTGACCTTGGGTGCGTTCCATTCGACAGGGCCCCTACCCACTGTTCACTGCTCCCTACTCCCTGAGCACGGTATATCAGTTGAAGTGGACTTCGCTGACAATAATCGCTCATTTGGAACACCCTGCAATGTCATCAAAGAAAGGCAGCTACGGGTGCAGATTATGATAGGCTATAGCATTAATTAATATTGTAATTTATTTTACTTTCAAATTTAAAACCATATAATAAGCATACATTTACAAAACACACAGTATGTATCTAAAAAATATCATCAAAACATTGTCCATTAGTTTTATTAGTTTACTTATAAGTTACCTGTATTGACTATGAACAGATTTGAAGCTGTACCCGTCATTCAATATGAAAATACATTTTGATTTGATTAACTATGTATAAATGTAGGCTATTCTTAATCAATGGTCTTTGTAGCGGTCTCATCTCGTGTGCTTTCTTTCCCAAGTGCAGCTGTATATAACATAAGGTAAATAAAGTAAAATATAAAAAATGACAGCCCTCAGGTGCTTCTCAACACTTTTAATTTGTTTACATATTCATAAAATATACAAATGTAAGTTATTGCCATAACTATTCATAAATACTCTAGTTTGTATAATAACTATGAATATTCAAATGCATATGTAAACTCCTCCATCGTAGAGCTGTTTAAAAACTCTTCCAACCAACGGCTCTGCGCCATCATTAGTTCAGACAGGTGATGCATGCGACGCGCAAAGACAGTTGGGTGATTTTCACTCTCTACTTCCTGTGAAGTGATGTATCGATGTTCACTTCTTCCCTACGCCGTTCGCAGTACCCTTCGGACTGAACATGTTCACTCCCTTTGGATTGGAATCTCACTTAAGATGGCGGAATACCCTCTAAAGTCCACTTCGCAGTCCACTTATGGTCGAATGGAATGCACCCTTACTCTGAGATGGGAAACTCTGAGTTTTGGGTTTCAGAACAGCTGAATTGAGCTAGTTCAATCAACTCTGAGTAGAGTGACTCTGAGTTAAGCACATGCACCCCAACTATGAAAAGCCATGATCCATGGAGCTCCGAAATTATGATTCACCAATGGCATACTTCCGGGTCAATATGTACGTTTAATTCTTAATTTGTTTAATTAAGTTACATTTTCATGGTATCCAAAAGGCAAAAAAAGATTGTGGCAGCAGCTAAAAATTAAAAATAAAAACAATTAAATCAGGAAAAGCTTTAAGCATAAAAGGTTCATGGGTGTAGGTTTAATGACTTCAAACTACAAACATTTGACATATTAAATAAATATCATTGTGTCCAATGTGCAGCAGCTTTTCCCACATAGACCCTTTTCACAGACTTTGACCGTTTTAACGGTCATCAATATTGTAAATCCTGCAACGTTTTTTGTATTTTCATTTAAAAAAAAATGTATGTACATTTATAACATTAATACTTTGTATTATATTACTTTTGCATTACATTTCAAAAAAACAAGTTACCACTGCTGTGAGGGTGTTTCTAATACAGCGTCTATGGGAGTGATGGTAAAAAAAATATATTTCTCTTTTCACTTCCATTTTTGTCACTTTGACAGTGTCCTTATGATGAAAATATGAGCAATGAATGTTCCTGCACTGCAAAAAATGCTTTTCTTACTTTGTATTTTTGTCAAGTGGCAGATAATTTAACTTGTTTTAAGTAAACTTTGCTTACTTTAGATTTATATTTAATTTATAATTTTTTTATATTTGTACTAGAAATACGACAAAAATACTCAGTAAGAAAAGCATTTGTGCAGTTTGAATGAATGAATGAATAAAGTATTTAAACACCGCTGGCGCTTTAAAAATGGGAGGACACAGGAAGAAACGTCTATGGTTACGTATGTAACCCTCGTTCCCTGAGGAGGGAACGGAGACGTACGTTAGTGACTAACGAATGGGGAGTTTCGCTTAGAAGCCAATTACCTTTGAGAATTTAACAGCGCCCAATGGCAGTGCCAATGCCATGGGCATGCGGAATTTGCATGCGTAACTCCGCCCCACCTCGTGGGTATATAAGGAAGTACGCTGGCAACATCGCATTATGTTACTGCTGCAGGAGCCAAGACTGAACTCTGCGTTCCAGCAGCACAGCTGATGTGGCAAAGGAACGTACGTCTCCGTTCCCTCCTCAGGGAACGAGGGTTACATACGTAACCATAGACGTTCCCTTTCATTCAGTCACTACGATGTACGTTAGTGACTAACGAATGGGGGTTCCAATATAACAACACCACTCAGCTGTCTTCCAGTGCCCTGCATAAGTGTGAGTACCCTGTCGTAAGACTAGTACGGACGAAGGACTCCCACTTATCACAGGAATACCAAGGTACACTGGGAAGCATATTCCAGTGAGGATATGCCAAAATACCTACCCGTGGGGAGGAGTTAGAGAATACACATATGACCGGCTAAGGGCTGCATATGGAAGAACTCTAGGGTACCAGCCAGAGGGTGGATTTTTAACCCTAGGGGTGGCAGGGACTTGCCAAGGGAAAGACACCTGCTCACTGTGGAGGCTTACGGTGGAAATACTCGTGTGGGGGTCGCCGGAGGGGAACCATGCACACGGGGCACCTGGTCGGACATGAGGGTCTGGCTCGAAAGGGCAGACTGAACTGATGTCGGCGTCAGCAGTGCTGGAGGAACTCAGGGCTCTCGGGGAGCTCACCTGAGGAGAATATCGTACGTATCCAGTCCGTGGAGTGGAATGGCGAGCAAGCGAAAACACCTGAGCCTGGTCCATTATCGGCCGCTCGTAGAGGCGAGTACAAAGTCGGACACTGGCTCCACTTAGAGATTTTAGAATCTGGCGAATGTGTTAGGTGTCGACCAGCCTGCAGCTCTGCAGATGTCTGTTAGCGAGGCACCATGCGCTAGAGCCCAAGAGGAGGCCACACTCCGGGTGGAGTGGGCCCGAACCCCAAGGGGACATGGTCGACCTTGCTGCTGGTAAGCCAAAACAATGTTGTCCACTATCCAGTGAGACAACCTCTGCTTTGAGAGAGCTCTTCCCTTCCACTCTCCACGTAACAGACAAAGAGCTGGACTGAGGTCCTGAAACACTGCGTGCTGTCTACATAGGCGCAGAGAGCGCGTACAGGACAGAGCAATGCCAAGGCTGGGTCTGCCTGGGCAGCGCTTGCAGGTTCACCACCTGGTCTCGGAACGGAGTGGTGGGAACCTTGGGTACATATCCGGGCCGGGGTCTCAGGATCACGTGAGAGTTAGCCGGTCCGAACTCCAGGCGCGCTTCGTCAACCGAAAATGCCTGCAGGTCCCCTACCCTCTTAAGAGAGGCCAATGCGGTCAGCAGAGCCGTCTTCATCGACAGGAACTTAATATCAACCGACCGCAAAGGCTCAAAGGGAGGCCTCTGCAGAGCACTTAGGACTACTGCAATGTCCCAAGAGGGAACGAGAGGAGGGCGAGGAGGATTCAGTCTCCTCGCTCCCCTCAGGAACCTGATGATCAGGTCGTGCTGTACTTACCTTTTTGTCCCCCCAAGAGATCGTGGTGGGCAGACATTGCGGCCACGTACACTTTAAGGGTGGAGGGAGACAGACAGCCTTCGCTCCAACCCCTCCTGGAGGAACGATAGCACGGACCCGATCAGGCATTTCCAGGGGTCTTCTTGGCGGGAAGAACATCAGGTGACGAAGAGGTTCCACTTCAACGCATAGGCATGCCGTGTAGACTCTGCCCTAGCGGAAGTGATGGTAGCGGCCACCGCAGCTGGAAGACTACTCAAACCTGCCGCGTCCCGTCCAGAAGTTGGGCGGGTGCCAAAGCGTCTCTGAGTGTCTCAGAGGAATAGGCCAGGGAGGGGCTGTCGCAAGGAGTAGCAGTTCCGAGAACCAGGTCTGGTCGTGCCAAAACAGGGTGACCAACATGACCTGCTCCTTGTCCTCCCTGATCTTGCACAGTACCCGTGTGAGAAGGCTCACTGGGGGGAACGCATATTTGCGTAGGCCCCGCGGCCAGCTGTGCGCCAGTGCATCCGTGCCGAGCATGCCCTCGGTCAGGGAATAATACAGGGAGCAATGGGAAGAGACCTGGGAGGCAAACAGGTCTACTTGTACGTCGCCGAACCTTTCCCATATCAGCTGGACCGTCTGGGGATGGAGTCTACATTCTCCAGGAAGTGGCTGAAACCGTGAGAGCTCGACGGCTACACTGTTCAGTTCTTCCGGGATGTGGACAGCATGAAGGGACCTCAGATGCTTCCGACTCCATAAGATGAGATGGCGGGCGAGTTGAGACATACGGCAGGAGCGTAGACCGCCGTGGTGGTTGATGTACGCTACTGGCCGCGTTGTCTGATCGGACTAGTACATGTTGACCCTTCAGCAACGCTCGGAAGCGGTGCAGGGCGAACCGTACTGCCAGCAACTCGAGGCAATTGACATGCAGAAGGCGCTGGGGTCCTAGGAGCCCCGCGGCTGCTTGTCCATTGCACATGGCACCCCAGCCCGTGGAGGAGGCATCTGTTGATACAACAACATGCCTGGAAACTCGTTCTAAGGACACTCCGGTCCGTAGAAAACTGAGGTTCGACCACGGGGTGAGAGTCTGTAAGCAGGCCCGAGTCATTTGAACCCAGAGCGTGCCAGACCGCCATGCCCATCTCGGGACTCGATCGCGAAGCCAAAGCTGAAGCGGTCTCATATGAAGCAATCCGAGCGGCGCTAACGCGGCTGCAGATGCCATATGCCCCAGGAGCCTCTGAAAAATCTTCAGTGGGACCGCACTCTTGCTCTCGCATTAACGAAGGCAAGTCAGCCAAGACTGCGTGCGCTCGCTGGTAAGCAGCACGCACCTGCGACCGAGTTGGAAACCACACTGAGAAAAGAGATCCTCTGCACGAGGCAGAGTCGCTCTTCTCCCAGTCGACCCGAAGGCCCAGACGGGCTAAGTGCCGGAGCACTTGGACTCTGTGTCCGCAGACCTGCTTACGAGAGTGACCCAGTATGAGCCAGTCATCGAAGTAGTTCAGGATGCGAACCCCGTGCTGCCTGAGTGGCGCAAGGGCTTCCTCGATAGACTACGTAGAGTCACGAGGGGACAGAGCTGCCCGAATGGGGGGAATGCGTACTGAATGTCCGCCCCTCGAAGCAAACCGTAGGAACGGTCCGCGTCGAGGAAGGAGACATGAAAGTAAGCGTCCTTCAGGTTGATCGCTGCAACCAATGTAACGGATGAACGCGTCCAAGGAGGCGTTCGCTACCGACATCCTGAACGGAAGCCTGTGAAGGGATCGGTTCAAGACGGGCAGATCCAGGTTTGGCCATAACCCACCGGTTTCCTAGGGTACAATGAAGCAAGGGCTGAGAAGCCGGACTTCACTTCGGCTGGAGGGACAGGCTCGATCGCACCCTTTGCCAGTAGGGTGACAACCTCCGCACGCATGACTGGGGTATAGGCCCCATCATAGCGGGCGGCCTCCCCAGAGCGGGGAGGAGCCTGCGCGAACCGAATCGCGTAGCGGAGCCTGATGGTCTTCGAGACCCAGTGGACAGTCCCGGAAGCTGTAGCCAGGCTCCCTGACCAGCAGTATCACTCCAACCACAGACGTACCCCGGGTGGGGCAGCGAGGCAGCGTGACTGGCCCAGACGTGGGAGGCGTAGCATCCCGGTGTGGGGGCACAGTCAGCAGCTGCGTCCTGACAGAGGAGACCAGGGAAGGACGCATGTTC
Source organism: Romanogobio albipinnatus (assembly GCA_023566225.1). Classification (NCBI taxonomy): domain Eukaryota; kingdom Metazoa; phylum Chordata; class Actinopteri; order Cypriniformes; family Gobionidae; genus Romanogobio; species Romanogobio albipinnatus. Next base: position 43,394,426 of record CM042242.1, read on the forward strand.
CACTGGGGTCTGCTCTGAAAGGAGGCTGGCGAGAGAGAGGGATGAGAGCGGCGCGGCCCGGAGGCGGTGCACACTGCCATCACCGGTCTCTGGGTCCTCAGAGACAGGAACATGAGTTCTTTCCAAGCGCTGCTAGCCCGGGGGTACAGCCTCAGTCTGCTTTCGGGTGGCCGAGAACTGTTGGGCGCAGTTCTCCGCCGCGCCGCCGAAGAGGCCAGCCTGGGATATGGGCGAGTTGAGGAGGCGGGCCGCTCAACGTCCTCCACATCACCAGGTAAGGCCAGGTGTTTCTCCCGGACCACAGCAGTGGACATCGCCCGACCCAGGGAGTGTGTGGCCACCTTCACCACCCGGGGGGCGGGACCAGTGGCGGCACGCAACTCATTGAAGAGCCCTGGGTCGGCTCCACCCTCGTGCATGTGCAAAGTGAGTGTTCAACATTGGGGGGACCCAGTGTACCCTTGGCCGCGGCCCCATCGAGGGCAGAGAAGGTGGAGGAGGCCACCGAACGGTCACTGGAAGCATGTGGACTTCCAGGACCGCGTGATCTCCTCATGCATCTCAGGAGCGAAAGGCATTGGGGGCGGGGACCAACAGCTGTCAGGTGCCGCCCCCAAAACCAATCGCGCAACCACGAGTAATCGTGACAGGGCGGAGTTCCACACCAGCCCGAGGCTCGTGGCTGCCCGAAGGCAGAGCGCAGCCTAATCGTCATCCCCAAAGGACTCTAGCCCACCTTGAGATGCGGCGATCGATATCTCGCTGCTATCTGGAGCGTGGCCCGAGGAATCGGGGTTCTTAATACCACCGCATCGCCCTCAGGTCACCCTGGCCACCAGCCAAAGTACCATCTCTCTCAGAGACGGTAGATTGGGGTGTGGCAGAGGGGACTCTCTCTCCTCACGGAGATCACTGAGTCTCGACCGCGACATCGCGATGGTCACATTCCCGCAGTGGGAACATGACACATCCACAATCACTGCCCGAACGTGCTGAAGCCCAAACACGTCGAGCAGTGAATGTGCCCATTGACAGCAATGGAGATCGATTGCACCCTGAAGTGCACGGGCAAACCGTCTTGAAAAAGACGTGCCACGCGCAAGCTCTTTTTGTGAGAGGAAAGCTCTGCAGAGTGCCGACGTGCCCAAGGAAAACACACAAACAGCTGTTGCAGATAACTGCACAGATCAGCAGGCAGGCAATGCGAGATCGCTGGAACACGCCGTCACACGCCGTCACACCAACACTCTGGAGAACCGCTCGTCTCGAAGACTGAAGAGAGGACTTCAGAATTCAGGCTTGTAGAGTGGAGTGAAGAGATGCTCTTGGCTTTATGAGTTACGCATGCAAATTCCACATGCCCATGGCATTGGCACTGCCATTGGGCGCTGTTAAATTCTCGAAGGTAATTGGCTTCTAAGCGAAACTCCCCATTCGTTAGTCACTAACGTACGTCGTAGTGACTGAACGAAAGGGAACTCTGGGTTTATCAAAGAAAACCTGCTCCCGACCAGGTTAGATTCACAGAGTAAGTTACCAGGGTAACTGACTCTGAGTATATGTTACCTCTCTTTTAGAAACGGGCTTGACTTTCCCTACTTTCTCGGGTTTGACATACCTCCTATTCTGAAACGGAAAACCCAGAGTTCCCCTCATTTCAGGGTTAACACACAGAGTTTTCACTTAACCTCCTTTCTGAAACGGGCCCCTGGTCTTAGTCCAGTTGAGTAGTGCACATATTAAATAATACTGTTACCTAGGTGATAAAAGCACCAAATTTTACATGAAGCTTCTTTAGGACCTCCTGAATGATTTCAGCCTAGGAGCCCAGCTGAAATATTGAAATTGTGTCAAATCACTTAAAAAACAATATTCATTAAAATGTTTTTAGTTTTTTTTCCTCTCAAGTAAAACTTTCAGGGTAATGGCCTTTTAAGACCACCGAATAAGCTTCCTTTTGTTAATTTGTGCTCAGGCCAGTAGATCTTCCAAATTGTAAGTGTAAAATAGAGTGTCAAGACCTTATACCTCAAAAAACCTCAAAAGACCCTGTATAATATAGGTGGAATTATTAAAAAAGGCAGCAAAAAATGCTTAAATGTTAAGAGATCTTGGTTTTCTATTTTATTTTTCAATTCAACTATCTACTTAATTCATAGTTTAGTCATTAGTTTTATGTTAGGTTGCATTACATCACATTACATCCTATTTGTCTGACAGTACATATATAGATGTACTTCAGTTATTTTGGTTTCCTATTGTAGATGTGTTGCAGGTCAGAATGTCTTGATTCATTCGTTCTTTTATGCTTACATTAGTTTCTGAAACTTCAACATGGAGCTGAACTGGGCTCTATGTATTATTTGCCAGAAAGACAACTCTGAACCTCTAAGATGTCCCTTGCAGACACCTGAGACAAGTGGTGATAAATCTGATGCCTATAGATCATTTCTTGCTATATGTCGAGCAATTCAGGGCGATTGACAATCTTCCACACAGTAAAAAAAAAATCAGGTCTCCAATTGAAAATTGTCTAATGACTGATCACATCTAAATTTTTTAGTTGGCCAAATTGAATTTCTGTTAATTAAATTGCATCAATTCACAGAAATTCAATTGGGCCAACTGAAAAATTTAGATGTGATCAGTCACTAGAAAATGTTCAGTTGGAGACCTGAATTTTTTTTTTTACAGTGCAACTAAACTCTATTTTGGGAATGATGAAACTGCTAGCAATTTTGCTTCACATTCTGCTACTTGACACAAATCTTGCAACCTAAAGTTGAACAATTAAAAACTTATGAAAGCGGCAAAGAAGAACGTGTGGAATGCTGTTGAATCTGGAGGGGGAAAGCCATTGAAACGCCAACGACTGGATGTTCGAAAGTGCTTGTTCTATGAGGGTGGCATAGATCAAGGTCCAACATTTGATACTGATAGGAATATCCGAACCATGATCACTGAGGACACAAGGCTTATGACAAAGATAATTGGAGGAGATTTAATTGCAATTGAGGCAAAATACCATTTAATCGCTACCGTGGACTCACTAGTAAGAGTGACCAATGTCTAGAAAATATAGATGAAAAAATTCAATGGAACAATGGAAAATCCATTTCCACTTCCATTGAACTTCAGGACTACATTGACAAATGTGTTGATTCTGGAGTCCTTCTCTTTATGCTATCTGAGCTCCTCTCTTTGTAAATCGACTTCAGGAACTGGGTGTCAGGAAGCAAGTCAACAAAACCAGATTTAAAATATTATTACACCTGCAAATGTGGCAAAGCAAGTTTAGACTGCTCACCTCTACAAATGCAACTGTAACTATTCATAAATGTCAATTACAGGGCCAATAGACCCTTTTCACAGACCGAGATGACGTATTTTAATGGACATCAATATCGTAAATCCTGCAAAAAAAATTTTATTTTCATTTTGTTAAAAATGTGCGTACATATATAACACTTATACTTTGTATTATATTACTTTTGCATCAAATTACAAAAAACAAGTTACCGCTGCTGTGAGGGTGTTTCTAATACAGTGTCAATGGGAGTGGCGGTAAAATTAACATATTTCCCTCTTTTTTTAAAGTTGTGAAATCACTATTGTGGAGTTATTATTTTGTTATTTGAGCAAATGGGGACACAAAATATATATTTAATGTATTCTCTCATTCACCGCTATAAAAGTTAACCCAACTATGACGACTTCCGCTCTGAGAAACCCGGAAATGTGAAAAGGGTCTAAAGATCGTATTGCTAATACTTTGACTTGTATTGAAGCTTTAGTTATGTAAAAGTTCATAAAAATATAAAATGTTAACTTTGGGATTCATTTGACCATTTTATCTTGTGCAGGAACTTGAAAATCACAGTGTTTTTAAGCATATTTCATTGATAATTATATACTTCTAATATGACATGTTACAAAGTTTTTTTCTGAGGGCTCCTAGGCCAAAATTACACTATAGACCCTATGGAAACACCATGCAAAATTTGGTGCTTTTATCACCTTGCTAACGGTATTTTCACTACACCACCGGACTATCTGGGCCCTGGATGGTAGTTGAACAAACTCAGGGTTACGGGATTAGTTTCGAGTTGACAAAACGATACTCGGTTACTTAACGTAACCTCGGTTCTCTCTAGAAGAGGGAACGAGTATTGCGTAAGTTCCTTACGCTACGGGAAAGTATTCTTTCTTCGAGATTTCTGAAAACCCAAAATTATCCTTAATTTTGTAACATTGTCAACGCAGTGCGGCAGCCTGGAAGACCATAGCAGGCTAATCCAACGTGCTATTGGCTGCTCTGCTGGCATCTGCAGCAGCCTATCGGTGAGCCCGCGTGACGTGGCGACCAATGAGGGCGCTTCGCGCCCACCTTGCCTCATTTGCCTACAGGTGGGGCGTGGCCACGTGTATATAAGCGGGGCTCGCAGGCTGCATATTCGGTTTTCGTAGTTCTGAAGCGTAAAAGCCCGCGGGGCGCACGGCAAGGAACGCAATACTCGTTCCCTCTTCTAGAGAGAACCGAGGTTACGTTAAGTAACCGAGTATCGTTCTCTTACGAGAGGTTCTCTCGTATTGCGTAAGTTCCTTACGCTACGGGAACATATTGTCAACGCTGTGCGCGCCTCGCATACAGCATATGTATCCCAGGGAACCGGGGAAAGAAACACTGCTCGGGCAGGGTGGCCGGTAAGGAAACGGGCCACCACATATACGGACACTTCATTTGAACTGACGGGTGGTTACAACAGGTGGTTACAACACCCTGTCCCATGAATGAGGGAACGGCACCTGCCGGTCTCCTTCAAATTCACCACACCTTGTCTCATGAATGAGGGAACGGCAACGCCGGTCGCCTTCAAATTCACAATACCTTGTTTTATGATTGATGTAACGGCACCGCCGGTCACCTTCAAACTCACAACAGCTTGTCTCGTAAATGAGGGAGCGGCACCGCCGGTCTCCTTCAAATTCACATAAGCATAGTACCGAACTTACTACCAGTATGTGAGCTATGTCTGCACAGAATCACTGGGCAGAGCTAACAGCCCTATTAAACTGATAACACTTTCGCCTGTAAGGCAGGAACTTCCAGATTGTAGAATCTCATGAATGTAGACGGGGAGGCCCAGCCTGCCGCCATACAAATATCGTGGATGGAAATCCCTCTGGCCCAAGCCCACGAAGAGGTCATGCCTCTAGTGGAGTGTGCTCTGACACCTAGCGGGCACTGCAGGTGCTTGGAAGCGTAAGCTGCTGAAATCGCGTCCACTATCCACCTGGACAGGGTCTGTTTCGAGGAGGCGAGACCTTTAGTGCGCCCTCCAAACGAAACGAATAGCTGCTCAGAACGCCTGAAGGCGGTGGAGCGTGTGACATAAACCCTCAATGCCCTGACAGGGCAGAGGACATTGCCACCGTCCCCCTCGTCGGATGCTGGCAGAGCCGAGAGGGAGATAATCTGCGCCCTGAAGGGAGTGCCAATCGCTTTGGGGACATACCCATGCCTCGGCCTAAGAATGACCTTGGAGTCATTTGGACCGAACTCCATACACGTCGGGCTCACTGAGAGCGCGTGTAGATCCCCCACGCGTTTCACTGAAGCCAGAGCTATCAGGAACGCGGTTTTGAGCGAAAGGAACCTCGGTTCCACGGCTTCGAGCGGTTCGAAGGGATGAGCCTTCAAGGCCTCTAGGACCAAGGCCAGATCCCATATAGGAACCGATGGGGGCCGCGGGGGATTCATCCGTCTAGCTCCCCTGAGGAAACGGATAATGAGCTCGTTCCTTCCTAGCGTGCTGCCTAGCGTCGTCCGAGCGAACGCTGCTATAGCCGCTACATACACCTTGAGCGTGGAAGGGGACCTGCCCAGTTCCAAAAGCTCCTGGAGGAAGGAGAGCACCCGCTGGACCCCACATTGCTGTGGATCCAATCCCTTGGAAACACACCACTCAGTAAACACCGACCACTTAGAACTATATAACCGCCTCGTAGAGGGGGCTCTAGAGTGTGAGATTGTGTTCATAACCCCTTTGGGCAGGTCAACGGGTATCCGTTGGTCACCCATACATGCAGAGACCATCGCTCTGGATGGGGATGCCAAACCGACCCTCCGGCTTGAGAGAGGAGGTCTGCTCTCAGCGGGACTGGCCAGGGGGGTGAGTGCGACAGCTTCACCAGCTCTGGGTACCAAATTTGGTTCACCCAACGCGGTGCTATGAGGAGCACCGGGCGGCGCGCCTCCCTGAACTTCGCTATGACCTGAGTCAATAGGGAAATCGGCGGGAAAGCATACAGCGGGAGGCTGGGCCAAGGCTGGGACAGCGCATCCTCGCTTTTGGATAGAAACATCGGACAGCGGGTGTTCTCTTTCGAGTCTCTCCTGGCTTGACCATAGGCCAAAAACCGGTCTGCCCTCGAAAACGGCGCCCCAACCTGAGGTGGAGGCGTCCGTCGAGATAACTTTGCGGTGTGAGATGGCTCCCATTGTCACTCCCTGCTGGTACCAGTCGGCTACTAACCAGGGCTTCAGCTCTGAGTCACCCTGATCCGGAAGCCTCCGGACACCCAGGCTCTGTGAGGCACTTGGGCGTTTAACCAGCGTTGCAGCGGGCGCATACGCAGTAGGCCCAGCTGGAGCACTGCTGCAGCTGAGGCCATACATCCCAGCATCCTCTGAAAAGCTTTGAGAGGTGCGGTGTTGCCCGGCCAGAAGTACGCGGCCATGCGTCGAACTCGACGCGCGCGTTGGGGTGACAGGCGGGCTGACATTGCCACAGTGTCCAGAGTCAAGCCCAGAAATGAGGTTGACTGCGTGGGCACCAATGAGCTCTTGGTCCAACTGACCGTGAGCCCCAGGCTGTCCAGATGGCTGAGCAGCACTGCCCTATGGGCGAGGAGCTCGGCCTCTGACTGCGCCAGAATGAGCCAATCGTCCAAATAATTCAGAATTCGCATCCCCTGCCCTCTCAGGGGAGCGAGGGCCGCGTCCATGCACTTCGTAAATGTACGGGGTGCTAGCGACAGGCCGAATGGAAGGACGGTGTATTGATAAACCTGGCTGTCGAAGGCGAATCGCAAGAATGGCCTGTGACGCGGTATTATCTTGATTTGAAAATATGCATCTTTCAAATCTAGGGAAATCAGCCAGTCTCTCGGGCGAATATGCGCGAGGATCTGCTTGGTCGTAAGCATCTTGAACGATCTTCTCATAAGAGCTTTGTTCAGACGCCTCAGATCCAGAATCGGTCTGAGCGACCCATCCCTTTTCGGAACGAGAAAAAAACAGCTGTAAAAGCCTGACTCGCTCATAGAATGGGGAACCGGTTCTATAGCCCCTTTGCACAGCAGCGCGGCTATCTCCGCTCGAAGTAGATGTGCTACTTCCTTGCTCACTCTCGTCTCTGTACGCGCAACAAAGCGCGGAGGGCGGCGAGCGAACTGCAGAGTATAGCCGTGCTTCACTGTTCTCAGCTCCCATTCTGATACACCCGGGATGGCTTCCCACGCTCTCGCGTGTGCCACTCGGGGCAGAACGGCCTCCGGGCTCTGAACGCAGCGCTTCGCGGGTTCGATGGCCTGAATGGGAGGGGCGGGCGCGGTGCACGCGCTCTTTGTGCTCTGGGCCAGACGATCGCTTGCGATGGCTGGCCGCCCTACACACTGTGTCTCTACCGCCTCGAGCGGGGAGAGCTTTGTGTGCGGCCCTCGGCGTCCCGGCCACCTTGGGCGGGGAACAAATGGTGTGTGGCGCGTAGCGCCGGGGGCAGAATGTTCGCGAAAATGTGTGAACGCGTTTGAGCGGGCACATCTCTTACGCGTGGAACATGACCGGTTAAGAGGGGCTGTGTAACAGCGTGTGTGGTGGTTAGGTGTGTGCGCAAATAAGCGGACACGTGACCTAACTCTGGCACTCGAGCGGCCGGCGGCCGCTTTATGTGAGTGAGAGACACGGGATTTATAGTGCTTGGGTGCAGGGGTGAACACAGAAAAGTGGGCACATTTACTGCATTTGAAACACATACGGCGTGAGCCGTGCAACCAGAAATAATGCAACTTTTGTGATTTCTCTGGTTCGCCGTAAAAACAGCGGTTGTAGACAGGCGAGAGGGCAGTTTTGCCGGCTCGTTGGCTGCGTGGAAAACATCTGCAGTAGCCACAGAAGTGGGGACTGACAGGAAAACAGAGTTTTAACGGTGGTCCGGCCGCAGCGGGACTTAACCTTTTCTTAACCTTTTCAAGTCTTTTCTCTCCTCGTGTATAGACACCCATAAATACTCGAGCACCACGTGGTGCGAGAGGCGAGTTCGCTTTCTGTATGTAAGAAAAACTGGCCGCGAGCTCGGGTAAGCGGACAGTAAAAAGTTTTTTTTTTTTTTTTTTTATCTGCCGCGAGAGCTGGGCTCGAACTCGGGTCTCCGGCGTTTCAGCTGCTGATTTTGCCACCATGCTACCGGAGGGGGACACATTAGCGTTTGGTTAGCGCGAGCATACAACAGTACGTCCTCGTGCTTGTTAGCAGTCGTGCGTGCATAAAAGACAGGCTCGTTTACTGCAATAGTAATATTTTCCAGCCGCCTGAACTTAAGAGGGGGCTGAGAAATGTTAGAGAATGGCGGTTCGTCCGGCAACAGCGGGACAAAAACACCCTCTCTGTTCTTTTCCCGGTGAGTGAGGCGCGCGCGCTGAACGTTGCTCGTGACCGCGCGCTCTTTCATCCCTTGTGAACGGCGCAATCTGCGCGGTCCAACAAGGGGAAGTGCGGGTTCATTTCTGGGAGAGCATATGTCAGCGTCATGTCTCATGACGGGGTTTGTTTGCTGGCGTGCGTGTATTAAACAGGCTTGTGTACAGCAATATGAACAATTCCAGTCGCCTGAACTCATGAGGGGACTGAGAAATGTTAGAGAATGGCGGTTCGTCCGGCCACAGCGGGACGAAAACACCCTCTGTTCTTTTCCCGGTGAGTGAGGCGCGCGCTCGCGCGCTGAACGTTGCTCGTGACCGTGCGCTCTTTCATCCCTTGTGAACGGCGCAATCTGCGCGGTCCAACAAGGGGAAGTGCGGGTTCGTTTCTGGGAGAGCATATGTCAGCGTCATGTCTCATGACGGGGTTAGTTTGCTGGCGTGCGTGTATTAAACAGGCTCGTGTACAGCAATATGAACAATTCCAGTCGCCTGAACTCATGAGGGGACTGAGAAATGTGCGCGAGGGCGGAGTAGCTTTCTTGTAACGTAAAGAGAGCTGCAGGACCGTCCGTTTCTGCCATCCCTTGTCAGCGGCGCAGTAGCGCGGCTTGAGCAGAGGGGGAGTGATGTTGTCATCAAACTGCTCGAGTCGAGCCCGCAGGGTCGACATCGAGAGCTCTTCGCACTCGGGGCATCTGCCCGCGAGGAGTGCGGCGGCGGCGGCGGCGTGGTCACGGCCCAGACAGAGAGCGCAGATACGTGGCGGTCTCTGGTGCTGAGCAGCACGTGGCACGAGTCGCAGGTGGAACGAGGCATTTTGATAAAAACGCTCGTGCTCTTTTATGAAACGTGTGACGCAACGGCGAGAACACGTGCAATGAAAGGATATTATGCTGCCGGATAGCAGCGCAGGCACGGATGGCTGAAGGTGGCGAATTCAGCCGGCTTCTTCAGGCGCTGTCCTCTGCTTGCTGTTGCTTGATTCAACGGCGGCGGGTCCAGAGATCCAGCGATGCGAAGGGCTTCGCTGAAGAAAAGAAAATCGAATATGCAGCCTGCGAGCCCCGCTTATATACACGTGGCCACGCCCCACCTGTAGGCAAATGAGGCAAGGTGCTCATTGGTGCCCTCATTGGTCGCCACGTCACGCGGGCTCACCGATAGGCTGCTGCAGATGCCAGCAGAGCAGCCAATAGCACGTTGGATTAGCCTGATATGGTCTGCCAGGCTGCCGCACTGCGTTGACAATGTTACAAAATTAAGGATAATTTTGGGTTTTCAGAAATCTCGAAGAAAGAATACTTTCCCGTAGCGTAAGGAACTTACGCAATACGAGAGAACCTCTCGTAAGAGAACCAAACCAATGCAATCAGGCTTTGTTGGTACCATGATGCTGATCAACTTTCTCTGTCAACTCAGGCTTTGATCCTGGGTTTTCGGAGATTAGGTGTCACATCAGTAGTGAACAGCCAATCACATGCTGTGGAATAGTGAAACTGAGATTCACTTCAAGCGAGAGAAGCAGCGAGATTCATTTCTCTCTTCTGCAGAATATTACAAGATTGAAAAATATTAAGAATGTAAACAAATTTACACAGCAAAGCTGTCTATGAAAAAGGACAGCTAAAAGAAAATAATCTTGTTATATCAGTGCAAGTAAAGATTGTGAAGTTAGTTTATATATTGATATAGGTATAGAAAGAATTGAGCATTTAAGATCACATGTAGTCATTGTTATAGCTTTATCTAATTAGTCTAACACTTATTTATGTGTATATTTATATTTGTTTAAACTAAGTGCTTAATAATAGATTAACTAAAATTGTACATCTGTAATGGATTCATGGTTAATCTCTAAATCATTCAAAATTATCATTATAAATAATCATTGATAAAAGCCAGACTGTTTTGTCTTTAAAAATAATTTACTATACAGTGTATACTGACCTTTAATTTGGAGTAGAAACAGTGGGGTGACTTTATTTAGTCAGAGATGTGTCAGTTTTGCTCACAGCTGATTGTGTGATTTCCATTTGAGATCTCTTACCTGGAACATGCGTAAATTACTGTAGCGTAATTCAGTAAAACACTGCTAAATGCCAAACCACTTTCATGGTGCTTAAAACCCAGGGTTGGCGCAAACTAAACTGAAACATACCTGGCTAGCCACCTAAACCGGCTTCATGGTATAGGCCCCTGGTCTTGGTCTTGGTCTTGGTCTCAACACACATTGGTCTTGGTCTCGGATTAGGTGGTCTTGACACCAACACTAGTTTACAATGCATTAACTAATGTTCACAAATACATATTTAGATTTTAATGTATTAGTAAATGTTGAAATTAACTAACAAAGATTAATAAATGCTGTAGAAGTACAATTCATTATTGGATCATTTTAGACTATCTAATTTAGTTAATAATGTTAACAAATGAAACCTTATCGTAAAGTGTTACCATTATTCACTTTTAAGTTGTCTTTATATTCCTGTGAGAAGGCTCACTGTAAACTTTTGTTTTATGTTGTAAACGTTATCTCTACTGACTGTGACTTTCAAAGACCTCTTGGTGTTCTGGCTTAGCGTAAGCGTTTATGTATAATAACACTACGTCCTTGAGAACAAAGATGCTATCTTTGCCAGTGCCAGAACACTAAGGTCACACAGAACAGGCCATTAAAAACCAGCCATCCCTAAATCAAAGTCTGCCAGATTGTATGATAACTCTTCCCTGGACACAGGCTCTGATTAAAACAAAGCAGAGCCATTAAAAATCTATTCCATAATTGTATATTAATGTTTAATGATTTTGGACCGTCATGGAGCACTATTAAAGTTAATGTACCATCAAATTTGCCATAAGCAACGAAAGCGAAGGCAACAATAAACTGTGCGTGTTAATTTTGGATAAATTTGTTTTTGCTCCAGCTTTGAACAGAATATTAAATTTGAGTCTGTTTAATGGAATGCTACCATTTTACCTCTGGGCTCTTTATATCTTTTATACGCTAAGATGTCTGAATGGGTCTAACTTTTTAGGTTAATTTACAAAATAATTAGTTGTTTAATTGCAGTTAGGTTGTATTTGCTATACCTGTACCATGCAATGACTTTCAATGGAGGTCGTAACATGTTAATATGTATACCAGGTTTTATTATCACATTCACATTGAAATGAGGAGGGAAGCATGTCAGTTTTCAGATGTGGGAAAGATGACGCCAAGATTGTAATAGTTACTTGAAAGGATATCACATGGCTTGAAAGGATGTTTTGCTTATAATTTTAATTGAACATCCTGCCATCATATACTTACTCTCTTCCACTCTTTCTTCTGTGGAACATAAAAGAAGATAGTTTGAGATTTTTCTTTTTCTTTTTTCATCAAAATATCTTTTGTGATTAGGGAAAAAAAAAAGAAAAAAAAAAGAAAGTCATATGAGTTTGGAACGAAATGATGGTGAGTAATGATGAAAGAAAAGTCTCTGATCCCATCTACTTATAGTAAACATTTAACTTTTGAAATGTCAAGACAAACTTTTTTGTTCTTGTTTTTAAGCAAAATATTCATATATCTTTATTTTTTAGAAAATTGCTGTCTATCTAAAGTTGGAAAATCTCATTTTAACTAATAAATCATGCTGGTTTCATATGAAGTGTGCTTTAATTGTATGACAACACAGTCTATGTCCAAAGGGACATGGTGATGGGGAAAATATGAGATCACTACTGGAATTTACGAACAACAGCAGAACTGATATCTTTCTGACATATTTTTTTACATTTTACTTGAAGGCAGGGTAGGTGATTTGTTCCAGAAAATTTTTTGTTATGCTTTACTTTTTGTAAAGTCTCTTCACATCCTGATAGCAATCACTAAGTTAAGTTGTCTGAATGTATTATATGTTTATTTATTGTCTGTGGAAGGTGTAAGATCCTAAAATGATCAAAAATGTTGTCCAATCATTGAATTCAGTCCGAATACAATGATTTGATGTCCTACCTACCCGTCAGTGTGTATGCACAGCACACCCTGCCTGCACAGACGTCACACATCATTAGCGTGTTTTATGCTATGCAGAATTAGACAGGCGTCAGTTACCAAGCACCGCAACAAGCTTATGCTGTGTTCACACCATAACAACTGTATTTTGGAAGAGATGGAAATCTGTGATGTTATGCTCAGAGCGGCATTTCATTGGCAACACTATCAACGCTGAAATTAGCAGGTGGTACAGGTCAGTGCTCTTTAAGTTGTTTCTCCACATTATTATTGTAATGTTATGTGCTTTGAGACAAGGTAGTTTAACGTTGTCTCTTGTGACACTTGTGTCTGCTTACTGCTGTGTGCGTTCATGTGTTTTGAAGGAGGCATGGCTTTGGAGATGCTCTGAAGGAAAGGTAGGATCTTATGCTTTAAAGCTAGTTATGCTATTGCTAGCCTCTCCGAAAATTGCCTACCCTACCTTTAACGTACATTATAATAAATATTTTATTGCCATAGATAAATGATAAATATCTAGATTGTGTTCATTACCTGTCTGGTGATGTATTTTTAAGATGAAATATAATGGGGGGAACAAAACATCTATCAAGTGTCTTTATGTGTAGTGAGTTGGCTCTCTTGATTTATGTTTCACACTTCAGAACTTCCGTTAAAGGAGCATAGTGAGTATCGATGCTCCCTGGTTTTCACAGTGCATTGTGGGACTTTTTAGGGAGCAAACATTTCAGTGCACTGGAAGAATTTTACGATTTAGGCAGCCCTTAAAATGGCTGACTCACTGATCAGACTACTGAACTAGGGAGCTGATTGACATGCACTCAATTCAGTAAATGCTTTTGTGTTCCGCTGAGAAACTTTGTTTTCACTCGCAGAGAACACAAAAGTTCTGCAAATTTTCTTGGGGGAATGGGAAACAAAAGCAGAGAAGGCAAAAGGACTGACAAATAATTTTTCCTCCCTCGTGTTTTTTTCCCCCCTTTACCATGTCATTTTCGGCCTCATTACGTTTGCTGAAGTAGCTGTAGTGTACATTTGGAAGATGATAAACGAAATACCATTGAAAATTCAACATAAATGAACAATAACAACATGGAATGTTATGTGACATGTCTCTCTGACTCTCTCTTGTTGTTCTGTTCGTTTTTTTTTCTGTAGGCCTAACAGGTGGGGAGATTTTACTGACATGAATATCTGGGATATATCTGTTTGCATTGAGGTTTTTTTTCCCCCTGGCATTCAGTCTGAAAATTCGAAAAGTCACAGTTTGTTATGCTTGCAGTGTACACAAGCTACAATCTGTTTTTCTTGTGGCATTAGTGCTTGGTTGTGTCAAGAAACATTTACATGCATTGCCAAATGTGCAAATTTCTTGGAAAACAACAAAATAAAAAGAGCATTATGACCAAACAAACAAAGCAAATAAAGCTCAGAGTTTAGAAATGCATTCTCCCAAGATTTATTCAGATTTAATAAACAATATCTGCAAGTTTGGAAAGAAATAAGACCAAAATTATGTTTTATTGACAAAGCTCGGGAGGAGTATGTTCAGATAATCAACCAAATTAGCACGGGAGGAGCACATTTAGTTAATCAACTCACATTTAGTGTACTCTGGGTTCGGGCCAAATTCCGAGCTTGGAGCCCTCCCCTCGGATAGCACGCCAAATCACATAACCTTTACTCTATAGACTGAGCCTCTTGGTTTTTTTGTTTTGTTTTTTACAGATGAATCTCCATGCAGAGGCAAACAACATGAAATGACAAAGGCTTTACTCTGTTCCTTGCTTTTTTTGTAGACTTTCATCACTGTAATTGTAGGTCTACATCATTTAGCTTTGAAGTACATTTCTCTTGACATTTTTTCAGAAATACCCAGACCGCTGTCAACGATTAATTGCTGTGCTTCAAGATCTCATTAAGAACACAATTAGATTATTTCCTTAAGTTAATTGGTCATATTTTCCTTTGAGTGATCAGTTTATTTTCCATTCAGTCGCTGCAGTACTAAAGTAAAAAGTACATAGTAAAAAGTAAAACATAGTAAAAAAAGACTATGGAGTAGCCCACCATAGTCTTTTTATGATGGCTTTCTTTTGGGGTGTCTAGGTTTTTTGTTTGTTTTTGTTTTTGTATTTTTAATGGCCTACAGTTGGAAGTGTCTAAATGCTAGTTATATGTCAGCTATAATAGTATATTAAAGGTTTACAACATGCGTTGTATTGACTTTGGATACTGTTACTTTTCAAAACATACTTTACTGATTTGAATTCTGGTTGGGAGACATTATAATGTTTACTTTTAAAACTACTAGAGCCTAATGAGACATCGAGAGGGTGGTGACACATCTTTCCCTAGTAAATAGGATTGGCCGAGAGTATATAACTCTCCCATTATGTCTTTCCTCTGCCACAGTGTTGTTTTTGCGTGAAGTTTGGGGGCTGTTTGTGGATCATTATATGTTCCTTTTCGCAGCTGCAAGCTCTCTTTCCCACCCACGGACAGAAATAGATGTCTTTTGAACCTGACACCTTGATGGGGTCTCATCTGTTTGTTTCTACCTGTGGTTGTTCGTGCTTTGGAAAACATCATCTGGCCTCTAAAATACGCCCTCACAAAACAAGTCATCAAGTCCCAGATGCAATATGTGTTCCACTGGAGTGGTGGCAGACACTTGTCTTTATTATAACTCTGTCCTTCATGCCACAGCAATAAAATATGATTCTTTCTCAGTGTTTATCGAGTACATCTGACCTTTTAATGAAAGGTAGATTTACTAAAGATAAATCGTTGTGCATGTGAGTCTTTCAATAGGATTTGAAATAACAAAAAAAAATGTTGGCTATTGAGAATCATAACCAAAGGCAAAAATAAGAAAATTACAACTACACTCTCAAAAAAGAGAGTACAAAATTGTATCTTTTAAGGTACAAGTGGCTGCCATTAAGGGTACCCTACCTCAAGAACCAATTGTGTACCTTTAAAGGTACAGTTATATGTTTTGTTCCCCAAATAACAAAATTGTACCTCCACTGTACCTTTTTTTTCTGAGAGTGTGTGCAGTGTACCAAAGGTGTTTGATATTTTGAAGAAATTGTATATAATAACGTACAATGAGAGAGAGAAATAAAAAAGATAAAGAATTTTTTTTAAAAGAAGCAGAGTGAGATTTAAGAGCTACCTATACTAGATGTTGCCTGATATGGAGCCTGTTGCATAATATATGACGCCAAACCGGAGGAGAGCTTTGCATCTCAGCAGAATGATTTTGTTAGAAATAAAACCTTAGGAGAGCTGCTGATGATGCGGATCAGCTTGGTATTCAAAATTGCTAAACTTACTCTTTGTCTTTCTCAACAATTTTAGTGACTGACAGTTTTGTCACCCAGGCAGTTCACTGATGACAACAGTAAGCGCTTGTCATTGTTGCAATTTGCAGCTCCTACTGCTGTCATTTGTTTCCGCCTTGACATGCACAACATCAGAAACACAACCAATTGCTGACACTCTTATTTCAGTTATAGTTTTCAATTCATGTGCCTTTTTTAATATTGTCATCATCATCATCATCATCATCATCACAGAAGGTTTATTTCACCTGAAAGACACTGCAGTTATGGCTTGTTTGGGTTTAGATGGTCATGTGTCTTCCTTTTGGGATTTTGTTGAATATTATTTTTTATATTTCTATAAAATCATTGGTAAATGAAAGAGAGTATTCCTGAGGCTCATTCCAAAACAGTGGATGTGAAAACAAGATAGTTCATCCTTGTGAAACAAAACATAATATAACTTCATTAATCTGGCTGTCAATTTTATTATATTTTCACCATTATCAAACACTTTAATCAGGACACCCGAACAAAACAAATTCTATATAAGTGCAGTATGTTTCTCTTGACTGTTGTATGTGTCTTTTCATTTGTAGTTGACTTTGTTTTATCTTTATCAATGTCATTACTGAAAGACTGTGAAAACTTGCATAACTCCAGATTGTCTGGTGAAAGACAATTACTCACCAAGAGGACACTTTTCGCAGACGAAGTCCCACTGAGTGAACCAACTGGGAATGGCCTTAATTTGCATGTATTTACCTTGCCCTGAATTTCCCCCCCATCTTATTCCAATTCCTGCTGAGATATCTCTTAGAATTCACCCAAAATCTATTGGATTTATTATCAATTCTCACTGTATTATGTGTTTGATATCGTTTGAAATGTCTCAGTGCGACTGGTACAAAAATCTTATAACCACAGAAGTATACAAGAAGTTAATAAGAGTTTTTAGAGATATTTTACTCATGATGGTGGGTGTGGCTTTTGGAGCCATTTGGTCTGTACTTTCAATCCAGGCAAATGGGACATCGATTCAATTTAAATTCCCTTTGTTATCAGATGTTTCCATTTGAAAGAGGTTTCGGTCTGGTCTGAGCTACTTAAAGCGATATAGCAATGAGTTCGGGTGCAATACTATAATAAGATTGGCCCGTAACACAGCAAATGCTGTGTTATACATTTTTATTACATATTACATATTATACATTTACCTGACTGTTAATAAAATTGTTACATTGTGACCTATTCTGATTTACTCTGGAATGATTAATTATCTCAGATTGTGAAACGAATATAATTTCAACAAAGGGTTAAAACGGAATGATTAAATGTATGACTAACTATTAAATATAAATGACCAAACAACCAATTTGCATTCTATCCTAAATTCAACAATGTGATAAAATGGAGTCAGATAAAGAATATTATAATTAAATCCGCCATTGGAACAAGATTTTTGCGGGCCTTACAACAACAACAACAACAACAACACCACACACATTGCAATCTACTGCACAGCGTGGTGTCTTGTCTTGCAAAGTGGACACATATCCTCTATCATTTAAAAGTCAGACCTTCATTTGCCACCAGAACCAAGAAAATGCTAAAAAGACATTGCTCGTCTTTCCCTAAAGTGAATGTGAGATTGATATAACACAACTTATAATGTTGTTGAACCAAGACTTTGCAATGCACGGATTAAATATCCACAAAGTTTCTGGACTTCTGAGGCAGAGACACTTTAAATCACCTTAAGCTGTAAATTGTTTACAAAATCACTCTGTCCTGCCTTCATTCAAAGTCCTTCTCTTGTGTTCATACTTGAAAAGTGAAATGGCATTGAACTTGATTTCAGTGATTCTCTGATATAATCACAGCTACACTATGTTTGCTATTTTAAATGTTCCTAATTTTGTTTTAGAGGTCTTCTACAAAAGGGGCCTGTTTCAGAAAGGAGGTTAAGTGAAAACTCTGAGTATGTTAACCCTGAAATGAGGGAAACTCTGAGAAAGCAGGATAAGTCAAGCCTGTTTCTAAAAGAGAGGTAACTTATACTCAGAGTCCGTTACCAGGGTAACTTACTCTGGGAACCTAACCTGGGGCCTATACCATGAAGCCGGTTTAGCTGGCTAACCAGATATGTTTCAGCTTAATTTGTGCCAATCCTGGGTTTTAGGTACCATTAAAGTGGTTTGGCTTTTATCAGTGTTCATCTGGTCATCTTTATTTGGTCAGTGGTCATCTTTATTTCCTACAAATACTTTATTCTTTTTCATGTTGGATTTAAATATTCTGCCTCCATCTCCTCTTCATCTGTCAGTGGTGCTGGTGTTTGGCTGGCCTGAGTAGAAGTCAAATGTTAATGTCATTACCCTAATTAATAAATGTAACAGGTGTGATCGGAGAACATTTCATTATTGCTGCGTCCCAATTCGCCTACTTATACTATCTCCTAAAAGTATGTATTCTTTTGTGAAGAAAAAGTACATACTTTTGAGTGTGTAGCAGAAGAGTATGCAAGCTTTGGGACATACTACTTTGTCATCTTTAACAGACTCTGTTGCTTAGTTAAGTGAGTCTTAACTTCGTTTAAACTGCCCTGTCATTGTCAATCATCGTCACAGTTCAAATCCTCCACATTCAATTTAATTTCCTACCGTAACGGTGAGAAGCGTAGTCGCACGTTGATCTGCCATCCGTGGGTCTTTAATGCAGAAACTCCTCTCATGTGTTTGCAAAGTTAATGGCCAAATGTATCATTACAAAAGATCTCAAAGCTGCTGCAGGTGAAATATAATGTGGCTAACATTGAATAAATATCTTTTTTGTCAGGTTAAATACTGATAATTGCTCACTCAAACCCCTTTATCTAATCCTCTCTACTTAACCGTCAGACTCGCATAACCGTCATGTTTGTAGTTTTTTTAACACTTTTTATTCGCGTTTGTAGTTCTAATCGAATCCTCGTTCATCTCGCAATGGGTTGTGGGCAATATCAGCCTTTAGAGTGCGCATCGATCTGCACTTCGGATTCTGACTGGAAATAGTACACCATCCGGCAATCTTTGGAATACTCTTTTCAACATACTACAATTTGGGACATACTCATTCTTTTTTCGAATACTATTTAGTATGGATAGTATGCGAATTGGGACGCAGCGCATGTGAAAAGAGCATCGACGCTTTTCACATTTCCGGGTTTCTCAGAGCGGAAGTCAGACCCGGTTCAACGGGGGTGCTAGAGGGTGCTAAGCACCCTCAGACACAAGCAAAAGCACCCTCAGTTGATACTGTAATAATATTGGCGAAACAGATTAGGCAGATTTGTAATTTGTGTCCGAGCTCTGGAGAGCGTCAAATGCATCTGTTTACAGCAAGTTTTTGCAGCGGTGAGTAATGTATGTAGCCAATCACAGATATAGTTGTTGGTCTCTCGAATGCGATCAGAATCTCACCACTCAAAACAGCAGTTTTTAGGATATTCAGTGCTGGGTTAATGCAGAAACCTCTCATTAACAAGATACAATGTAAGTAAGAGATTTATTGCTGACAACTTCATTTTTATAACGGAACTTTGTGAGATCGTGATGAACTGACAAAGCAACAGCATTTTAGTGATCATAGCGATCCTGGCTCGCTTTCGAGGCTACAGTCTATAACATTAATTTAATAAAATTATTATTGCTAAGAGGACCGACGGCCAATTGCATGCTGCAAAGGTTCAGAAGTGACATCTAAATATAAATGCTCTGCACGAGACAGAAATATCCTCGTGAGACCCAGAATAGAGAATATATTTTAGAAATATGAAACATTCTTATGAAAATATTATTACACGTCTTTTAACATTTACATATTGTCCCAAAACATGAATATGTAAATTAGATACAGTGTATAGATGCATTGCATAGAATGGGAATGGCATTTATGGCCATGTTTACACACATATTGCATTAAAGTAAAATGGTATATCAAATTATTCTGTTATATCTTTCATAACATTGAGAATTATCTTTATACAAAGTTTGGATAAAAAGCCTGAAGCATAAAAACTGGTGAATGAAAAAAAAAAAAAAAACATTGTTTTTGTCTATTGATGTATTTTATTTTCTCAAAAAAATTGGTTCTGGTGTCCTCTACAGAACAGAGGATATAGCATACAACATATTAATTTTTTTTTAAAATATCCATTTGTTTTTTTTATGCTGCAAACAATGACCTAAAAAAAATCTAAATTCACAAAGCATTTTTTTCTGGTAAGAGTGAATTGTAAATAAATAATCATACATTTCTCACTGTACACAGCTGTGGTGGAGCTGTTGCTTAGCCTATTCTGCACTTTACTAGAGCACCCTCAGTCATTTGAGTCTGGAACTGGGCCTGGCGGAAGTCGTCATAGTTGGGTTAACTTTTATAGCGGTGAATGAGAGTACATTAAATATATTTTTGTCCCCATTTGCTCAAATAGCAAAAGAAAAACTATAGCACCCTCAACAATAGTGATTTCACAACTTTCAAAAAGAGGGAAAAAATTGAGATTGATAATGGTAGTGAAAAGAGAGAAATATATAATTTTTTACCATCACTCCCATAGACGCTCTATTAGAAACACCCTCACAGCAGCGGTAACTTTTTTAAAACTTTGATGCAAAAGTAATATAATACAAAGTATTAGTGTTATAAATGTACATACATAAAAAATAAATGAAAATACCCCCCAAAAAAATCTGAATTTAAGATATTGATGACCGTTAAAACGCTATTGGCTGTTTCAAAATAGGGGAGGAGCTGCTAACAGCTGGAGCCGTTTCAGGGGAAATCACGTCAACACATTGAATAATGCTGTGCGTTTCAAAGCACTAAAGCACTTCAGTGGGCCTTTAAAGTTTGTAAAACAAATTCCTCTATCTTTACTAAGAACGACAATCTGTATTAATAGACAGTGTTAGGAAATAGTGGTTATTGTTAGACAGTGATAGTTTACCCATTTCAGTCTTATGTAGCCCTTTATTGTCCTCGGCTTATACTGAACAAATGCTTATAGGCTATGTGAAAGATGACAAACAAGTAATATTTTATTGAATTCCATTTATTTAAGTTGCAGCCTCAGTGACCCACTCAATTAGTTTTGAATACTTTAATTAATTTAATTTATTAAATTGCTCTCCAGGTCTCGACAATTTGGTTCCTGATGGAAGACTACTTCAACTTTTGTTGCAATGCTAATGGATTTTCAAGATCCTTAAGCTTTGGGTGGATTTGCCTTATTGTAGATTAGCTATGTAATACGCCTCTCCTTCCTGAATCGTTTTGTGTGATTTTTGCACGGGTGGGCATGAGAAAAGGGTTGTGAGAAGTTAATTACTTTTTATAGAGGCCAAAAATTGTCTTCCGAATGAAACTGATTTAGAAGACTAACGCTTTAAATGACTCTTTCTTTTTCAGTCTCACAGAAAGTCAGGCTGGAATTAACCATTCGGTTTTAGTCTATGATAAATGAGCTGTGTTCTTTAATTCTGAACTTTTATTACATAAATTAATCATTACTTCATTAAAGATGTATCCATTGGGTTGAGTAGCAGATTGAATAAGTATTAAATATCCTTTATGCCATCTCTGCCTCATATCAGTTAATCTCTTTCTGTCCAAGTCTCCGAGATATTGGGTTAATAAAAGTTCCAGGCTTTTTTATGTCTTTAAGAACAATCAGAAGAAAATAGAGTCAATGGTCTGATCATATGCATCAACGGTTCATTAATTTAATTTCAGCTAGAATTGGCCAGACTCCCTCGGGGGAAATAGTTGACATGAGAAAATTAAATCCAGGTTCAGCTGTGCTGCTCCCCAAGTCTATATTTAACCTTAATATCTTAAAGAAATACTAGGGAACCTGTGAGCAATAGTAAAAAGCTCTTACGATTCACAGAGTGTTCACTGGTCCTTTTTCAAAGAGGGGATGTATGTAGCAGTTTACTGTGTAAATGCATACTTTAATTTCATGAGTTCAAACTTACAAACAATCTGATATAGTAAACGAGTATGCATATTTGGCATGCTGTCCAAGGGAAGGGCTCTGAGCTCAGAGTACTCCCCTCATTTCCCTGGCTGAGACTGAGGAGTTGGTGTGGCGGAGGGATGCAGAAAACTGTCAAGGAACATAGGTGAACACAGACCTCCTCTCGTGATGATTGAGTAGATCATTTAAACATGTTCATCCCAAACTTTATTACATCATGGGCCAGATTTACTAAGCTTGCGCTAGTGCAAACCCTCTTTATAACTACTGTCAGGATTTACTATAGACACAGTTCAAAAAGGCGCTGAAAAGGCATGGACAGAGTTATTTATGCGGCTGACTTTATTGCATATGCATTTGTAGGAGTTTCTATTTTAGACCCGCAAAATTTACTGGTATTTGTGCCATTTACCGCCCCAAAAGAGCATGCCTTAAACCAAATGCTAATTTGCACTGCACTTGATAGATTGCATTGGTCATTATGGAAATGATCCCGCTGCGTCTGTGTTCTTTAATTGCACGTCGTCAGTAGATCATGCACTGAACTTTTCATTCCCATCGACGCTATTTCTGAAATTGCCCTCTCACGCTAATTTGCCCTATTTAGTAAATCTGGCCCCATATATATAAAATGTATACAAAATATCCATGTGCATTTATATATAAAATGTATTTATATTAGGTGGCCTTAACTACTATGTACTTACATCAAAAAATAAGTACAATGTACTTACTGTGTTAAAATTGTATTGAAAAACGTGGGATACGGGTAGGGTTAGGGGCAGGTGTGGTGGTATGGGTAAGTTTAAGAGTAGGGTTAGGTGTAAGGAAAGTGTCAACAGTGTAATTACAAATGTAACTACAGAAATTAATTACAGATGTAATTACATGCAGGTATTTTTAAAAATGTAAGTACAATGTAAAAACATGTATCGGTATGTACACAATAAGTGCAGTGTATCAAATTATTAATTAAAATGTTAGTACATAGTAGTTAAGGCCACCTAATATAAAGTGGGTCCTTTATTTTTGGCCCTACATTTAAATATAATAATATTTATTTTTAATATAAATACAGATATCGTAATTTAATTTGCATACTTGCAACCCTTACATTTTTTAGCATTTAGAAATGTGAGACAAAGGGCAGGGGAATACGCGAGAAAAACTAAATCATAATACTTGAACGCAAACAACTCTGTCCGCTTAAAGGGCATATTGCAGGTTAGAGACCCCAGTGAGTCAATGTATAGAAAAATAATGTAGGAACTAGATTTTCTTTAAAGAGGTGGTAAAACACATTCTTTCGAAGGCTTGATTGTGTTTGTGGGGTGCACTGTAATATGTGTTCATGCTTTGTTTTTAAAAAATTTCATTATTTTTCATATATTTTACCTTTATTCTACACTGCTCTGTCCCTCCTTGTAAAAACGGTCTGATGGTTTCCGGGTTCTATGAAGCTGGTCCCTCAAAAATACGCAATGGGCTCAGATTGGTTAGCTGGCCCAGTGTGTTGTGATTCGCTAACTGCCTAGTGCACATTTGTCGGAAACGTCACGCCCCTTACCTTTACCGGTAGACTGTGCTTTGGGTAGTATTAGAAACAATGGCGTCAATAAAACCATAACAATTTGAGCCCGAATCAGACCCAGACAATTTTAGTGAAGATGATCGAGCAGAACCTGTTCAGTCCTCAAGAGTAAAGACTGCGGATCTATAGTGATCGCTACTGAATGGCACTGTTACTTTTGTATTTTTAGAACGATTATAGCCAAATATCTGTCACAAAAACTATTAACCCAAAACGAACACTAAACATTGGCTTTAGTAGCCAAATCAAACACAGAACCACGTTTAGCACGCCTGTAGATAAACAAAACATAAAGGCTCTAATCAAATAATAATTTACACTAATTCCAAGTTGGCTGTTGAGATTTAAAAAAAGTTTGTAACGTTAGGTGTTTGTCAGATAACGTTAAGTACGAATGAGCATTTAACAAACTGGTTTGCAGAGCCAAACAGCGTTGTCATCTGTGTACTTCCTTACTACAACGTACAATTAACAATACGAACTATTACAGGAAAACACATCGACGAAAAATAAATCATACTTACAGGTTGTGGCCCGTAAACAGCTTCTGTTTTTAAATCCATCTTTCAGGACAAGCCGTTGTGCGACTCCTTCATTGAACTCGCGAAGATTGTGGAAGCTTTCCTCCGTGAAATGTGCAGCGGGAGCCGCGCGCGCCCGTTGTGCATTCACACACTGCCAGCGTTTGTCTCACACAGCTGAACCGCAGCTCGTGTATGGCAAATACAGACGAATATTATCCATTATGTCACATTTTCCGGTCTTCTCCTCCGACCCCTGTCTGTCTCGTGCTTTGATTTATAATGGGCAGCATATATCTGCTGTAAATGCGACCTGTTCCCCTCTGTCTCATACACACATGCATATAACATGTTGTATGTTAAACGCACTGCAACGCACCCCCGTCCCATAGGAAGGCTGAACAAAGTGGATCTGCAATCCGGATGAAAATAACTTTCGTTCGGCTCTCTCACACTTTATTGAAAAGACTCGTTCAGTTTTTAATTGTAGTGTTTATTCCCTAACTGAACGAAATTATTGTTTTACTATGAAGATCAAAACGACGGTGTACGGAGTGGCCTCGAAGCAAGTGCATTCTGGGAGTTGTTGTCTTTCATCCACATGAGACAAAAATACATTTTCTGTCTTTTCTCAGTCTAGAAGGCACCAAATTCAAAAATAATTTCACATTTCTACTGCATAAATGACCCAGTTTAAATACAAAGCTTAATGCTAAATCACTGAAGTTAACCTTTAATTGAAAAATTAGATGGGCGTACTCCTCCTAAAATTAAGTTTAATAACTTCACGAGTTTGTGTGCCCATATAATCTTGGTGAAGGTGGTAAACAGATTTGACTTGCTGTCTGCTATAGAGGGGCTCGGAGAGGATATTCTACCCGAGCTCCGATTGCCCCCCTATAACAGGCAAAATTGTACAAAAATGAGGAGCAGGGGAGGAGGAGGAATGCTGCAAGAACTAACAATGGGAAGAGGTAAGCTGCTGGTTTTATACCTTGGTATTAATTGAAAGATTAGATGGGCGTACTCCTCTCGAAATTACTTTTAATAAATTCACTTCATGAGTTTGTGTGCCCATATAATCTTGGTGAAGGTGGTAAACAGATATGGCTTGCTGTCTGTTATAGAGGGGCTCAGAGAGGATATTCTACCTGAGCTCCGATTGCCCCCCAAAAGCATAAATGCAGAAATAGACAGCAAGCAAGAATTATGGGAATTTGAACACTTCGAAAATGTTGGCGTTATTTTGTCACTTATTGAGCAGTAGGTTAGCTGGAGCCATTTACCTCCAGTCTTTGTGCTAAGCTAGGCTAGCGGTGGGTGCGTCAGACTTATGCGTCAGAGTTATGGCACGCACAGAGAAGAGAATGGTATGTATGGACTTATCTAACCCTGGGAGATATGGTGAATAAGCTTAAGTCCCAAAAAGTCGGCGTGTTCCTTTAAATTAGGCATCAACCTTCTTAGTATTCATCAATCAATTTATTATAAACAATATAACAAGGGGAAAAAATACAGTTATAAAAGAATGCCTGTTTTTCCATTCCTTTTTTTTTATTTTTATTGTCACTAACGAACTGAGGTGTGTAACAGTGTAAGTATATTTTTTCTGCACAACAATAACTGAATCTTTGGTGACTGAATAGGTGCAGTTCACCTTTATTTCACAAGATGGCAATGTCTGATACACAATGATCGAGTGACGTTTCACTCATAGTTACCGCAGGCATACTATACGTCCAAAATCGAATTCTTCTCTACTGTGTAGTATGCGAAAAACAGTGTGCCAACAGAGTAATATGTCCAAATTCATAATTCGTACGAATTTGTCCAACCTCACTCGTACGAATTCATACGATTTTTGCTAAATCTTATGTATTTGACGAGTTGCCAAATTTGTATGAATTTGTACAAATGACCTACCTCAAACCCCACCCCTTAACCTACCCATCACTGGGGTTTAGACAAAACGTACAAATTCGTACAAGTGAGGTTGGACAAATTCTTTACAAATTAGCCACCTCATAAAATACATACAAATGGGTCGTGAGATAGCATTTAAATTCATAGTATTCGAAAAACAGTAGGTGAAAAGTACCATAGGTGACCTACTGCTTCCAGCAAGATTCTGAAGTGTGCATACGATGGGCATTTTACCTGGTGTCAGCCTCAGATGTCATGCCCACGGACCATTGGCTGAACGTCTGATGCATATAGCACACTTATCTGGAAACACTTCAGGAGTTTCGAAGTCATCATCTGATTGGTTGAATTCTACAGGATGTCTGCAAGACGTGTGTGTTGCGTTTTTTAACGGTTCGCCTGGAAAATGCTGTGACTCCAAACTCCCTTGTGGAGGAAGAAAGCCATCTTGCTTACAACTATGACAATGAGCGCTTACCAGGATCAACTAAACGCTAGATTTTTAAAAGTATGTGAAGTTTGCAGCTCCATTGTTGCAGTAAACTTGCACAATGTTCTTGAATGAATAATTTATAGATGCATGGCGGTCTGTTATTGCAGGGACATCGACATTACATTTTCACGGCCCTAGACATGACGTGGAACAAAACTAACTGTGATTGGTTGTGTTAAATGGCGTCCACTTGAGCGGTCCTTGACCAGTGAAAGCTACGATAGAGTCCAGACCTTCTGCTGTCAGTCTGATGGTCTGGCTATGCGAGACTACTGCAGGCAGAAAACAAAAGAATAGGAAGTTTCATCAGCAAAACATGAAATGGCTCAGCGATTTACTCCAGAGAAAATATAAAACAATCAAATATTGGAAAATATAAAACAATCAATGTCTCTTGATGGTGGATCTGGTGAAGAAGCTGTCAGTGATCAAAATATTGATTTTGAAGGTGTTAAAAATGATAGTTTTGTAGAATATGGTTAAGATGTAAAATATGAGCCAGATGCTGAATGTACTGGGAAATGAGCTCTGATGAAGACAGTGATGATGGTATAAAACATTTGCTCAAACTTCAGAAACGGAAACGGAAACCATTAACCCTCCTGTTACCCTCAAATCTAGTAACATTTGTTACCCTCTGGGGTCAATTTGACCCCAGCAATTTAAACCTCCAGAATATGATTTTTTTTTATTTTATACAAAGGTTTATGTCTCAGGTCATTTATGTCTGACAGCATATCTAGTGGGCCCTGGAACCATTTTGATGACATTAGCAGCACTATGGATACCCTGTCATTCACATGGGGGTGGGACAGGACCATAATAACGTGAACTACTAGTGGTTCTCGCAATACTACAGGTATGGTTTGGTTAGGTTAGATTAGAGCCCTAAATCAGAGGGAAGTTGTTTGAATGTTACATTGAATATATACAATTATAGCATGTTATTGTGACCTCAATAAAACAACCTAAACAAATGGGTGTACATTTTTTATATTTCTTATGTTTTATACAGCTAAAAGAGCCTGGGGTCAAATTGACCCCAAAGAACACAGATGCTACAAAATGTGTACAGGACATTGGAAAAATATTTTCATGTTAATTTTATGTTTACAGAGTTGTCCCCATTAAATTAGGAAAAGTCATTCAATCTAAAGCAAAAAAAAATGATGTCAATCGTGTTTTTACAGACGTTAAACATTGAATGGGGTCAAATTGACCCCAAAGATAATAGGAGGGTTAAAAAGTAACATGCCCATAATGTTCGCGAAATGCTAAAATAGAAAATCGATTCACGTTTGCATAACCAATAAAAAAAATTAAACATTTAAAATTCTGAGAAGAAATAATATTTTCATAACTTTATAAGAACATTAGCAACACATTCTTAGAAAATGTTTTTGTTATCTGGATTAGCAATACAAAAAAAAAAAAAACCTTATTCTCCCAACACTTCAAAAATCTATGTGTTTCCCACTAAGACACACCTTTAAAGTTATCTACAGTATCTGTAGGCTACATAGCTTACCATGCATGAGTTTTCTTAACATCACTGTTTAGTCCATGTTATTTGTCTGATCAAACAGGCAGAACATGTGTCATGTTTGTCAACTTTGAATGGGAGAAGAGATATCAAAAGCTATGAAGACAGACGATCTAACACACCAAGTGTGAGGTCCCCGGCAAACGGCGAGAAAGAGTTCAGTGATGGGCTGTGGCCGAATGAACGAAGGGGGTCCAATCTCTCAAAAGCACTGAATCAAATCATTGCTTCCAGCTGCAGAATGAGATATGTGGAGTGTGTGTATGAGGCAGAGAAAGAGTATGTGAGAAAAGGAGACAGAGTGTTCTTCTTGATAAAGTCCTCAGATGAAAAGAAGCTAGGCCCACTGAGGACTTCCATCTGTGTGCTTCTTATAATCTTAGTCTCCACAAGGAATAAAGGAGAGATAGTGTTTGAGAACAGAGAATTAATAGAATGGGGGAAATAAAATGTAGAATTGGCATGTGGCACTTGGAAGTGGTTACATTTTACCCCAAAAAACACAACATGCATTCTTATTGAATTTTCAAAAGGGTGAATTCCTTATCTGAGCCATAGTTGTTTACACAGAACACAACTGCCTTTCCATTGTTTTTCTATGTAAACATGCACCAGACGAACATTTGACCATTGTGCTCGTATGACGTTCGTGACGTAGGTACAAAAAACTCCATCTCATGTTCTCCTCCAACGTTAAAATTGTCAGATATCGTTGTTTTACCTATATTTTTGTAAAGGGCATTTTGATTTAGTCTTTTCTTTTTAACACTGGGTCGGTACTTCCACATACGTCACGGACGTGACCTTTTCAACGTGATGACGTCATATGTCGTGAAGAAGCACGACACCGAAGTTGCGCATTTATGGTTAAAAAGTATATAAATCTTTATTTTTATTTTATTTGAAAATGACGGATGGTTTCGCTAGATAAGACCCTATTCCTTGGCTGGGATTGTGTAGAGCCCTCTGAAGCCCATTGAAACTGCATTGATTTGGACCTTCAACCCGTTGGTTGCCATTGAAGCC
This sequence comes from Romanogobio albipinnatus, assembly GCA_023566225.1. Taxonomy (NCBI): domain Eukaryota; kingdom Metazoa; phylum Chordata; class Actinopteri; order Cypriniformes; family Gobionidae; genus Romanogobio; species Romanogobio albipinnatus. Next base: position 43,423,574 of record CM042242.1, read on the forward strand.
CATTATATGGAGAAAAATCCTGGAATGTTTTCCTCAAAAAACTAAATTTATTTTAGACTGAAGAAAGAAAGACATGAACATCATAGATGGGGGTGAGTAAATTATCAGGAAATTTTCATTTTGAAGTGAGCTAATCCTTTAACAAAGACTTTTTAAAATCCTATGGGAGAAATTAATGAAAAATATATATTTTTCTGGAACAACTACTGAAAAAGTGTGTGGACTATTAACAGCCACAGATTCACTACAACCAGTTATTTAGGTCACCATGAAACATAAGATTGTGTTCTTTTGTTCTGGATACTATGTTCTGTATGAATCAAATTGATTATCATTAGTGTCATCAATGTGTCTGTATCTCTCTCTCTCCCCCTCCCTCCCTCCCGACCTCCACCCCTCCACCTATCCACCATACAATCTAGCACCTCCCCTTAATTTGCCAGACCTTTTCTGCTCGGTCTCAGAGGGAAAGAACTGAAGAGGAGAAGGGTTTTTCTGTGTGTGTATGCAGCAGAATGTGACTGAAGTGCTGACTGCTTATACCTGAGCGCCAACTCAGGGAGGACGATATGCGCCGTTGTTCAGCAAAAACATCAAAGTTTTTCACCTCCCTCGCCCTTGATATGAAATCACAGAAATTAATTGTGTTGTCTTCCTTAATGTGAGCTCAATAGTCCATATCTGCTTTTATCACAATTCAGTTTTTCACAGTATGTTCACCATTTCATCTGAAATCATGAGATTGTCTGTGTCTCAGACTGCAAAATCTAAAGGTTATTTGAGGTTCATTTTTCTCTCTAAGGTGCTTGATTCAAAGTTTACATCTCAAGAGATAATACTATCTTTTGAACAGGACATTTCACGTTGTTAATTTATAATCTCAAATCTTGATTTACCAAATGCAAATGCAAAAATTATGATTGTTTCTTTACTGGATTCTGGGTCATCTGTGGCCTTTGAGAGAGTTTTATGTGAAGGCTATGCAAATCACTACTGATCAAACATATAAATAACTTTAATATAATTTATTACCAAACATTTATGTATATATATTATGTATGTAACAATTAATTTAATTTGTCTAACAATCTAATTACTTAACATTCTATGTTCCAATAATGTTTGTAAAATTAAAGTAGAATTGTTGTGCTGGGTTGCTTCCTCTGATGGACCACTATTATTTCCTAAAAACTCCTACCTTTTTCACATTGTCTTTCATATTTTAGCATTTAAAAAAGTTACATACTTCACTTTTAAATTACATTTCTCAAGATTTATCTATGCAAAGTAATCCATCCAAAAATACATCTCCTGAAATTATAGCTTCTCTAGTCCTGCTTTCCTGCCCATAATTCCATCCTTTTTACATGAGGAAATGATGGGCTAAATGGACTTTTAAGAGGGTTTTCTAAGTGCTAAGATGGACTGGGGTCTTGTCCTGTCACCTTAAGTGTTTAGCACTCTCTGATGGACGCTATTTTGGGTTCAAGCTACACCACTTTACACTGAAATCACCATTCTGTAAGCGAGCCCTTTAGTTAGAAGCTGTTTCCCTCCCCTTTACTGTCACCCCCCTTTTTGAACATAGATGTGAAAATGCACTATCCAAACATAAATGGACCTATTAATCTCTTTTTAAAGAAGACACTGAAGTGAAGGCATTTAAAAAAATTAGAGAGTAAATAAAGTTGTAGTTTAAATTGACCGTAAATCAAATGTATTGTACGAAACATTTATTTTAATTTATACAAAATATAATTTTTACAAAATAATTTTAATCTAAAAATGCTATAAAATCAAAGCCATATATCTACCCAAGTTGTGTTCCAGATTTGAAGTTGATATCACAAAAATTGCGCTGTACCGAAAATGTGTAACCCATTCCATTGTTTCGTTTTTTGTTTTTGTTTTTGATGTGTTCTTCTGTCACAATATCACTTCTATCACAAAACAATCACCAAATATGGATCTTAAGTCTCACATCTATCTAAAGATATGTGTTTTATCAAAATTAGAAAAGGTTTTGACTATAAAACTGTGCAGTAAATTTTGTAATATGATACAATTTAAGTACTGTTTCCCTGGTAACGCAATGTCTGATTTCAAAATGGTGTTCACAGGATGAATACTGAGGGTGTAAGCTTTCAAATGGTACCTAATTTATGATGAATAATAAAATATGATAGGGGAAAAAAAGATAATAATAAAACAGTTCAGTTTTTGTTTGAGAGTGTTTCCAAGAGATTGTTAAAGTGCTGTTTTGGTACCAACACCAGAAATCCTATTGAAAGAAGAGCAAAAATGAGTCTCAGCTTGTCCTGCATTTCCCTATAAGATTATTCTAAATCAGAGGCACTTCCTTTGAATAACAATCCAACGTCAATCAATTCCTAAATCAAGAGGTAGCACAAACTTTGAAAGGATAATCTCCCCAAATAGGCCTACAAAAGACAGAATAAAAATAAGTCCAAAAAACAAGTCCAACTATATTAAACTTTGAGTCTCATCATACACTAAATTCCCAAAAGTATTGGGGTAATTGAATGCAGGTGTTCCGATCACTTCCATCGACACAGTTGTATAAAATCAAGCACCTTGGAATGCAGACTGCTTCTACAAACATTTGTGAAAGAATAGGATGCTGTCAGGAGCTCAGAGAATTCAAGCGTGGCACCATGTTGCCACCTGTGCAATCAGTCCATTTGTGAAATTTCCTCACTACTAAATATTTCACGGTCATCTGTTAGTGGTATTATAACAAAGTGGAAGCAATTGGGAACAACAGCCACGAAGTGGTAGGCCACATAAAATCACAGAGCGGGGGTCAGCACATGCTGAGGCGCACTGTGCGCAGAAGTCACCAACTTTCTGCAGAGTCAATAGCTACAGACCTCCAAACTTCGTGTGACCTTCAGATTAGCTCAAGAACAGTGCGTAGAGAGCTTCATGGAATGGGTTTCCATGGCCGAGCAGCTGCATCCAAGCCTTACATTACCAAGTGTAGTGCAAAGTGCAGAAGTGTAAAGATGCAGTGGTGTAAAGCATGCCGCCACTGGACTCTATGGATGAGTCTGGGTTTGGTAGTTGCCAGGAGAACGGTACTTGCCTGACTTCATTGTGCCAAGTGTAAAGTTTGGTGGAGTGGGGATTATGGTGTGGGTTGTTTTTCAGGGGTATGGGCTTGGATCCTTAGTTCTAGGAACACTTAATGCTTCAGCATACCAAGACATTTTGGATTTCATGCTCCCAACTTTGTGGGAACAGTTCGGTGAGGGCCCCTTCCTTTTCCAACATGACTGCGCACCAGGTCACAAAGCAAGGTCCATAAAGACATGGATGAGCGATTTTGGTGTGGAGGAACTTGACTGGCCTGCACATAGTCCTGATCTCAACCTGATAGAACACCTTTGGGATGAATTAGAGCGGAGACTGCGAGCCAGGACTTCTCATCCAACATTAGTTACTGACCTCACAAATGCGCTTCTAGAAGAATGGTCAAAAATTCCCATAAACAAACTCCTAAACCTTGTGGAAAGCCTTCCCAGAAGAGTTGAAGCTGTTCTAGCTTCAAAGGGTGGGCCAACTCTATATTAAATCCTACAGATTAAGGTTAAAGTTCATGTGCATGTTAAGGCAGGCATCCCAAAACTTTCGGCAATATAGTGTATAATACAGATGACAAATTTCTGGAGAGATTATGAAAAAAACATCAGGCCTGAAGTCCAAATCACAATCCGCAATATTGTAGCATGAAAGCTGCAGCTATTTCACTGCAGAAATAATAAATTAAATTTAGGTATTTGGTAATGCACTCTATTCATCTTTTTGAATGCTGCTAATGGCACGAAACACACTGCATGAACTCTGCAAATTCAAAAGGAAGCTTAATTTAATATCAATCAATCAAAAGCTACTGTTCAGTGACTTAAGTGTAAGAGCAGAAAGAAGTGGTTTATGGAGGGGCAAACAGCATATGAAGGGAGAGAGATCGCTCTGCATGGTTAAAAGCCCCTCAGCATTGGAAACGTGTTTGTGTGTGGGTGTACAGTTTCTGTTTTGCACACAATGGCTCATCAGTTCCTGGGTTACAGCTCCTGTTGTAAGCTATTAATCACATTATGCATGTCTAATGATGTAGAAATAATTCAAATCATAGAAATGACCATTCTGAAGCTACTGACAAAATAAAACATCATTTACTGTATTTATTCATGCGTTTTGTGTGATATTCATCCCACAATCTGATGGCGAGTCACAGAGGAAATCAGAAGTTTTTCATCAAACCAGAACTAAGTTCACGAAGAACAGAGCAGAATGAGGGGAAAAAAACAGAAGAAAAAGGTTTTGAAATCTGCTTTAAACGTTTAAATGTGCTTTAACCTCTTAAAGGGTTAGTTCACCAAAAAATTAGAATTATCCCTGGTGTATATGACACTCTTCTTTCAGACGAACACAATCAGAGTTATATTAAAAAAAATATCCTGGCTCTTCCAAGCATTATAGCCCAAAAAAGTGCATCCATCCATCATAAAAGTAATCTATATAGCTCTGGGCGGTTAATAAAGGCCTTCTGACGCTAAGTGATGTGTTTTTGTGAGAAAAAGATCCATATTTATAATTTAATAAATTATAATCACTGGCTTCGGGTAACGGCTGTATGCAAGTCGAGTTTCCAGCGGAAGAGTGACCTCTGACCCGACGCGTTACGTATTGAAAAACGCAGAAGCGCAGAGGATAGAGCAAAATAAAACACCGGTCACAAATTAGAAGACTTAAATGAGAAATTTTAAAGAGAAATTTGGAGGAGCTTGAGTTTGTTGCCCAGCCCTATTTGTTTGAACTCTCACGACTTCTACATCCTGCGTCATGCGTACCGGAAGCCAGTGATTATAGTTTATAAGTTATAAATACATACAAAAATGAATCGCTTCGCTTCAGAAGGCCCTTTATTAACCACCCGGAGCCATATTACTTTTATGATGGATGGATGGATGGATGGATGGATGTGCTGTTTTGGGCTTCAAAATCTAAGGTACCATTCACTCCCATTACATGTTTTAATATAAATCTGATTGTGTTTGGCTGAAAGAAGAAAGTCATATACACCTAGGATGGCTTGAGGGTGAGTAAATCATGGGATCATTTTCATTTTTGGGTGAATTAACTATAGCAACGCTCATTCGTGAAATGCTGAAAAAGCAGCGAGAAGCAATGCAACGTTGAAATATGTCCGTCTATGCTCTGGCACGTTTGCAAAGAAAAACAATTAATATTAGCTCACAATGCATCAGAATGGATAATAATAGCTGTTCTCAAGTTTTTTAAGGCCGTGTGTCTACCAAAGTGTTTTTAGCTGAAAATGCCAGACACTCTTCTGAAAATGGCCAGCTGTGGGCACTTAATGTTCCAAGCATTATTTTTCATATTAATATTGTGGTAGGACTCTCATCTGGTACAGACATTGATGCCAGTAATATGAACTTCTCCTCCATTGTTGTTTGGTCATTGTACAAGTATAATGTGTCCGCTTATCCCATGCCTCCTCCACTGTGAATGGACGGCTGGGTAAAAGGAGTCAGTGATGAATAAAGTTGGACATTTTTCAACTCTTGGTGACCAGAAGAGAAAAAAAATATGAAGCAGCGAGAAGCGGTGCAACTGTCAAAGACATCCCTATAGTGCAAGCCATAAGAGAGCTTTACAACAACTAACTCACATCAGAGCTTCTGTTTAACTGGCATTGATGTCTGGAGAAATGTACTGTACCAGTGATTTCAGAGGTGTTGGGCCGGTTGAATTGGTTTCATTGCTTGGCATTGGAGCCAAGTCAATGTCAGGCACCTTTGTCATATCAGCTTAATTAAATCAATAAATCACCCCTCGAGGTCCATAATTCAAGACGCACAATTCAGTTCAGTGCAACACTAACTTTATGAATTTCAGTCCCCCGCTAAAATGTTTCTTGTGGTTGAAAACTGTAAACAGGATTTATGCATTTTAATTAAGCGTTTCTGGAATTACCTTTATTTACGAGTACAGAGGCTAGGCTGAGGGAATTGGTCCATTACTGGTGTCTGGGGACTCTAGATTTTTCTTTCTCTCTCATTGTTCCTACAACACAAGGACACAATTCTTGCACGGCCATACATGTTACGCATGAGCAAACATTGCATTTATATCTGAACGTCATTGATTTGTTTGGCTGCTGGGTTTTGGTGCAGCCAAATCTATGGATCAGGTAATCGAAAAGGCACAGATTTGGCAGGAAGGATGGAAGCCAAGGCTGCAGGAATATGCTCAGAGAGAGAGGAATGAAATTGGAATTAAAGTGCAGAAATCTCTCACACGCCACAGGTGACAGTATATGCTTTATATTGTATATCTGTAATGAGGTGAAACTGAGGCTGAAACTGAGGTGAAATGCGTCACATTTAATTACGGCCTGTCAGAGTTCTGTTTCACTGCAAGTTTAGTCTTTTCTGTGGCATTAATGGAAGATGCCATATTAGATAACTATATAACTTTGTGACTTAAGTTATACTGAGATTTGGTGATGGGTTTATTGGGAAAGACATTGTCATTGTCCTTCACAATAAATTATTCATAAAATTACTGTCCCGTTGCTTTTACTGCTGTACTCTTACTGTCTATGGCTTCTGTGGGAATAGTTCAGTATGTCACATAAATGAAAAGACACTCACTCTTTATCAGGAGAACTGAATTATCTGCTTTTAGGATTACTGAACTGCCTTTGTTGCTATGGCCAGAGGGACCCCTGCTGGAGAGAGAGAGAAAAAAATAATTTTTGTGTATAAAAAATCATTTTGTGTGTGTGTGTGTGTGTGTGTGTGTGTGTGTGTGTGTGTGTGTGTGTGTGTGTGTGTGTGTGTGTGTGTGTGTGCGTGCGTGCGTGCGTGTGTGTGTGTGTAGATGTTTTGAATCATGTTTTGAATCATATTCTTTAGCTTTCTGTAAGCACTGACATTTTTAGCTGCCTCAATGGGGAGTTTATTTAAAGGTCCCGTTCTTCGTGTTTTTTTTTTAAGCTTTGATTGTGTTTACAGTGTGCAATATAACATGTGTTCATGTTTCGTGTGTTAAAAAAAACAGTATTTTTAACACAATTTACTTATCTGTATACGGCAGTTTTCACTGTCCTAAAAACGGCTGATGAGTTCCTTGTTCTATGAAGTCCCTCCTTCAGAAATACGTAACGAGTTCTGATTGTGCCAGCGGTTCCCGTGTTGTGATTTGACCGCAGCTTAGCAAACGTGGCACGGTTCCTGTGTTGTGATTCGACAGCAGCTTAGCGCACGTGGAAAGGTCACGCCTCTTAACGGGAGATATATGCGCTCAGTGATCTCTACAGCGTCCCTGGGAAAGCCAAACAAAGGTGATTTGACTCCGGGATGAAAATAACAGCGTCTTGACGACATGGCGACAAACACACTTATTTCTTTTCTCCACGCGACACTTCCTCTTCTCCACGTGGGACAGCAACAAGACCACACCCCTTTTTTCACATATTCTTGTGGGCGGAGGTTAGTCTGTTCTACTGTTCTACTGACATCATTTATGAAGGAAGTACCAGGATGTAGTCCAAGCCGGCCGTTCGCTGTAGGCTTTGAAAGGGAACTTCTGTTAAATAAAATATCTCGCTTGGCATTGAACTTTGAGCTTTATAATTTTACAGGTATTATTTATGCTCTAACAGCAACATTACACACTAACTAAAGTTTGAACAATGGGATCACGAAGAACGGGACCTTTAAGGCACTATTTCCTGTAAAGCTGTTTTGGAACTATGTGTATTGAGAAAAGTGCTTCATAAATAGATCTAAATGAAAGTGTGTAAAATGTACAATTTTACAATGAACAGTACAATCACTTCAAAAAGCCTTCCTTCCTGTACTAATTTAATGGTAGCTACTCATTTTATGTTAATGGAACTGTAATGCCACTTTTAACCAAACGAGGGCAACACAAACACAATTTTGCACTCATGTCACTTCAGCTTCCTGTGTTATATGGCTCAGTTGATATTAAACATGACTTTTCTTAATGGCTAATGGGACTGCAGCTACTAAAAGGTCAGCAAGTCATGGAATTAACTTCAGTTCATGAGTTACATTTATCAAAATCAGGAATATTGCATAAGTATAAGCTGTTAACTAACATTTCAAAAATAAAATACAATGAAATAAAGAACAGCTTATGGCCACAGTCAGAAAAAGTTATGGAAATTTCCATTGAATATATTCCTATTTTAGTTACCCGCAACTCTAAAATAAATAATTTATTATAATAATATATATCGTTTTAATGTTTCATAAATGTATATAATATATGTTAATGAAGATCCACAAATGAAAGAAAAAGTTTACTTTTTAGAAAGGTGTGTGACCCTGCACACAACATCACCACCACACTGCAATCTGCAAACGAGGGTTGAATGCCTCTAACAGGATGTGCACATTTTAATGGAATACGATGTTTCTCTTGTTCAAATAATGAACTAATTTGTCAGAGGCTAATAAAGCCAATGCGTTTCACTTTCTAAGCCCTAAGAGTAGCTTTCAGTCAGCTTGTTTGTTTATTTATCTTTTTTTTTTCATCTCACTGAATAGGTCAGTACTTGGAGCTCAGAAATGAAGCAGGCCTAAAGGCTTCTGAGCCAATCTAGTTTTTTTTTTCTGTCATTGTTATTGTCTCTCATAAAGGAGCTCTTGGATGCGGTTGCCGGAGGGCATTCAGTGAGAAAGCTAATGAAAAACTTGAGTGGAGCGGACTAAACATCAGAGAACATACACAACAGACTTACAAGAGAACAGCTTGTTTCTGAACTGGCAGGGATCCCGAGCCTTTTTTGATACATGTGACATCAGAACAGCATAAATGATTGTTGTTGTGCAAGCAGAAGGCTTGCATAGGCTAAGACAGCAGTACTCTCGCAGGGCTCCTGTTCAGGCAGGAGTCACAGATGGGCAGCTGTCACGTACACTCAACCTCATCAGAGCCACAAATGCTTCCTGCAACCAACCGTCCAGAAAATCTGCACTGAAGATACTTCTCTTACTTTCCAGAACAACGAACAAGTTTTCTAATGTAGGCCAATAGAGGAACATATTATGATTTTCATGTATGTTCCAGCAAAATATTCACAACACAGCAAGTATTTGGGATTGACAACCATATTTTATAACAGGTGTGACTCCCAAACTGTCCCGTTCACACTTACTGTATATACTGTATTCAAGCTGCGATGAACCAACCAATGTCAATCACCTTTTTTGTTCTCGTGCTAGACATACATTTCACCAACTAATGGTGTTGACACACATTCAACACACATACAGAATGACTATCACATTCAGGGTTGCCAGGTTTTCACAGGTAAATGTGGGGTTTTTTTGGCGGGGTTACAAAATTTGCTAAATATCACATTATTGGGGTCGCTTCAACCCGCAGACATGAAAAACAGCCCGCATCAACAGTGTTAAAGTAGCCCAAAGTAGCAGGAAAACCCCAGACTCTCACATAAGGTCTGTCATTTATATTGACCATAGGCCTAATCAATGTATGTATTAAATGTGAAGAAATATTCAGTGATCTCAAGAGTTTAATTTCTCATTTTGATGAAGAGAATTTCAAGACAAGCAGTTTAAATTTGGATAAAAATAGCCCATGTATTGCCAGTAAGGACAAAAACATGCCTTGTGATCTGTAGGCAAATCAATATCTTCTCTAAAATGTGAAAGCTGAGACCTACAACAGGTGTTTTGATGAGTCATTTGGCCATAAATTACAAGAGTCCAAAACATTAGCTGATTAATTGAGATTTAGTCAGTCATAAAAGGAGTTCCTCATCATTATCGTTTTAATGTGATATACTGCAGTGTAAACACATTACTTATGGATGTCTTGCCTATTCCTTTTGCTTATTCAATTTCCAAAAAAAGGGATATTCCACCCTCAGCAAAATACAGATTCTGCCCTTTCTTATCAGAGGAATCTTGTTAAAATGCTTGCTATGACAAGTTATATAAGCTCAGTAAAGTGCTGTTGGTCATTAATGCTTCTTCAGTTAAGCGGTTTGCCTCAAGAAGGGACAGGAATGATAGGCTAAATGTGATTTCTCATTGATCGACAACACTTTTCAGCCATTTGAATGGACACACAGATGTTAGTCTGCAGTTGGTGGCAGTTTTCTCCCTGCTCACAACAGAAATGTTGCAGGACCATGTGGGAGCAACTGTACACTTTTTACTCAACATGGTTTCTTGTCAGCAGTGCATTCACAACACTTTTTACCACAATTTTGAGTAAATCCTTGCCACTGGCACAAGTGTACAAATGTAAGCTTATTTTTACAGGTTACACCGTAAAAAAAAAAGGCAGCACTGCAGTAACACTTGAAATAAGGTGTCATTTGTTGACATTAAAGGGCCCATGGCATGAAATTGTCATTTTATGAGGTTTTTCAACATTAATATGAGTTCCCCTAGCCTGAATATTGTCCCCAAGTGGCTAGAAATTTTGATCTGTGTAAACCGAGTTCTAGCTGTCTTTCTCTGCCTTTGAGAAAATGACAGCTCAGACAAGCTGATCTTGAATTTGCCTGTTATGACGTCATAACAGGAACAGTTACCTCACTTTCCTCCGACTAGAGAATTTGGCACGCCCATGCGAGCGCCATATTTGTTTGTCCTCGATAGATCATGGCTTGTGAACGAGTGAATGCTGGCAGTTTCTCAGTGTTTGGATGTACAAATGAAAACAGAAGTCTTTTTTCAGTTCCTTCTGATCTGTTTTCGTGTTTTCTATCTTGTGAGTCAGTGTTTTTGTATGTCCTCGTCGCGTCTATCTGTTCTGAAATGTGCATACAGTCGTGAGTTTCTGCTCAACATCGGCAGAGCCACATGTTTAAAGATAAACCACACACACACCGAAGCTCGGGCTGCACTGACCGGTCGGCCTTCAACATCACCAACCCCAGTACTGCATCTCGCCCACAGCGGAGGCACCATACGCGGCGCGAGATTAAGCAGACGATTAATCAAGCGTGAGCGTATCCGGGCTAGGCTAGCCAGCTATCCCCACAATAAACTGGATTACATTCGATTACTGCGATATTGTGTCTTTGTTTGTGCGGTGTACTCAATGCACTGGATTACTGACACTACTGACACTTTTCATATGATAGGAAAATATCTAAAAATAATGCTATATTCAACACTTACTCGTTCATCTCGACAGGTGTAATGGTACATTACATGTGTTACAAAGTTGGTAGAATAAGGAGGAAGATGAGCTCGGCGTGACTGGGACTCGTGTTTATTCAGAACTCTCAGATACAAACAAAATAAACTCGACAGCGCTCTCACAACTCAGTAGTTACAATATATAACTTTGTTAGCAATCGCTCCATCTCTGGTCATTGATGTTCGGTTCGCGAACGAATCGTTCTTTTGAACTGTTTCTTTTTAGTGAACCGGTCGAACCAGTTCACCAAATCGGACTGAATCGCTCTAAACGGTTCACGTCTCGAGTCAGCGCTGATCCATCATTTACTTAAGTTACTAACTTTCTGACATGAGTGACAGTCCCTCCGACTAGAAATAAACTAATAACCTGAAGTATATGCTAGTAACTACAACAGTTCACTGAACTGAGACGTGCTGAGAGAACTGATGAGAAGTGACATCCGTCTCTCTGGCAGGCTTGTGCCTCATAGACCTCGTTAAACCACGCCCCCTCTGCTCATTTCGAATACAAAAATGTCATAAGTCGAAACCGCATGCGGTGAGTGAAACTGCATCAAATGTCTGTGTTTTGTTGGCAATCGGTGCATAAGTGCATATAATGTAAAAAACACAAACATATCTGCGTCCGAAAACCTAGGCAGCTGACTTGTTGCCTCACTGCCTTATCAGACAATGACGTGATGTAATCCAGCGTTTGTGCATGAAGGCACTTTACAAAACTAATTTCGGTCAGGCTTCTAAGGCAGTTTAATGATCTACAGCAAAATAGAGAGAGCTTTGGTGAGAAATAAACAAATATTTAATTACTGCATTAGTAATTTCTCACTAGAAATGACATCAGAAGTGGAAAATATTGGTCAAAAACGTACATTACAAAAACATACAAGGACCTATATGTTGTATTTCTAGTTTCCTGTGGTTAGTTCCTGTTTCCTTTGTTTCTTTTGCTCCCTTGTTAGTTTCCATAGTTCCCCTTGTTAGTCTCCATAACTGTTCCTTGTTTACCTCTTGTTGGCCAATGTATAGACCAATGCCCAATGTTTCAGTCTTTGTAGTTGTCTTTACATCACATTGTAAAGCTGTTGGCAATTATTCTCATCCTTCCTTGTCTTCATGTCCGATTTACAGAGCAAATACTGAACACAATCAAATATTAGTGTCACTATCACTATCACAAAATTATAGTTTTAAGAATATGTTTGAGATTGCAAATTTGCGAAAAGGGGTTTGAACAAACCCCAAACACTGAGTATTACACTGCTAAATACTATATAGGATCTTGTCTGTTACCATTGTGATATGGATTTGAATGAAACCTCAAATTGTGCGACTTGCACAGTTAAAGGTTACTGTACTTGCAAATACCATTTGCACGATGGACAATAAAACAGTTTAAAAATACCACATAGATCTGATGCAAGGGGAGCTTGTAGTAGGGATGGTCTTTTTTAACTTTGGCTATAAACAACAACTCGTGTTATGCTAACACATTAGCATGATGAAGGAACATTTAGTTAAACACCACTATTTTTTATTTATTCATTGCATTTAGTAGATTAGGAACATAATGCTACACAGATGGTCAAAATGTCATGAGAGTACAGTCTGGCTCTATTGTAACAACAAATTGTCATACGTTATAAATACAACAAAGGCACGTTGAGGGAAATCTTAAATGCACGATTCATGTCCTCTCACTCCATGACCGCCTGATGGAAGCATATTGATCCAGCTCTCTCATGAGTGGCTTTATTGAATCATCTTGAGAAGTTCTGTGATTGATCGACTGCAAAAATCACTGTTAGCATCACGTGTTTTTAACTCACTCCGTGGTTTAGCTTTGTTGTTTATCTCACAAATGATACTCTACATACTTTTAGTATTGGCGGCATTATCAGTGTAAACATTCCTTATCTTGTATGAGAGAAGATGTGTCACCAAATATTGTACTCATGTCACTGTAAAGTACAATTAGCATTAAGAATGGTCAGCACTGAGTTTTGACTATATGAGTCAGATTATGGAGAGGAGGAGGCCAGTTCAGAAAATGTCTACTGGGACCTTCTATTATTTACAGTCTGCCTTCCTGTGGACTCAATGTGAGTTGACAGCAGCCATAAGAAGCTCATGAATAAAACCATGGCTGCTTAAAAGCAAGAGAGGATTCACAAAGATTGTGAATTGCATGTTGTCACTGGCCAAGGGTGATGGGTTTTGGGGGTTTGAAAAAAGGAGATGAGCTCAGTTAATATCTAATAAAGCAAGACTCATGTCAGTGACTTTTCTTATTTCCCTCCATTTCCTAAAAAAAAGCTTGAGTAAAACCTAAAGCGGTGCTTTATAAAATGCATATACAGTGTGTTCCAGAATGAGACCACTTTTGCATTCTTTTTAATGTGGTACAAAATTTGTATTATAAATGACATTAACAATACCTTTTGGAGCTTGGAAGGGTTCCGTTTGAGCAGCTCGTCAGAGCTCATTTCCCAGTACATTCAGCATCTGGCTCATATTCGCCATCTGAAACATATTCTCAAAACTACAATTTTCAACATCTTCAAAATCAATATTTTGATCGCTGACAGCTTCTTCACTAGATTCACTATCAAGTGATACAATATATTTGATTGCATCAGATTTGCTGATGATATTTCCTATTCTTTTGTTTTCTTCCTGCAGTAACTATGAGTGAAACGTCACTTCATCATTGTATATCAGACAAGGTGAATTGCACTTATTCAGTCATCAAAGATTCAATTATTGTTGTGCAGAAAAAATATATTTACACTGTTACAAACCTTGGGTCGTTAACGACCCTATACAATTTTTACAAAAAATGGGAAACTTTCTTTTATCATTTTTTTTAAAAATGTATTATTATTGTTTAAAATGAACTGATTGAGGAATACTAAGAATATTAATGTCTACATTTTTAAAAATAAAGAGGAGAAGGTAGTGAATGACGTCCCAGGTCACTAAAGACCCGAGGTATGCATTTAAGTTTAAGAGTAATATTTTGAGTTGGAAAAAAATATATTTTCTCTTACCCTTTTACAGGGCTCCTTGTTACAGTGTAATTATTTCAGAACTAAGTAATGTACTTACTGTAGGGTTATTTAGGGTGTGGTGCATGTAATTATTCATAATTTACAGTTATTACTACAGTAACTAAATGTAATGTGTAACAAAGACACTGTAAAATAAATGGTACTATTGTGCAGGATCTCATGTTTTTAAAAGCAAAAATGAGTTCTGTGTGATCGGCTCCTTACTCTTGTCACAAATTGGACAGATAGTAAAACCTCATCTGGGCGGATGAAGAAGTACTCAGTTTAAAGGTAATTTCCAATGATTGACATCCCATAGTTTAGTGGTATTTTCTAATGTGTGAATGGTATCTTGACTGTAAAAAAAATGGCAGAAACACTGCTTGTGTGAACAGCAGATATGGATCATTTTAAGTATTTCCTATTTATTATACATGCAAACTAGCATGTTTTACATTTTTTCAGAATTCTAAAACTTTCTGTATATTTCCAAATGTAAATAATTAGGTGGTTTCAGAGTTTAGATCCCACTGTTTACATAAGCAGATTACATTAATTACGGCTAATTTAACGAATGCTTGTCATGCTGCGGAAGCCCTGCAGCATCTTGGGACTAAGTGCCTTGTTCAGGGCTACAGTGGTGATAGGAGAGCTTAGTATCCCTGAACATTTTTCACAATCTCATTAAAATTCTATATTGTCAATCCCTGTGGCTCCAGTGTGTCTTAACAAGCAGAAGATATTAATACCTCATTATATCACTCATTATGTCTTTGAATGTACGCCAATGGAATGAAGATTTCAAGTGTGCTACATCACAGAGTCTCGTCTGAGGCAGGGATTACAGACTGAAAACATCAATGCACATGCTGCTAGATTACAACATGACATGACATTTGATTTATGCAAAACATGCTTAAAAATGCATTCATAACCAATCAGGACTGTAGATCAGAAATGTGTTATTTTAATATTATTTATATTCATAATTGAATGTATTTGTGAAGTTTAAGTGCATGAGAAAGATATATATACTGCATGAGCTGATGTTTGCATGACATTACTGTCATATGGTAGGGAGAGGGACACAGGGAGATCATTTTGGTCATACAAGAATGTGTGTACATAAAGGACTGTATGAAGGACCTTAATGTATATGTAGCACCTGTTTCCAATGATGTAACAGTAGCTTATAATATCAACTGATGTAAGCATGAAGTATACATTCTATTTTAAACAAACCAACATGTTTCTTTACCTTGTAAGGAATTGCAAATCCTCTAGTCAGTGGTATATAATGCTTACTGTTAATGCACCACCCCGGAGAAACATATACCGCTGACACGAAGACAACAAGTTTCTCTCCTATGTCTAATACATATGACAATAAAGAGTTTTTTTGACAAGGAAACTGGTAGCCGGTCCTGTGATTCAATCATAACGGGGACAAAGCTGAATTTTCAGATCAACAAGGACTTTTTTTTTAAATTTCATATTCAGATGATATAAAAAAAAAAAGATGAATTGACCATGGCATGTGGTTATTCTTTAATGATCTATAATGAATGTTTGAACACTGTTGTGCTGTTGTATTCTACGGTGACGCATTGCTGCCACATACATATTATTTTTTTCACTCATTTATGTCGTAATAACGAGATCTTATGTTGTAAAAACGGCATCATTTTCTCGTAAAAACGAGATCTTATGTCGTTAAAACAACATATTTTCTCGTAATAACGAGTAAT
This sequence comes from Romanogobio albipinnatus, assembly GCA_023566225.1. Lineage (NCBI taxonomy): Eukaryota > Metazoa > Chordata > Actinopteri > Cypriniformes > Gobionidae > Romanogobio > Romanogobio albipinnatus. The sequence continues at coordinate 43,439,633 of CM042242.1, forward strand.
AAGATGCACAATATGTCTGGAGACATGGAGTGGACTCAGACATGATTTGTATGTGTTGTTTTGCAGAAATCATTTCTTTAAAGTGAAATCATTTCGTTTTCTATAAATTGTATTTTAATTTTGATCAAGGTTTCATAAAATAATTGCCTGTATATTTAATACATAAGAAGCAAAATAAGAACGCAGGGAATGGATTGACGTGCATAACAAACTCACAGGCCTGTTTCTGCGGCCTTTGAGTAAGGCTGAAATTCTTTTTAATACATTTCTTGAATGTCTTAATTACAGTAGGCCTATAGATAGTTATGATATTTATGGCTGCACCGGAGTCCGTCATTACTAGGTTTAAGCTACGCGCTAATCATTAGTGATCCATGGCACCTGCTACCCATGGCTGTTAAGAACTATAGGCTACATCACTAAATTACAATAATTTCGTGCTATGGGCACTGCCACTGATACAGGCAGCGGATGAGCCTATTTTTCTGCTTTTCAAACAAGTGTGACAAAGGCATGGGCTAAATAAATTATCTAATGTGGATACAGACATATATACACACATTACTATACAACACATGTCCTTATTAGGAGAAAATATATGTTGTTTTAACGAGAAAAATATGTTGTTTTAACTACATAATATCTTGTTATTACGAGAAAATTATGTCGTTTTAACGACATAAGATCTCGTTATTACGAGAAAAGATGTCGTTAAAATGACATAAGATCTTGTTATTACAACATAATGAACATAGTGAAAAAAATAATATGTATGTGGCAGCAATGCGTCACCGTGCACTCAAATAGATAATATATTAAGCAAGAATCATAAATGCTTTTTTACAAATGCAAATATCTGAATGACCACTAATGCATATTAACTGGAAGTGATTACAGCAATAACAAAAAAAGTAGCCTACTGAAACAACAACTTGTTTATTAAATAATGTTGTAAGCTGTGCATAAGCTGACATGCATAAGCTGATGTATTTAATTTCCAAGGATCATGAAATGTTGGTTTTACATACCAGAATAAAGCCAGGTGAAAGCAAGGGCAATGGATGAAAATTAATAATCATCCAAAAAGTAAAGACATTTCAGAGGTGGATCATTTTGATAAAAGAAAAACAAAGATATATTATATAAAAAAATTTTGGTAGCACTTTACAGTCCTGTTCCCCATGTACATATGCACTTATTATGGTAATTACGATAACTGGGTAATAACTACCTATCCCTAAACCTAACCATAACCCATGTAGTTACCTTATATCCAGTACTTTCTTAGGTAAAAGTGTATGTACTGCAATATAAAGTGCAACTGTTTTTTTTTTTACTTGGGATAATCATGCACAATAAGACCAGGAATGTGCATTAGGAAAGTAAATAAATAAATATTCTATTTTGAATTGATGTTGACTGTAGAGCTTTTATGCTCTGATGATATCATCCAGCTGGCATTATTTTTCAGAAGCCTGTCGTCCATGAGAGCCTTTCAGTCTGCCATGTTATGGATATCTCAACCTAGTAAATTTTAAGAGGAACAGGTTCCCAGAGACGAGTCCTCTTGCCATGGCAACCCCAGACGGGAAGAGAGGTAAGCTGCTCGTGCAATGCTGGTATAAAATCATCTGTAAATTGCATTAAAGCTGCTGTAGGCGCAGTGCCATAAAATGCATTTCTCAAAGTGACAAAACTCCTTCACTGTGTGTGTGTGTGCATGTATGTGTGTAAGGCTTTTGTTATAGTTCTAGACATTGATCGCATACAAGAAATTGAATTAAGGAGAGACAAGACACAAACAGGGCTGGCCAAACTGATTGCTACCAACACACATAGTGTCCCTATACCCTAGAGTACGTATAGACAAAAGTATTGAGGAAACCTGACCAGTACACCAACATGGAATTTCAATATCATTGCATTCTAAATAGATAGACATTAATATGGAGCTGGTCCCCTCTTTGCAGCTGTAATAGCTTCCACTTTTCTGGGAAGGCTTTCACACACCATGAACAGACACCCGGAGCAGTGGGCAGCCATTTTTTCTTCTTTGTTTTTTTTTTTGCTGCGGTGCCCGGGGAGCAATTTGAGGTTAGATACCTTGCTCAAGGGCACCTCAGTTGTTCATTCACTCCCCCCACCTACATTTCCTGCCGGCACTGAGACTCGATTCTTCGACCTGTGAGTTTTCCCAGTCCTGTTTTTGTCAGTATATTGTATATAGTATACAGTATGTTGTTTTATTAGTGCTGCAGCATATGGCTTTTAGTAAAACGTGTTTATATCCACACTTCTGAATTACTGTCAATGAAAAATGAGTTCTCCCAGAATAGCCCAATCAGCCATGCCTATGTGTCATTTAGTGTGACAAAGGTCTGTTAGGTGTAATGATTCTTGAACACCATATAAATTAGATATGTGCTCAATATGGTAATAAATAAGATTATCATACACACAGTTGTCATGACCTGTATGTTTAGTTTCTTTTTTTAATGTTATTTTAATTTGCATTCATCAGTTACCTGTGTTTCCTTTGTTCATGTCAGTCATTGGTTGTCATGGGGCGAATTCCAAACGCCGTTTTTGCACCTTAGAAGGGCACTTTGGGAAGGGGACGCCATTTGTTGGAGCATTCCAAATGAAAGTGAAAAATATATCCCTTCATGAAGTGCCCTTCCACAGGCCCGTTAGCGAAGGGAACATGCAATGGTCACTTCAAGGAATTTATGCAAAGGGATGCTCAACGCTATCTTACGACCACTTCGTACATATTTGTACGAGGTGGCTAATTTGTACGACCTCATATGAATTTGTACGACCTCATATGAATTCGTACAATTTGTCTATACTGCAGTGATGGGTAGGTTTTCGGGCCGGGGGTTAGGGGTACGTCATTCATAAGAAATCATATACGTCGTATGTATTTGATGAGTTGGTCAATTCGTATACGAATTGACCAACTGGTCAAATACATATGATTTAGCTCAAATTTGACAAATTCATACGAGGTTGTACAAATTCATACGAATTAGCCACCTCGTATAATATGTACGAATTGCCATAAGATCAGGTTGGGCTGCTAACTTCTGATTGGAATTTTCCCTATGGACAATCATCACACCTGTTTGTTATGTTGTCATTGTGTATTTAAGTTCCTCTTGGCTTTCAGTTCATTGTCGGGTATTGTTGTGTTGTGTCACGCTGTCCTTTGTGGATTACCTTAGTTTGTTTGTTCAATAAACCTTTTGTTATTTGAACCTTTTTGGAACTCTTTTTCATCATTATCTGGACTAAGACGTGACAACAGTATCTTGTTCTACTTATTTTATCAAAAATAAACCAGTAACAATGTTTTTAATGAAATCTATTGGTGTCTTTGTTTACAGTGAAATGTTCATGTTGCATTTTAGGTGATAATTAAAAGCACACCACTGTCAGAAATTATTTTCAGTGTGATACACTGTCTTTTGAATCATGTCATTTTATTATATACGTATTATATTTTTCAGGCCAAGTTCTTGCTTTTAGTTGTTATACAGCCCTACTTTAGAGAGCTCTCTGTGTGCCCTATAAATATTTCATGAAGCTATCGCAAGAGCGACCAAAAATCTAATTGCCGACCAATATAAAATAAGAACACCACACTATGTGTCCCATCAGCAAAGCATCATGGATGTGTGCCTGTTTGCTTCTACCAGTCCTCAGGGAAATTCTAATAAGTGTGGTATAGGCCATATATTTTCTAGCACATGTGAGTCAAGACAAGAATGGGACGACCGAGACAAATTAAGAAAGGGACTGAGTTTAAAAATAAAAGCCCCCACCGAAGACAGACTATGCAGTATATGTGTTGGGTAAATCTGACATGGAGGTGATTTAACAGGTGAGTAGCAGAAAAAAATATTCTGGTCATGGTCTTAAGAACACACTAGCATTGAAAAGGTTATATAGAACCTTCAAGGAATCTTCATATATAGAAACTTCTAGGGCTTCCCCTATTTCTTAGAATCTTTTTTAGCCAAAGTATTTTTTTAAATTGAGACAAGAACCCATATGGTATATAGAACCCCATTGATTTTTTTTTTTTTCATAGACTGTACATTAAAATAGAAATACAGTATATATTGAAACAGATCTGCAGGATAATGATGATGATGTGACCTAACTGTCCATGAGTTGACCTTAACTTTGTCCATAACCAGAATGTTTTATCTTTGTGTATGAAAGCACTCATATCCTCTAGTGCACTGAGGTAGAAGACTGCTTAAACATTCATGGATTTCCTCATTTTAGGAATATAAAATTCACATCATTTATTTTTAAGAGCACTGACTGCTTTTGGACATTTTTCCACAAGACTTTCAAGAAGATAGTGATAATGCTAAAATTCCCTTTATAGACACTTCCTGACCTAGACATTTTATGACACACAGGCTGCTTAAAGTTTTATATTAATGTAGAGAAAGATTCAATCTAACTGTAAGGATTTTATACGTTTAGGTGTGTGTATATAAATATATAACATTATGACCACCTTTCTGATATTGTGTTGGTCCCCTTGGCTGCCAGAACAACACTGACCCGTCGAGGCATGGACTCCACTAGACCCCTGAAGGTGTGCTGTGGTGTCTGGGCCTGGCACCAAGATATTAGCAGCAGATCCTTTAAGTCATGTAAGTTGCGAGGTGGGCCCTCCATGTATCAGACTTGTTTGTTCAGCACATCCCACAGATGCTCGATTGGATTCAGATTTGGGGAATTTGGAGGCCAAGTCAACACCTCAAACTCGTTGTTGTACCCCTCAAACCATTCCTGAACCATTTTTGCTTTGTGGCAGGCCTCATTATCCTGCTGAAAGAGGCCACAGCCACCAGGGAATAGCGTTTCCATGAAAGGGTGTACATGGTATGCAACAATGCTTAGGTAGGTGGTACGTGTCAAAGTAACATCCACATGGATGGCAGGACCCAAGGTTTCTCAGCAGAACATTGCCCAAAGCATCACACTGCCTCTGCCAGCTTGCCTTCTTTCCATAGTGCATCCATAGTGCCATGTGTTCCCCAGGTAAGCGACGAACATACACTCGGCCGACCATATGATGTAAAAGAAAATGGTATTCATCAGACCAGGCTGTTAGCACTTTCGGCAGTGGGTAGGGGTCAGCATGGGCACCTTGATTGGCTTGCCCCTTTGCAACAAACTGCGATGCACTGTGTATTCTGACACCTTTCTATCAGAACCAGAATTAACTTCTTGAGCAATTTGAGCTACAGCAGCTCGTCTGTTTGATCGGACCACACAGGCCAGCCTTCACTCCCTATATGCATCAATGAGGGATATTCACTTCACCTGTCAGTGGCCATAATGTTATGCCTGATCGGTGTATCTATTAAGGCACAGACTCTGGCACATATTGTATAGAAAAAAGAATAAAGTAAAGAATATACACTGTTAAAATAAAGGTTCTTTATGGTTCCATGAAGAATTATTGACCTGATTATTGACCTTCATTGACCTTACTGGTTGTTGCTGGTATACAGACTATGGACATTTGTATATAGCAATTGTGGTGCAAGAGATCCCACTAATCTAGTCTTAGCAACACACACACACACACACACACACACACACACACACACACACACACACACACACACACACACACACACACACACACACACACACACACACACACACACACACACACACACACACACACACACACACACACACACACACACACACACACACACACACACACACACACACACACACACACACACACACACACACACACACACACACACACACACACACACACACACACACACACACACACACACACACACACACACACACACACACACACACACACACACACACACACACACACACACACACACACACACACACACACACACACACACACACACACACACCACACACACACACACACACCACACACACCACACACACCACACACACCACACACACACACACACACACACACACACACACACACACACACACACACACACACACACACACACACACACACACACAAAGATGTCCATAATAACAAAGTGAGGGCTGGTACTCAACAGCAGGTGCTCGTGCTCCTCCACTTGGCTAACACTCTAAGATGGACGATTAGCTGCACCCTGCTTTGAATCTCATTATCGTGGGTCTGGCAGACGCCATGGCAGCAGCAGGACAAAGAGCCATCCCTCTTCCCTACAAATCATCCACACAATACAAGCTGGCTTCCCGCAGCGCAGCCCAATCACACCACTGAGACAACACGGCTTCAGTTCCTACTTTGAGCACAAAATAATGAATTATTACAGACTGTATAGCAGATGATGATTGTCTAACAGAGTTTCTTGACAATATGTTACAATGTTCTGACTGCCTAGGGGGGGAAAAAAGTAGATTAATGTATAGGTTTGCTAATACATTTTATATATTATAATTTAGAAATAATCTAAGGGTCCTAATGGGATCCAATAAAAATCATCAACAAAATCAGTTCACCTATGAAAGGTTGTCACAGAAATGTACAAAGTACAGGCAGTGTTTATATCAACATGACAGAGGCATGCGTCTGGTCACCTGACATTTGAGAAATGTCATTGAGCTTTATATAGTGTCTTCTGCACTAAGGCAGATATGTTTTGACTGTGGATGAGGAACAATGAACACAGATGCATTTGCAAGCCCTGCAAGTTCCCATGGCTACATCAGATCATTGCCTGATTACTTATGTCCAGCAGCATCTCTACCTCTCAGGCACAGCTGTGAAATATGGTTTCAACAGTAATAAAAAACAGCTCAGTTATGGAGGTCTAGGAGTGACACTAAACAAATAAGTTGTCAATTTAATAATTCAAAGATAAAAATGGAAATTATTAAATCACATTTAAACTTAGTTTAGCCTTCTTAATTCATGTTAAATAAAATAATAAATTAATATATCATTTTAAACTGAAATATAAATTGACTTATTCACTCTCAGAAAAAAAAAAACCTGTCACATCGGACAGTTCACTCATGGGGGCAACAATCAGCTTTCAACATCATTTTAAGAGCAACACATAGACTAGGCCTACAACAGGCTAATGTATACAATTAAGCAGATGCAAGAGAAGTCTGCTCTGCTTTATTCTTGTTAGTTATTTAATAAAACTAAATATTACCTACCAAAGATCTGAAATATCTATTAATTTAAGAACAAATGATTTGTGTATGGCATTTACAGCCAGGGACCACAAATGCTATAATGCCAAAAAATAGTTACAGTGATCTGAACATAGCCATTGTGTCAAAAAATATTTTATGCAGAAACCATGACTCAGCTATGGCATTATTGTATTAACAACAACAACAACAAAAAGCACCTAGTCTTTATCCTAGGTTGAAAGGACAAGCTATTGATATATAAATATTTGTGCTGCGGTCAACATTTATTTCAGGACCAAAGGTGAGGCTGTGTGTTTTGAATATGGGCAAATATCTATTTTCCTTCCTTCTCCGAGATCGCCGAGCTCACTGATGTGAATGCACCGGCTCGGTGATCGGCTAGCTTGGTCTGCGCATGAGCGGAGACGTGCAGGGTGAGGAGTGGGACTGGGAGCAGCTGTGGCAAATGTTCCAACAGTCCAGCAATCTCGAGAAGAAAAGACAATTTTACGGCAGAAGAAAACACTTTAACATACATTTTGAGCGGAATCGATTGAGGCGAGGCGTGTCAGACGTCCGCGATAATCTGCGAAACGTTCAAAGTAGCAGATCGGCGCGTTTACTGAACTCAATGCAAACAAAATAACAACATCGAAAGACTGACAATAAAAGCCCACAACTGACACCAGACCGAGCCAGGGCCTCGACACACCATCCTCTCATCTACTCGGACATTTATCCTGCATCACTTCAGAAAAGCCCTTCTTCTCTTTGTGAAACTCAGGAAACAATGAAGACCTAAACTCATGTGCTAGCCGCTGAGCGAGTGTGTGTGTGTGTGTGTGTGTGTGTGAGAGAGAGAGTGTGTGCTCTTCTCCTCTCTTCTCCAGGAAACTTTCTCCCGTCGCTTTGAAAGACTGGAAGCAGAAGAAGCTTTGACAGACTTGGAGAAGAAGCTCAGGCTGTCTTCTAGATTTCTGCATGGAGGTGAGGGGCGAGGACAGGGGATCGGACGGCAGCAGAGGCCCCGACTCGACCCACTTTCCTCTTTACAACAAACCCGCGAGAGCGCGGGTCACGGATTCTGACATGATGATCTACTCGAGCGCTGGAGGAGAAGATCTCACGGGGAGAGCTGCTGCTGCCGGCTGCGAGTCTCCCTCCTCTGATGGGCCGGGCAGTAGCCGGATGTCACCCACCGACGGGCCCTCTGTCTTCCCACCTTTACCGCCGCCCCCTCCGCCGTCTGGAATCGGGGCGCAGGGGAGTGTGGATGAAAGTGATCAACAGGATGGGCCAGAATATGAGGAAGAGGAGGTTGTATTCCCCCTCTCTGCGCCGCCCACCAACCAGTAAGGATTCATCTCGCACACATCTATATTTTTTTGTTAGTAATTCATGATGGGAAATCATCATCCCATTGGCTGTTTCTCAAAACCTAGTAAGCTGTCTACATCTATAGTGTTAAATCTGTCGTCTACAGTCATTTTGTTGTTGTTAAACAATTGGCAGCTGTTGTCTCCAGAAATCTACAATGTGTAATTCTATACTTCTAAAATAGCATATTGTATATCAGATATTGAAACCTGCCTGTTGTGATAATACAGGTGGTACAATGAAAAGCCACATGCTAAGTCTCAAGAAAATGTACACCTTGTTACCAACTCAAAGATAAAACGCCATTAAAATAACGCAATAAAGCATTCATTTAATGATAAATGTATACATAAACACATCCTAACAATAAACATAACTGATAACAAAATAAGAAGAAACTACTTTTAAATAAAACCTGTAATATTCAACTATTATCCAGTAAATTACATCTTGTCCATAGCATTCTTGACATGCCCCATGCCAAAAACCAACAGAATTTTAACAACTGTTTAAAACAACATTTCCTGTTATTGTTTTGTGTAATATAATTTTGCACATTTCATACGTTTTTAAATAATTTTAGAGTAAAAGCACATGTAAAATATATAATTAAAATTTAATTAAAATATAAAATTAAATAAATAATTTTAAAATATAATATTTCATACTGTGCATTGTAGGGCAACTTACACTTATTTTCTATCGCATTATATATATATATATATAAAACTTATTTAAAAACGTATGAAATGTGCAAAATTATATTACACAAAACAATAACAGTAGTTAAAATTCTGTTGGTTTTTGGCATGGGGCATGTCAAGAATGCTATGGACAAAATGTAATTTACTGGATAATAGTTGAATATTACAGGTTTTATTTAAATTTCATACTGTGCATTGTAGGGCAACTTACACTTATTTTCTATCGCATTATATATATATATATATATATATATATATATATATATATATATATATATATATATATATATATATATATATAATGTCAATACATGCATGCATAGGCTTATAGCAGACTTTTATGAGGTCACTTTTGTGACTTTCATATGATATATTTTACTTTCTCGTATTGCAGAATGTGAGGCTATGTATTATGTAGCTGTTATGCTATTTATTTTGTAATATGGGATAGCCATATAACTTTACCACCTTCCTTCATGAGATATTAGTGTTATGTCAAGTCTTTTCATTATATCCACTGCATCATTGTGTTTTTTTAGTTGTAGAGTATAATTGTGACCTGACCTATGCATTTCATTAATACAGTATTTTGATTGCCTGTATGTATCCAGACCTTCCTTCTGCACACATTGTAAAACCACAGTTACTGATAAAGGATCAGGACTGATTTTTGTCATTCATTATAATACCGGTGACAAGATCAGTTGGCTGAATCTTGAATGAAGAATGTTAGAGTGGTGACACTTTGGTCCTAGTCTATGTCACAATCGATAAGCTAAATGATAGTGTGTCATTTATTATGTCTCTTTCATATCTTTGGTTGCTCAAGAGCATGTTGACAATTGGGCCTGGAGTTTAATATTGTGTACTAGAGCTGCACGATTAATCGTTAAACGATCGCAATCTTGATTCAAACACCCACACAATCTTATTCCTAAATTACTACGATGTCTACTGAACCTTTGACAAAATCACAGCAGCACTTTCAGATCTGCGTTGGCGCTGCCACTGACCCAAAGAGAGAAGTTGTCATGTACAGGTTTGAAACAGCTTCACAAACAGTCTTCTCAACCACACAGTATCATTATTTCTGTCTCACAGAAGTACCGGGATAAAAGTTTATATCCCCTTTTGAAAGTAACATGGCACTTCAAATAAAGATGACTGCCCACTGCTCACCCCTCCCTTACGAAGCACGTAGAGAAGCTTCGGTGGCCGACACATGACAAATATGTTGTCGACTGAGACAGCAGGGAGTAGCTAGCGCTCTGTAGAGAAGTTTGTCCATTTAGGGCTACTGTAGAAACTAGGGCTGTGCGATATTGAAGAAAAATGCGCTATGCAGTACCTTGTTAAAGGGTTGATTCACCCAAAAATGAAAATTGTGTCATCAATGACCCTCATGTCGTTCCACACCCGTAAGATCTCCGTTCATCTTCGGAACACAATTTAAGATATTTTATATTTAGTCCGAGAGCTTTCTGTCCCTCCATTGAAAATGTATGAACAGTATACTGTCCATGTCCAGAAAGGTAATAAAAACATCATCAAAGTAGTCCATGTGACATCAGTGGGTTAGTTAGAATTTTTTGAAGCATCGAAAATACATTTTGGTCCAAAAATAACAAAAACTACGACTTTATTCAGCATTGTCTTCTCTTCCGTGTCTGTTGTCAATCCGCGTTCACGACTCTGCTGACGTGTTATCTGGTGCGCCCGAGCTCCCTCAGACTGTAAACGAAGCTCGGGCTCGTGTTTTTATTTTCATTTTTTTTCATTTTCATTTTTGGGTGAACTAACCCTTTAAATAATGCGATATACAATGCGATATTGCTTTAAGTATGTAAAATCCATTTAAATTGCATAATTTTTTTTTTTTTTAACTGAGAATGATACCATTTATGTGTTTCATGTTCTTTCTGGGAAAATAAAGCATCGCTACAACTTCTGAAAGTGACCAGCAGTGTTTTAGCAAAAATGAATGTCACAAATCTGAAAATATAATTTTAACATCAATATAAACAAACAAAAAATGTTATGCCAATATTTAAATACCAAATACTCTGCTTGACTTGGTAATATATAGTTATATCAACCTAAAACGTAAAGGGGTTACGAACTGCATTTTTTAAAAATTGTTTTATGACGTTTCCTGGGCTGCACTTATAATGTTAGAATGCTTTTTTACATCAAAAATTGTCATAATTTATAAATAAAAGGCATTTTTCCTACCCTGATTTAGCCCTCTGCTCTGAACGCTCTGTTTTAAGGGGCATGTCCATTGTGAGACTTCAGTGTAAACAATCAACTGCTGTGATTGGATAACGTCTTTCCATTTGAAATAATATTACAATTACAGCTCTCATGGTTAACTAATCGTGCAAATTTGATCTATGGCATTATATTTAGATTGTGGCATAAAAGGTTGCAGTGGTGATCATTGTAGCCGATCACACACATGAAAGCAGCGATCTCGTCATTGCAAACCTAATTTCTGTACACTAACAAATCTTTTCATCTTCACTAACAGTGCAAACGTGATATAGTTCAGAGATTCGTTGAATAAAACGGGAGTCACTGATAAACGCGTCACTGATAAACTCTCCTGTTTGATTGACAGGTGCAGCGCGCACTGCTCAAACGATTGCCAAGGGAGCTTTCTTTGATCGCTTTTTTTTAATAGAATTGAATCACTGTTAAATAACAGATTATAAGAGAAACAACACAAGTTGATGTTTAGTCACTGGTCTGATTTACTGACACACAGACAAAGAACATCTGACTACACGAATCATCACTTTCAGATCAGGCATTAGAATGAACACATTTATTTACGTGTTGCATTACAGTTGGACCCTGTCACTGCACAATATTTTGTTATCCTCAAAGGCATGTTTATTGCATTGTAGCTCGAAGGTTTAACACTAGGCCTTTGTTGCATGCGCGAATCAGTGGGTGGGGCTAAACAAGCAGTGATGAAGTAGGCGTTGATCATCTTCTGCTGAGGTGGTGCTTGCCTCCCTTTGACGTCATTGAAAAACCTGTCGCTTCAGCTCTGAAACTTACAGGATATTCTTATATTACCATGACTTTTATATAGCAAAAGCTCAAGGGAAAGTTGATTTCTCAGTTCATCACCCCTTTACCATCAAGGACATCCAGGTAAACAAAGACGCCTGAACTAGGGGTAGACGATTAATTTTGTTATTTTAATTGATCTTTATTAAAAATAAGAACTAAAAACTGTAGTCTTCACACAAATTAAAATACACTGATACTAGGGCTGCACAATATATCGAAATTGTCAAAATATCGCAAATGTACATATCGCGATATGCATTTCTCAATGGCACGCAATATCTGAATGATTTTAATAGGCTAGTTCAACATTGTGAAAAGTGTACGTTTTAGGTCGACGCATATAGCAGAGAATAGACTGGGCACATGACTGTTACTTATGTGACTTGCTTGACGTTAAAAAGAGTTATTAAACGCAATAGCTTGTGAAAAAACACTTTAATTGCGATTTAAAATGCGGTTCTTATTTATATATTTTTTTTTACAGATGAAAAGTGTGTATATAACATTAAGTTTACATATTAATATGACTAATAATAATTATGATGATTAATATTATTGCTAAATAAAAATAAGACAACATTCATTATAAAAAATTAAAATTGAGCATTTATGAATAAAAATACCAGTATAATAATAATATTAATATTTTACAGAAAACTTATTTTACCAAAAAAAAAAAAAAACATGGGTTACCTGTTAATATGCAGACAGTCTATGACTAAAAATCATTAGAAAGGTCTAAGGATATATTGCAAAAAAAAATTATTATACAAATCTGTGCTTTTTATCTTTATTTTATCTCTTTATCTTTTTATATCAATTTCTTAAATTCAATGTCTTTAATATGAAATATGAGACTCTTATGCAGTGGGGATTAAAACTCCTGTACATTTAAGAAAAATATATGGATTGTCATATACATTTATTTAGAAGTATTATTTTTCTTATTTTCTACCCAAAAGTTCGACTGACGATATGAAGTGAGTTAAAACCTGTTATTAAACTTTGTATTTTGTTGGACAACAGGTTTATGAACTCTTCAAAGCGCATTACTAGTTTGTGAAGATGTTTGACGCGTTGCTTTTTCAAACGCACGTTATAAGCGACTCAAACTCGCAGTGCTTTCAGACGAAGCAGCGTTTGCTATTGATCACAGAGCCGCTCTTCACTAACATGCTGGGCATATATTTATTTAATTAAAATCGCAGCCTTTGCGCTTTCATTGCGGTTCGATTTCAATTAATCGTGCAGCCCTAGTTGTCGGTTCAGATTTGTGGGAGAATCCTGATAAAAATCGTGTTTCTCCATTTATCCAGAAATGTGTAGATCTATTCATAATTTTCTATCAATAGTTTTCATAGTTTTGTAAGTACTAATGTAGTAAGACAGTGAGACCATATTCATGATGCATTCTTTGTATACAATATAATTCCCTGTTTGTTGTCAGTGGTTTCCTTGAAAGTGCTGAAACTTGTCAGAAAGTGTGGGCATTAATTAGAATTTTCAGTATCATAGATACTTTGGTGATCCTTTTTTTTGTATTGCACAGTGCAAAAGAGAAACGTCTGACCTGTGATTTGTGCACTGCTGCTCTGCTCAGTTGTTAGCTCTTGAGAGATACACTGTTGTCTTAGACTGGTGACCCAATTTGGATGAAAGTTTCCTCAGAGCTTCCAGATTATTGACTCTGACAGACTCGACTGCCTATAAGGCTGGGCAAAGTTGCTTTCTGATGCACCAACGCTGAACCAGAGGTGCTCCATAAGCTTATATTTACCGCATGCACTCACCGACTGCAACATTTTCTGTCATGATGAGGTATTATTCACATTTCAGCCCTTATCTGCTCAAAATGGCTTAGGCTGTGACATAATAGAAGCCTGTGTCAGCTTATGGCTCAGTGCACATCTAAAATGTGCAACACCTTTGCAGTGAAGAGGAAGCATGCAAGTGTCCCATGCAATTTGTTTTATTTTAGGTGTATATTTTGACAGCAGAATAAAAAAAAGACTGTGAATTAGGGCTGAAACGATTAGTCGACAAATATCTTTGTTGTCGAGTAGTCGTTTGATCACACGTGACCTAATTTAAGGGCCTGCAATATCGCGATTTGACCGCTACAGCGCTGTAGCGCTAGAGTGTAATGCAGCCCTTACAAATGTTGCGGTAGAAGAAAACAGCACGAATGACGGAGTGCAAACAAATCCCAACTAGCAAGATGTGGGAGAGTTTCACTTCAAACTAAGGCTGCGTCTCAATCAGCTCCCTAGTTCAGTAGTCAGGGCACTGATCAGAGAGTTAGCCCATTGATTCTTGTCCTGATCAGTGCCCTGACTACTGAACCAGGAGCTGATTGAGACGTGAAGGTGAAACTTTTCATGGGAGCACAACGTGCATGTTGGAGCAATTAAAGAGGAAACAACTAACTTGCGGTAAATCTCTTTATTAGAGAAATAGAGAATGCAATACTAATAATAATTGTAATCATATTAACAATAATATTATGATTACAGTAATGTGATGATTTATTTAGCATAGAATAAAGTTTGATCGAGCTTGTCAGTACTGTTTTTATTATTATAACACTATTAGGTATTATAGTCTCATCACTTGCCTGTATTTTGTTCCACATGCATGAAGACTTACAAAAGGCGATGTTAGGAAGAATATCATGTCAGTTACTTTGTCATACTGTTAATTAAAAGGTGAATGAGAATCTGTCGGCTCAATTGTCATGTAAGAGATTAATATGTCATTTTGTCTGCAATGTTATTTGCAGGTTAATATTTTACCATTCTTTGTGTCCTGAAGTTTTTCTTTTTCAGTTCTAAGAAAAGCAGTGGGCCTATTATTGTTTTCCAAATGAAGCTCTTAAAGGGATCGTTCACCCAAAAATGAAAATTCTGTCATCATTTACTAATGTTTGTAATTGTAACAAAGCAGATTGACTACCATAGTATTTTTCCCCTACTATGGTAATCTGCTTGGTTAAAAACATTCTTCAAAATATCTTCCTTTGTGTTCAGCAGAACACATACAGGTTTGGAACAACTTGAGGGCGAGTAAATTATTCATTTTCAGAATTTTCATTTTTGGACAAACTATGCCTTTAATAATGCTGCCAAGAGATGTTTACATTAAAAATATATATTTTTTTGTCTGTAATGCAGCTAATTTGTGTTTATTATTATTATTTTTTCCAATTGAAAGAGAACAGAATATTTAAACAATGCTTAGAGAGCATTTGTGTGGGATTGGAGTTCTGAGAACTTCATTAAAACATCTATTTCAAAAGTTTAAGTGATTTTCTTTTTTTATATATTATAGTTAGAATATGTATAACTCAATGTTTTAACTAATTGGGAAAGCTGAATAATCGTTCAAAATTTACTGATTAGTCATCGACGGCAATAACAATAGTCGACGATTAGTCGATTAACCGCTCTAATTGTTAGATTAATCGATTATCAAAATAATCGTTTGTTACAGCACTACTGTGAATAACATGTATAACGTGCATAGCTACATATTCCATTGATTTCGTCATTTCCACATTCGCCTCCGTTTTCTTTTCAACTGAGGTTGTTTCAATGTTTTTAAATGTTGAATGGCGGCGCAGTGTGGTACATACTCCCGTTGGAAGCGGTCCTGCTTGTCAGAATGTGACAGTGTCTCATGAAAATGTGTCTCACTACTGTGCATTTCATTCATAATCAATGACACCAGCAGCGGAATAAATATTTCACAGATGTTTTCTGCTGTTTAACAAAGACAAAAAGGAGAGCGTATGAAGAGCGGGGCGCTGGGGCGGGGGTGCACTGGGCTTTAAACGCAAACAAACAGCACTGTGAAGAAAAGAGCAGGTTGATTTTTTTTTCCACGAAGATTAGAAAGGATTTTGAGTTATAAACGGTTTCCCTCAAGAGCTGGAAAGAGAGGGAGGGAGAGAGAGAGAGAGAGTTTGATTTGGAGATCAACAGAAGTGCATATTGTGTCTGCTAGATAAGCAATTGCTCAACAAACTCACTCTCAGTCAAGGGCTAACTGAGCACCCATACTGGTTATTTGCCTCTTTGGAATGCCAAGTGGTACAGCGAACTGAAACTGCGGGTTAGCCTATTCCGCTGAAATATGTTCATGCAGTCGAGGGGCTTGCGCACTAGAAAAGTCTTCTCTTTCCTCTTTCTTTTCCACTAAAATAGCCTGGGACAACTTCTCCAATTCATTTTAACTGTGATCATGACCTTGTGTGTTTAGTTAGAGCAACAATTCTTTTGGATTGATTGTTTTCAACCATCTCTATATTGCTCTTAAAAAGTCTTCTGCATTTACCTTTAACCACCTCCTTTCTTTAAAAACATCTGAGCACTAGGATTCATTCGAACAATGCACGTTTCATATAATTTCTTTACTGTTTCTGGACATCTATTGATTTTTCTTGAGAAGAATGTAGGTCATGTAGGCCAAGCTGATATGATGCTTTTCCCCATTATAAAAGAACAACAGCCTTGTCATTGGCTAGTGCACATCTTCCAGATATTCTTATTTTAACTTTTAATACATTTGTTAACAAACAGTCTTGAGTAAAGGCTGATTTATACTTCTTTGTCGGACCTACGCCGTAGGCTGTGTTGCACGAGTAGCCTACGACGTACCCTGAACGCGCACCTCTCCAAAAATGTAACAACGCGTAGATTCTACGCGGACTGGAAGCGCTGTGATTGGTCAGCCAGAACCTCTCCCTCAGGTCAATAAATAAATAAAAAATCTTCGATAGCAGTGTGTGTGTGTGTGTGTCCAGAAATGGGATGATAGTTTTTTCCTTACATCTGCTATATAACACAATATTGCGTAGTCCAGAGATTCATGTTAATAAATAAATAAATAAATACATAGATCCACTGAATATATTAACAATTAATATGGTTTATTTATTTTCTCATTGAAATCTAAGATTTTAATCTGTGATTGTATATCAAGAACAGGGACACATTAGGGTACATTTCGTGAATAGTCTCCGCAACAGCAATCGATTGAAGCGCTTGTTTGTCTGTGCAAAACAGCGGCCACGAGCACTCTGCATGATTTCACAAACGCTTTCCAGCGCCAGATCGCCTCTAATTTAACTCTACTAATCAACTAGAGATGCTTAATTTGTATTAGATAGCCTACAACCACTCAAGCTACAAGAAAAGCCGCTATCTCACTGCTGCTGATACTCAGACAATGAATGTACACATTCTACACAACAAGCTGCTTCTTCTTCGGCTGTTGTCTTGATACTGTGGGTTACACCATCATGCTCGAGGACACTGCCAAATAGCGGTCTGAATGTGTAATTGCAAATTGACGCGGACAACAACGCAGAAGTATAGATGAAAACCAACGCGTAACTTACGGCGTAGAGGATACGGTGTAGGTCCGACTCAGAAGTATAAATCAGCCTTAAAGGTCCCATGGCATGGATTTTGTATTTTATTTTATAATGTATTCTGAGGTGTACATCATTTTTACATCATAAAATATCATAATTTAGAAATAAAAGGCATTTTTTTCTATACTGATGTTTGCCCTCTGGCTTAATGCCCTGTTTCAAGGGGCGTGTCTGCTGTGATCAGCGCTGACTCGAGACACGAACCGTTTAGAACGATTCAGTCCGATTTGGTGAACTGGTTCAACCCTTAAAAAGGCACTAAAAACGTAGTTACAAAGTCCATCTCACTACAGTGGCTCTACAATAATTATACGAAGCGACGACAATAGTTTTTGTGCGAAATTTAAAAAAAAAAAAAGACTTTATTCCACAAGTTCGTGTCTTCCTTGTTGACATCTGCCGTGAGCTCACGAAGCACCAAGACGTATGCGCGAGAATATGACGCAGAACCGGCTTTAGGTTTCTATACTACGTTTTTAGTGCCTTTTTAAGGGTCTTGTGAGTGAGAATGTACGGAATGTCAATGGAGGCCTACCTCAAGCCTTTCTCAGCATCAGCTTTCAACAAAAATATCTTCATTTGTGTTCCGAAGATGAACGAATGTCTTACGGGTGTTGAACGACATGAGGGTGAGTAATTAATGACAGAATTTTCATTTTTGGGTGAACTAACCCTTTAATCTCGCGCCGCGTATGGTGCCTCCCCTGTGGGCGAGATGCAGTACTGGAATTGGTGATGTTGAAGGCCGACCGGTCAGTGCGAGCTTCGCCGTGTGTGAGGTTTATCTCTAAAGATGTGGCTCTGCTTATGTTGAGCAGAAACTCACGATTGTATGCACATTTAAGAACAGATAGACGCGACGAGGACGTACAAAAACACTGACTCACAAGATAGAGCGGTGTTTTCTGTGTCGGGAGAGAGAGAAGCCGCAGCGTGTGCACGAATAATAAAGTTCTGTGTGAACTTGAATAATTAGCTACACATCAGAAATCACTGATCACAGATCAGAAGGAACTGAAAAAAGACTTCTGTTTTCATTTGTACGTCCAAACACTGAGAAACTGCCAGCATTCACTCGTTCACAAGCCATGACCTCTCGAGGACAAACAAATATGGCGCTCGCATGGGCGTGCCAAATTCTCTAGTCGGAGGAAAGTGAGGTAACTGTTCCTGTTATGACGTCATAACAGGAAAATTCAAGATCAGCTCGTCTGGGCTGTCATTTTCTCAAAGGCAGAGAAAGACACCCAGAACTCGGTTTACACCGATCAAAATTTCTAGCCACTTGGGGACAATATTCAGGCTAGGGGAACTCATATTAATGTTGAAAAACCTCATAAAATTTCATGCCATGGGACCTTTAAGGTGCCTTGCTCTCTTGTGTATGAATAGGCCTGCTAAGGCAGCATCCTGACTGAAATGGAACCTCAGAAGTGACTGATTTGGAACACTCTACACAGGCAGCAACTCTGTATGTTAAACTAAAGGCTGAAAAACACTACACAACTTTTGCTCAGATTTTTGCCCTACACTGTAAACCAGAATAAGTTGGGCTAACTCAAAAATGGCTCTCAAACCAAGCCTGATGGTAGTTCTTCAAAAACCCACATTAACAGAAACTCTTTTAAATTAGCATAACATTAATCACTACTAAATCTCCCTTACCATTAATCTAACTTAATTTTAGCATTTACTCTCCCTTTTGAGTGCCATGGGCAAAGCATGCTTGGAAATAAAAAATCCCAGCCCAGTTTCAGTTAAACTTAATTTACTCTAAATGAAAGGAAATTAGTTCAAAACGGTTCAGTTTACTTGAAATATGTCAGTGCTGTGAACTAAAGAAAAAGAAAGTTCTAAATACTCATAACCGTTAATTTAACTGAACTAATTTGTTTAATTTAAGTGTGTCCTACTCTAGCCAATTAAGCATTTTGAGCGTTAGGGTTTACAGTGCAATGAGTCGACAATAGTTGCAGAAAGTCTGTGCCAGTCTGCAGATTGGGCAGTTGACAGATTTCACAGAAAAATGTGTAGTGTATAATGGGCATAGAATCCAATTTTTCTTCAGAGTACGATTCCATCCAGTCGGAGAATATGAAATGTTTGAAAGATTTGAAGATTTTAGAACACTTAACATAGTGTATGATGGATCGCTACTGAAACCAAATCTATACTCTGTCTACCAGTGTTGCAATAAAATACAAATAAAAAACATAGAATTAACAGAACACTCATAACAAATTAGCATCAATATTTGACTAATCAGCATACACTAAACCGCTCACCTCTAACTCCCATTGTAATCTGTTAGGCTATGTTCACACTTCAGGCAAAAGTGGCCAAATTCACACTGTGTGAACAGTGTTGGGAACTCTTTTCCTCCTTGAAGCAGAGACCAGGAGAACTTGGATATATCATTAGCAGGATTCTTTATTTAGAACTTGCTTGTTTGGTCGCTGAAGTCATCAAGTCTCACAAACAGTATAAAACACTTTAATTTATCTGCATTTCAAGGGGAGGGATTACACAGCAGAGGAGGAGACAATCTAAACAAAAGAATGCAAATGTTGTATAGGTAAAAGGGACACACCCCAAACATTACAGTGTCCTTAGTCCTAATCAATCAGCATAACAGTGTCATTCAATGCATAGATGCTAATCCAATCACTCTGATAGTATTGTGCCCTGAGGTTGTCATGCTAAGTGGTCAGGAAGTGCATAAAGACAAACGACTAATGTCTCAAACACCTAGGCTGTACCTCAAACTGTAAAACACTGTACATTGGAACCTAGATATAACAATTTATACATTTGTAATGCCACAACAGCACAAAACGATTCTGATTTGGGCCACTTTCATATGTGGTCCAAAATCCAATACATGTCAGATGTTTTGCAATGCAACCTCAGTCTGATTAGTCGCATCAGACTTCATGCAACTTTTACGTCGCTCTATATTGGCATTTGTCACAATTCTGCACTGATGGGCATCACTCCAAAGATCAGGGTGAGCTGTTATACTCGTAAATATTATGTTGACCGCTCTATACTACTCCACGAGAAAAATGTTGCTCTTTTTCCTCATCCGCATCCTCCTTAGCACACAAATTCGCTGGCTTCCGCGGCACATCACCTTATAAATGAGCACATGAATGCTGACTTCAGTAACCTCTGTGTTTACTTCCTTATGACAGCATTCTGCGTGCCTTTATCATTCTTTTGCGCATGTGTTTCAGTTCGGAACCGGTTACCATTTCACACTCAAATCTGATATTGGCCACATTTAAAAGATAATGTGAATAGCCAATAAAACAAAACAAAAACCGATCTGAGCAATAAATCAGAATTGAGCATTAAGGCTTGCAGTGTGAACGTAGCCTTAAAGTCCACACTGATACTCCAAGCAACAGGACACTTGTCTGTGTGAGTTTGTTGTTTTCGGAATTATTTAAAATTTGAATTTGAATTTTGAATTTGAATTTTTATTTCACACACTTCATCATTTTAAAGACAAAATTAACAATTAACAATAGTTTCAGAAAGGTTATTGTGTGTAGAAAAGGGAAACCCCAAAGAAGCTACTGAAAGCTTTTAGGAGGGGGCCCAATAACACCATACAACATTTGACATACAATAAAGCTCAATCCATAAACATACATAAATATAAATACAACAAGACAAACACTATAATAAACAGAAGATCCCAGCACAGATGTAACGCATTCAAAGTGATCAAAAAGTATATGTTAAAATCAGTTTATCCTTAAGGTTTTTCTTGAATACGGAGACAGAATGCAACAATTTAAGGTTTTCCTCAAGCTCGTTCCAAATCTGTGGACCTCTACAGACAACACTCAGGCTCGTACATTTCAATCGTCGTATTTTACCAGTAATTAAATGTTTTTCCCTTGTGTGATATGTATGCTGGGGTTGGCTGATTGGGACAAGTTCACACAACCTGTAATTTAACTTATGAATAACCTGAAATATCATACAGGCATTTTGAAAAGTATTATATTCAGTAAGTCTTAATAGACCAAGGCGATGAAACAAGGGACGCGAAGGGGTATTTTGCTCAGACCACGTTAATACCTGTATCATTTTTTTCTGTAAAGACTGTATTTTTTTCAAATAACTAGTAAAAGTGTTACACCATATGACATTGCAATAGTTTATATGGGACTCAAACAAGGTTTTATATAAGATGACAAGTGCTGACTGTGGGAGAAAATTTCTTATTTTGAAAAATAAGCCAACGTATTTTGATAATTTTTTTATTAGCTGATCAATATGACATTTAAATTGTAGACATTCATCAATAAAGATTCTAAGAAATTTAGTGGTATTTACTCTTTCAATAATTTGATCATTTATTTTAAGACAAAAATGCTTATTTGCCAATTTATTTTGTTTGGAATGAAATACGATGTAGTTTGTCTTGTTTATGTTAAGAGATAATTTACTGCACCGAAACCAGATAGCCACATTTTTTAGCTCTCTATTTATTATTTCTTCCATTTCGTCTGGACTCTTATTTGACATAAATAAATTTGTGTCATCAGCAAATAAAACCTTGTATAAAGCCATTGTGGAATTTTCAAAATCATTTATATAAATTAAAAAAAGTAGAGGGCCCAAAATGGATCCCTGAGGGACTCCACATTTAATGGGTTTCCTTACTGAAATTTGTTCATTGATACTTACATACTGTTGTCTACCAAACAAATAACTTCTGAACCAGCTAAGGGCTAATCCTCTAACTCCATAATGCTGTAATTTATTAAATAGGATGTCAAAATCAATAGTATCAAATGCCTTAGATAAGTCTAAAAAAATACCAATACCGCTATCACCTTTATCAATGGCATCATTGATCTTTTCAATCAGATCGAGTACCGCCATGCACGTGGTTCTTTTTCTTCTAAAACCATATTGAGAAGAAGCAATTATATTTAATTTATCCAGGTAGCCATATAGCCTATTGTACACTACTCTCTCTAAAACCTTAGAAATTGTGGGCAAGATTGATATTGGACGATAATTGCACATATCATTTTTATCCCCAGATTTGAACACTGGTATCATTCTGGCAATTTTTGTCCTTTCTGGTACAATTCCAACTAACAGAGAGAGATTAATACAATAAGTCAATGGCTCCCTGATATTAAATGCTATGGCTTTCAGAATTTTACTACAAATTCCATCCTCACCAGCAGTGTATGAACTTCGTAAATTTGTAATTATTTTATAGACTTCATCACAATTAGTTGGTTTCATAAAAAACGAATGTGCATAAGAGCCCCGTAAATAATAGTCGAAAGTGATACCCTGAGGTTGAACTATTTTGTTAGAGAGTTTTTCCCCAATAGAGTTAAAGTAATTATTAAAATTATTTGCTAAATTAATGCCATGCGTATATTTATTATCCAAATTTGAGGGTAAGCCCCCAGCATTAGGAAGCACAACGTTGTTTTTGCTCTTATTAAGGACTTCATTTAGCACTTTCCAGGACTTCTTAGAGTCACCCTGTGATGCTTTTATGAGATATGTATAGTGGCTATTTTTACTTTTCCTTATTATATTAGTAAGTTTATTCCTATAACTAGTATATATATCCTTGTTCATAACACTTGGGCATTTTAAGAAACGTTTATAAAGCTTATTTTTATGGGTAATAGATTTTAAAATACCCTTTGTGAGCCAGGGGTTAAGACCAGTCGCGTGATGTCCGGCGTTCTTTTCAGGGATAATACAACAAATAGAGTTTGTAATTTCGTTTATCAAGTTGTCATAAGCAGTATCTGGATTGTTGCAGTCATAGACTGCCTTCCATGTTTTAGCCTGTAAATTTTCACCCAGTAGTTTCAGGGTTCTCTCATTTAGTACTTTAATTCTTGTTTTTTTCCATGGTAATTCCTTCTTATTTCCAATATCTAGAAACAATACAATCGGAAAATGGTCAGTAATGTCAGATAACACGACTCCAGATTCTAATCTAGTATTTCGAATTCACAAAATCTGTGTGTGATTCTCGGTATAGTGTATGATGCCCAGTTTTTCCTCTGTAACCAATTACAAAGTTGACAAGTATATGATGCCTAGTGTTTTAAAATTGTTCAATTGTTCATGTAGTGTATTCTAGACTTAAGAGCGTGTATTTATTTCAATGAAGGTGATGCACAACACGTTAGCCTATTTTAAAGTGAACTTTAGGTGAAATAGTCTGTTTTTAATTAAGTTTTTATAACCAACAATTCTCCTGTTATTCACCATCTTGGATTTAGTTTTTCACTGAGCTTGTCTCAGTACAGTCTGGAATTGTCATTCCTGTGAAGGATAGTTGTTATGGTGCCTTTGAATTTGGCCAAAAATGTCTCTTAGGAGGCAACATAATTACCTAATGTTTGGAACAACTTTCTTCATTTTCTTTATATTAGTTAGTTTTGGGACTGAGCTGTTGTTTAAAATAAGAGTTAATTTGCTTTCTGTACGATATACAATCAAATTTTCCAAAAATATTAAAAATAGTATAATAAAGTACTCCCTTTTATTGAAATTGATAACTCAGTTCTTGCCCCAGATAGCTGATTATTTATTTATTATTGCACATTCATGATATGTAAGACATATGTTTTAATGTCAACGGATTTAAAATATGCAGCAAAAATGGTGTTACGTACGTTTGGTATTTTCAACAACATTTTGAATTTGCCCAGAAAAATGTCTTGGGAGGCAACATCATTACCTAAGGTTTGGAACAACTTTCTTAATTTTCTTTATATTAGTTAGTTTTGGTATAGAGCTGTTGTTTAAAATAAGAGTTCATTTACTTTCATTAAGATATAAAATCACATTTTCAAAAAATATTAGTAATATAATAAAAGAAAGTCAAAACTTTATGTATTCAGACTTAAATTTGGTCACTATTAGCACTAAAAAGTTGATGCTAAATGATTTCAATTTCTAGAAGTTGGTAGGAGATTTGCAGACAATCAAATTAAATAACTTTAGGAACAACGTCAAGTTTAAAAACACTTTTAATTTTACATAGCAGACACAAGCCCATTTAAACTAACAGCAGATTCGTGAATCAGTGTGCAGCACTTTGAGGACGTATAATCCATCCTTCGTGTGACCCCTTTTTGGCTCCTGCTTCACTGTAACTGCTCGCTGAAGATGGGCTCTTTAGTCATCCATCTGTGCTGAAGGACAGTCCCCGTGTGCTGACTCTAACAAGCTGTGACACTCCATCATGTCTGAAGAAAAACAAAGCTGTTTGGCAGCTGTTCATCTCCACCTTTTTTTCCAGTGTGGAAACTTTAGAAAAATGACGTTGCTAGTTCAGGCACTTTACATAGTGAGTGAGTGAGTGAGTGAGTGAGTGAGTGAGGGAGGGAGGGAGGTGACGTGTGGCCAAGTATGGTGACCCATACTTGGAATTTTTGCTCTGCATTTAACCCATCCAAGTGCACACACGCCCAGGGCAGTGGGCAGTCATATTTCTGCGCCCGGGGAGCAGTTGGGGGTTTGGTGCCTTGCTCAAGGGTCTCACCTCAGTAATGGTATTCACTCCATGACCTGAGACTCGAACCCACAACCTTTGGGTTACACGTCCGATTCTCTAACCATTAGGCCACGACATAATGGTTAGTCGTTGAGCAAACCAGTAGTTTACTGATGTTCCAACCTGCCGAGTTTGCTCGCTTACAGAGTGTGATGCTTCTTTTGTGGTGTTTGAAGGAAAGGAAAGGTGTGCAAAAAATTGTATCATAAAGGTTGTCTGATCCATAAATTCCATTAAAAGTAGTCCAAAATTGGCGGGAATGGGTGTTTGTACTTTTATTTACTTTTGTTTTATAAAAATATTCAATCAACTATAACAAACTATGCATCATTTGAAAGCTAAAACACTCGGGATTCATGTTCTGAACTTGTTAAGTTCACCAATACATCAGAGAGGAAAGGGTTATATAAAATGCCAAAGGACCGGCAATGTAAACATGTACAAAATAAACCCAGTACTCATATTTCATTTCCTATCGTGCAGATCAGATTGGGAGAATCCAAAAAACACCAGCATACATTTCAATTTAAGGGTCTACTCTTCAAAATTTGCTTCCCCGGTCTGCATTTTCCCCAGACATGCGTTCTTCTCCCACACAAAACAGCATTTCATTCCAAATATGTAAAATTCCGGGAAATTCTGTGTTAATATGCCGATTCCGTGATCGCGGAAATTATAAGGCCCTACATTATAATTAGTAGTTTATTGCAGATTTATTTGAATGAAAAACTACTCTTTACAATTACAAATGTTCTGAAATAAATGGCCTTTTTGAAACAACGCCTAGGCTTTTCTTAACATAAACGCTTACAGAAGCTACATTTTTGAGAGTATCATCCTCAAATTTGAATCAAATCAGTTTTATATTTAGGTTATTTTCAGGAAAATAATGTAATTTATTCCTCACCCTCATGCCATTCCACACCCGTAAGACCTCCGTTCATCTTCGGAACACAAATTAAGATATTTTTGTTGAAATCTGAAGGCTCAGTGAGGCCTGCATAGGCATCAATGTAATTGACCGTTTGCAAAATCCCGCCCCCTTTAGTTACTGTTGCGATGTCCGACAAGCCATGGCGCTCTCACACCACACACGTTCTCACGTTGGGAAAATACATCATGGAGCAAACAGGACACTGACAACACGCCGCAGACAGGACAGAGCAAGTTACTTTTGATATGAAACAAAGTCTCAACTTTGAAATGGTCTTTTTTTTTAAAGAAATGTATACAATAAATTCAGTTTTGTGGCACTACTTATGACTTTTGAGTAACAACATTTCAAGTGTCTAGTTTAAAATAAGACCAGATTTATGAATATAGAACATAGGGTTTAAGAGCTGCAGACATTTTTATTTGGGTATGTCGTTTTCAGAAAATTCTCAAAAATAGGGGAGCAAGTTAAGAGTTTAAGTCTCTTGAGTGGTGGTCAGGATGTTTCCTCCCACCTTAGAGTTCTTAGAGTCTCGCATCTCGTTTGTCCCCTCCCACCCTGCTGTCTTTTGCTGAGCCGTTTCATACTTTGCATTATCTGAGTGACTGCCTTCACAGAGCAAAGGATGGCAGACAAGGCAAATTCAAGGGAAAGGTCTTCATTCTCCAGCATCTCTTAGTTAAACCGTACTATTGAAGGAGTGATAACCAGCGTGGATTATTTTGCTTTTGGACATCATCTTAAACTGTGCTAACCATATGTGAGGTAGAACCCCAACCTCCCCCCCCCCCACCACCACCTCGCATGCAGACAGTTTCTGCTCACTGGCTTCAAGAGCTGTGTGATGATCGTAGTCGAACAGCAGGTTCTCTGGGAAATGGCGACAACAAAATGGGATGTTTGTCTGGTGAGGCAGAGACAGACCCCAGCGATTCGGCAGCTGAGCGGGATTACTTTGTGAGTGAGTGAGAGCGAGCCGGACAGCCCAGGATGCAGCAGAGGATGAATTCAGCGTAAGTGGGACACTAATGCTGCTGTTCGGAGCTCAGACTGGCAGAATATGAAGTCAAGAACTTATTTTTTTTTGCCTAGTTTGTTCTGTTCTCACTTTTTAAAAATATTAATAATATAATAAAGTACTCACTTTTATTGAAATTGATAAGCACAGTTTTCGCCACAGATAGCTGATTTATTGCACATTCATGATATATAAAGACCAGTGTTTTAACATCATTTCTGATTTAAAATAAGCAGCAAAAATAGCATTACAGTTGGTATTTTCAATTAATTTTTGTGTAAATCTTCGAATCAATTAAACATGCTGATTCAGTTATTTTCGTCATCATTCAAAAATGTTCATGGAAGTTTTTTCGTTGCATGTTATATACATTTCATATAGATCATTTATACGTGTGTGTGTGTCTATATATATATATATCCATATATATATATAATACTGTCAATGATTCAATTTTTAATTGTGATTAATCTCACACTTATCATGATATTAAAGGGGTCATATAAAGTTAATATGATTCTTTAGTGTCTAATTGAAAAGTTTGTAATATACTTTAATTAAAAATTCTCATTAGAATTGTAAGAAAACACTAATTTTACCTGGTCAAAAACGGCTCTGTTTTCAGCAAGCCATTTCAGTGCATGTGTCTTTAAATGATAATGAGCCACACGTGGAGTGTTGCCTTGACAACAGTTGAGGGTATATTTTGGAGAAAGAATGGCAACGGGAGTCTCTGACGACACATCTGTGCAACCGTATCAATTTGGATGTAACAGTATTTTGCAGGTATTGTGTTACCATTCATCTTCATGCAGTAATAACTGTTACAACACAATTTTTTTTTTGTTGACATTACTTCTTAATCAGTAACAGACACCGTTATAAACCTTACAAAAGTAAGCTTAGTGTAGCGTTACCACGTTAACTTAATCATCAGCGTACACAGTTTTAACGTGTTGTTCATTATAAACGTGGGATTATGAATTATATTGAGAACTTCATCATGCATAGAAAGCATGCCATAATGTAACTTACCCTGTAAACTTTAGCTGCATTCATCCTGAAGCGTGCAAGCGATTTGCAAAGATTAATATAAAGGTTAATAAAACGTTACACTCACTCCTTCTGGAGGTGCAGCAGGAACACGGAATAGTTGGTACCGATCCTTTTTTCAGGAGCAGCTTCTTAGCAAAACCTGCTTTATACTGACCCTCATTTATAAAGCAGTCTGCTGAGAAATGATTTGCGCAAACATGAAAGTATTGATGTTGATCGGGGGAATATTCCCTTCGAAAACCAAACTCAGCCACTGCGTCTTCAGCGGTTCGGATTTAGGAACATCAAAATGATTGCTGTGTTCGTTATTACACCCAAGAACAGAAAACCACAATTGCTTAGACGCCATTCTGCTCCAGCGTATCAACAATGGCGGACTATGATGACAGCTCGCTCAGGGCAGGTCTGTGTTGAAACGCTGCTGTCAATTAACAATCGTGGGAGTCACACGGTCAGACGGTTCGATTTGAGACAGGGGAAAACATAAGGAGATAAAAAAAAAAACACTGGATGGATTTTTATCATTATAGGATGGTTGTGAACAGGCACTGCCAACACGCATTTCGGTACAATCAACTTGTAAAAGTGCATGTACCATTATATGACCCCTTTGAGCATACGCCATTTATCTCATTAAGCACATTTATTGTGTCATTTTCTATATCCAAAGTAAACAATCAGATTGAAGGGCGATTCTCACAAAGCTGTATGTTTTGCAAGCTTCAAGGATCATTGGAGACTCTAAAAGGACACCAAATAGCCAAATATAAGGAGTCCATATACTTATATTATATCATACATTTATACACACCTAAGCGTATGTGTACAGAGCAACAACAACAAGATTGTTTTCATTTTATACATCAAGCTGTGATACCGAACAGGACCACACGGGGACGCCACAAAACACTCCTAAATCAACCGATTTGACTTGACTGCATAAACCTATGATTACTAAACACAACAACGTACACATGACAAATCAAATATCCTTCCTGAGTGTGTGTGGAAACAATGCAAATGTACTGAAATGTGTCTGTACATGAATGCAGCTTGCGATCAGTGATCGAGAGTGCGCAAATACACAGTTTACTGTACGGCTCCGGAACGTCACCAAAAGAGTATCCTCATATGAGTATCCTCATAAACACAGTTCTTTATGTCTCAAGTAAACATAAACCGCTGAGAAAGTACATGCGTGTCAGTATATTAGATCAGTGCATTCTAGGGATGCAACAATACAGTTCACGGTTCAATACATACCTCGATTTTTAACCACAGTTTTCGGTTCGGTTCTGATGGCTTGTCACATCAGTTTTTTGCTATTCTATTCTTAGGCGACAGGAACAGCAAGAGGTTAAGGAGAAGAAAAGAGAATTCAATTTTTTTTTTTTAATTAAAATACTCTTTCTGTATTTTACTTAAAATAATTGAAAAACCTTACTTAAACTTAAAACTTTACTTAAAAAAAAACCCCTGTACACATTCCTAGTGTATTGTATAATATAAAATAATTATAGAGAGCTGTACAGCAGTATTTAAGTATTAGATTTAATGAAAAATGTAAAAATAAAACACTACATAGACTTCACTATAAAATATACATTGATTCTTATTAAATCTACTGTAAAGTTCTTCAGTCAAGAGCAATGAGTGATTTTTCTCAAGTCTTTTGTTGTTGTATTAACATTAAAGGGATAGTCATCGAGAAATTAATACAGGTTTGGAACAACATTAGAGTGAGTAAATAATTACATGATTTTAGAGGTGAACTGTCCCTTTAAGGACAGCATGTTCACTAGGCTGCTGCTGTCAATTTAAGACCTGCGTGCATCTAATATACAGACACACACGATTTTACTTTCACTTTAGACATAACCGACTGTGTTTGTTAACCTTGTGTGTATTTGACAATATTAGCGCAGTAAGACTACTTCGTCCAGTAATCACGTGTTTGACAGGCGTTTAGTGCACGCGCTCGGAGAAGCACGTTAAAACAGAGCGCATGTTAAAACAGTGCATATGCACGCGAATGAAGGCTTTAAAACGCATGCAAATAATGAACTTTCGTGATTGTGAATAACTATAGTGTTCCGTGGCCTATAACTCTACCACTAACGTGTGATGTGAATGTTTGTCGCGTTGTTCAGTATTGGGATGGAGGCAAATGATAGAATTAGTAGTAAAATAATTAATTAAATGCAAAACCGAAAAAAACGCAATTCACAAGCGCTTATTGAACCGTGAATGCCGTACCAAACGGTTCAATATTATATTGAGTATTGTGGCATCCCTAATCATTCTCATTGCTCTTGACTGAATCACTTTTGTAACTTTTAATAAGAATAAATGTATTTTCAATTTACACTATTAAATATACTGAGTAGACTGAGCAGTATTTATGTACATTTAAAAACTTTATACAATTTATGTAATAGCCTATTTCTGTAGGCCTATCTAGTGCTTAAAGGTCCCGTTCTTCGTGATCCCATTGTTCAAACTTTAGTTAGTGTGTAATGTTGCTGTTAGAGCATAAATAATACCTGTAAAATTATAAAGCTCAAAGTTCAATGCCAAGCGAGATATTTTATTTAACAGAAGTTCCCTTTCAAAGCCTGCAGCGAACGGCCGGCTTGGACTACATCCTGGTACTTCCTTCATAAATGACGTCAGAAGAACAGTAGAACAGACTAACCTCCGCCCACAAGAATACGTGAAAAAAGGGGGCGTGGTCTTGTTGCTGTCCCACGTGGAGAAGAGGACGTGTCGCTTGGAGAAAAGGAATTGTTGCGTTTGAGTGTGTTTGTCGCCATGTCGTCGAGACGCTGTTATTTTCATCCCGGAGTAAATCACCTTTGTTTGGCTTTCCCAGGGACGCTGTAGAGATCATTGAGCGCATACATCACCCCGTTAAGAGGCGTGACCTTTCCACGTTCGCTAAGCTGCGGTCAAATCACAACACGGGAACCGCTGGCACAATCAGAACTTGTTACGTATTTCTGAAGGAGGGACTTCATAGAATAAAGGAAGTCATCAGCCGTTTTTAGGACAGTGAAAACAGCGGTATACAGATAAGTAAATTGTGTTAAAAATACAGTTTTTTTACACGCGAAACATGAACACATGTTATATTGCACACTGTAAACACAATCAAAGCTTCAAAAAAACACGAAGAACGGGACCTTTAAAGTTGTTCAGGTATGTCTACTTAATTTGTATCCTTCTATTGTAGTTTTATTTTTTATTTCTAATGCTTGAAGTAATGGTTAGAAAGTCAGACTGGTAACCTGAAGGTTGCGGGTTCGATTCTCAATACCGTGACTGAGGTGCTCTTGAACAAGACACCAAACCCCCAATTGCTCCCCGGGCACCAAAAATGGCTGCCCATTGCTCCAGGTGTACGGTTTGCAGTGTGTATGTTCACTACTCACTACTCCTAATGTGTGTGCATTAACTTAAAATGCGGAGGACAAATTTTGATTATGGGTTACCAAACTTGGCCTTCACGTCATGTCACTTTCACCTTCCTAAAGTTTTTCCAGGTAGGTCATTTGTGTGTTTTTGTTCTATTGTAGTTTTTTTTTTTTTTTTTTTTTGGCTTGTGATTAGTTTAGTTCCTGTTTTATCACTGACTGTTTCAGTGAGCTTGAGAGGTTTTTTATACACTTATGTTAGTTAGGCTAGTGTTCATTTTTTGTGGTATTGAAATTGGTGATGAGATTTAGGAAATGGGTATCATTAACTTTATTTAAACTGACAAAGTTGCTTATTCATGACTTTCAGAGAGCGATGTGTTGAAAGGCAACGTTAACATAAGGCTATTTTGCAGTTTCATCACTGTCATACTGATGAGCAATGACCTGACATTTTTAGAGGTTTTTGAGGTAGTCGAGACCTATCAAGAGAGACGGATGTATTGAAAGTGCTTAAGAGAGCGCAAGAGTGCGAATACGACCCCTCAATCAAGTCTCAACAAGCCCGCTCTGCCCTCGCTTCCTCCCGGGTGAAGTGTTGTAAATTGAGAGGTCCGACTCCTTCCCTGATGGCTGGCATGGACTAACCACAGAAAGGTCATGTCCTGTTTTCAGTGAGCCATC
Source organism: Romanogobio albipinnatus (assembly GCA_023566225.1). Lineage (NCBI taxonomy): Eukaryota > Metazoa > Chordata > Actinopteri > Cypriniformes > Gobionidae > Romanogobio > Romanogobio albipinnatus. The sequence continues at coordinate 43,472,080 of CM042242.1, forward strand.
TATGAAGATGAAACATGCAGGAAGAATATTTCTCTGGTATTTGGTCAGGATCTTTTCATGGCATTTTTGGTGAATAATTCAAAGCTCTAGTTTTTTCCCCCAAAGCTATATGGATCTAAAAATACAGCCATTGTCTGGAAATCATAACGTATTCAAGTGCCCAGAGATTTGTGCTTCTGGGTGAGGTTTAAGTGCCTGAGTGCTAGAACATTGACTCTCTTATTAGGTTCATTTTGCAGTCAAACAAGCCTTTTCACTTCATGCGTGAAGTACCACTTTTCTTGTGAAGTGTCATTATAATGTCCTGTTTATGGGCTAACGATCACATGGTTAACTAGTCACTGCATATTTTGCACTCCTATTTATGGTTCAGAGCTCTGTTGTGTCAAGGCTGTGAATGAAGTTGCTGATGACATGCTGCTGTGGTTGTAACCATTTATTTTTGTCCGCCATGCAGCACATATCAGTTGATTTCCATTACAGCCACCTGTCCCCCTCAACACACTTCCTGTTCCTCTGCTTTTGCATGAATCGGGTTTGAGGCAAACAGCATTTTGCAGTCATGCTTGATATATATTAGCTTCAGTCATCTCAAATGCAAACATGTTTGCAGATCTTCTGAGAGTGTATTTGAGGACACTTGGCTTTTGGCCTGCACTGAAAAATAGGCAGATTTTCGCAAAACAGTGTAACTGTTATTGAGATTTTTAACCTGAAGCATCAGTTTTCATTGTTGTGTTTATACTAGGGCTGCACGGTATTGGAAAAAAACAAAATAATCGCAATACAAGTTTTCTGCGATTTTTATAAAAACAATTTACCAGATTATTTGAATAGCTATACTTGAAAAGAATGAATCATTCTAGAATAATTGGTCTGGTTTTGTAGGGGAGTGAATCTGCATAGAAGATTATAAACAAATTACAAGCATAGATAAATACATTAGAAGAAGGATACAATTGAAATAAGCTGTGCTGTATGTTTTTCAGGTAAATCTAACAGTATTCAGGTGCAGACATTGAATAATCAAATGTACAATAACACTGTAAAAATGAAATATAACTAATATAATGAATAATTTAATAAAATGTATCTTTATTAAAGCTACAAAAGTAATTCACTCTTTTATTGTTTGATTACCATTGGTGACAAACAGCTGTGGGTATATTAGGCTGATGTCACTTTAAGACGAATGCACATGCCTAATATAAATGACACATTGACACTCATCTGTTTTCTTTCTTAATTGTTTACCGTCCACATCAACTTATTCTCCAGAGCTTCTCTGAGAGTTCAGTTCATGAGCATTTCACCGTTTTATTTGATGATAACTATTGTCTAACACACACACACACACACACACACACACACACACACACACACACACACACACACACACACACACACACACACACACACACACACACACACACACACACACACACACACACACACACACACACACACACACACACACACACACACACACACAGGCAGAAAACTTCTTCAGGGCAACTCCTCAAAATTAGTTGGGTTTAACTTGATGAAATTGTGAAAGAAATAGAAACGGCAAAATGTAGTTTTTAAAAATGTATGTAACCGCTTTGCCATCTTTTGATTACCACTCTTTTTGATAATAAACTTTAATTAAATGTATTAGAAACACTTTTTATCAAAATGTAACCAAACCATTAAAACTGTATTTCTGAAAAATAAAAGAGAATTTGGGGATTTTTTACTTTTAATTAATTTTTTAATTGTACAAGTAAAAGAAAAAAAAAGGGTCCATTTGAAACTGTAAAATAGTTTTCTCAATTTAGATAGTTCTGTAAATATTTGTTTTAATATTTAGAATTTCCTCTTTAAAATAATTTTTGGTCCAAGTGCCAAACCAAAAAAGCGCCAGTCTTTGCATTAAGGGCCATCAGTGTAGACCATTTATAGGGGCTGTGTCCGAAATCGCACACTCTTGATTAGGTACTTATTTTGAATAAATAGTTACTTCACAACCACTAAAAAGTATGTTCTATATAGTATGAAAGTAATCTGGACATAGGCTACTACATTTGCCATGCTGTCATTATCATGTGATTTACCAGTGTCAGTTGTGTCTCTTCACTCTCATTCACAAATCATCTCCCGTGGCCTCATGGGATAGTAAAGTGCCCATCATATGCACACTTCAGATTCTTGCCAGAAGAAGTAGGTCATCCGGGTACTTTTTGCCTACTCTTTTATGAGTACTGTGAATTCGGACATACTTCTTTTGTCACATACTGTTTTTCTCCTGCTGTATAAAGTTTGCGATTTCGGATGTAGCCATAGACAAATACTCACACAATATGATACTTTCGATATGAGACTTTCACCTGCTCTTTGTCAAGTACACTACACTGGAGGGCTTGGCATAGTACACGTCAGCTAATTTAATGCAAGCATCAGTTTCCTGAGAGGAAAAGAGACTATGATGTAATTTGCTATTTTGACACTTCAGTTTCTATTCAGTGAAGGCACCAGCTAGTTATCAAGCACAGACACGATCAGGAATTTCTCAGAAGGATGAAGGCTGTGCTTGTCTATATCCCATCTGGAAGTGCAGAGAGATCTATTATTTACCCATTGGCCTTGTTGTCGACACAGGAACTGAACTCTACTGCTATGAAGGAAGTTATTGTTATCGTTGGTAGAGTTCGATCGATATATCGCCATGGCCGATATTTGACATTTTTAAAATGTCACCATCGGCCGTTGTGTTAGAAGCGGGACTTTTATTTTGACGGGTGGTGCTGAAATCGGCAGTGCTTGAGAACAACCACGCCATTCTTCTGTCTTCATTAGTGTATGGCCTCTGTTAAACAGTCATATCTAATACATTATATAATACAGTCATATAATTAGAATATCATCAAAAAGTTAATCTATTTCACTAATTCCATTCAAAAAGTGAAACTTGTATATTATATTCATTCATTATACACAGACTGATATTTCAAATGTTTATATCTTTTAATTTTGATGATTATAACTGACAACTAAGGAAAATCCCAAATTCAGTATCTCAGAAAATTTGAATATTGTGAAAAGGTTCAATATTGAAGACGCCTGGTGCCACACTCTAATCAGAAATCTTGGCCTACTAAAAAGTATGAACATGAAAAGTATGAGCATGTACAGCACTCAATACTTAGTTGGGGCTCCTTTTGCCTGAATTACTGCAGCAATGCGGCGTGGCATGGAGTCGATCAGTCTGTGGCACTGCTCATGTGTTATGAGAGCCCAGGTTGCTCTAATAGTGGCCTTCAGCTCTTCTGCATTGTTGGGTCTGGCATATGGCATCTTCCTCTTCACAATACCCCATAGATGTTCTATGGGGTTAAGGTCAGGCGAGTTTGCTGGCCAATTACGAACAGGGATACCATGTTCCTTAAACCAGGTACTGGTTGCTTTGGCACTGTGTGCAGGTGCCAAGTCCTGTTGAAAATGAAATCTGCATCTCCATAAAGTTGGTCAGCAGCAGGAAGCATGAAGTGCTCTAAAACTTCCTGGTATACGGCTGCGTTGACCTTGGACCTCAGAAAACACAGTGGACCAACACCAGCAGATGACATGGCACCCCAAACCATCACTGACTGTGGAAACTTTACACTTGACCTCAGGCAATGTGGATTGTGTGCCTCTCCTCTCTTCCTCCAGACTCTGGGACCCTGATTTCCAAAGGAAATGCAAAATTTACTTTCATCAGAGAACATAACTTTGGACCACTTTTTTTCCTTTTTGTCTTTAGCACAGGCAAGATGCTTCTGTCGCTGTCTGTTGTTCAAGAGTGGCTTGACACAAGGAATGCGACAGCTGAAACCCATGTCTTGCATGTGTCTGTGCTTAGTGGTTCTTGAAGCACTGACTCCAACTGAGAGTCCACTCTTTGTGAATCTCCCCCACATTTTTGAATGGGTTTTGTTTCACAATCCTCTCCAGGATGCGGTTATCCCTATTGCTTGTACACTTTTTTTCTACCACATCTTTTCCTTCCCTTCAACTCTCTATTAATGTGCTTGGACTCTGCGAGAGCTCTGTGAACAGCCAGCCTCTTTTGCAATGACCTTTTGTGTCTTGTGTCTTTTGGACAGCTGTCAAGTCAGCAGTCTTCCCCATAATTGTGTAGCCTACAGAACTAGACTGAGAGACCATTAAAGGCCTTTGCAGGTGTTTTGAGTTAATTAGCTGATTAGAGTGTGGCACCAGGTGTCTTCAATATTGAACCTTTTCACAATATTCTAATTTTCTGAGATACTGAATTTGGGATTTTCCTAGGGGTGTGACGGTTAGTATATAACCGTGAGACCGACGGTTATAGTTAAACACCGTCATTAGAACTCTATAACCGCCAAAACCGTGTTATTAAAATATTATTTACAAACATACAAAAAAAAAAAAATTTTTTTTTTAGATAGGTTCCCTCAGCTGACAAGGGAAACGGAGGCGGAGTTAGTGGTGCTTCGGAGGCTGAGCTGCTGGAGATGATTCGGGAGAGGTCTGTGCACCACCCCCTACCAAGAAGAGAAATCTTGGAGATCTCCTTAAGAAGAGAAATCTTGGAGATCTCCTTAATAAACGGAGGTCCGAAATCTCTGCCCCTTTACCGATCAGAGCGCGCGCTGACACGGAGTTAACCCGCTATCTCCAACTGACTCTACGGCTAATCCACTAGCATGGTGGAGAGACAATGAAACACGCTATCCGCTCTTAGCAAAATTGGCACGTAAATACATGTGTATTTGTGCTACAAGCACAGCATCAGAGCGAGTTTTTAGCACTGCGGGTAACATAGCTACCCCTGTCAGATCGTCACTAAAACCAAGTAAAGTGAACATGGTGTTCCTGTCACGGTAATTAGGTAAATCGGTAGATAATATACTATATCTCTTTACATAAATACTATTTTCTACTTAAAACTATAATTTCGTTATTTTTACTAACCCAAATAATGACTCGTCCGCACGTGAGGGGGAAAAATAGCTTCCTTCCACTTAAGAGTTGAGCTCTTTATATTTTAATATATCTCTTTACATAAATACTATTTTCTACTTTTAAAAATTAATTTCGTTATTTTACTAACCCAGTGTTTTGTATGTGAATGCTGTTTCACGTGAATATTACCACAGGAGTGAAGCACAAAGCTTCATTTAGCCTACAAAGGAAATAATGGTCAGAGAGCACTTTTTCATTCTGCTTTGTGATCTGGATCTGGTCAATCGATTTTCCGTGAATTTTAAAAATAGGCCTAGTCCATTTTATCCCAATGGACATGGACATCTCGTTTCTTTTCCCAAATCTTCACTCACGTCGCACCCATTTTCGCAGGGGATTATAAACATTTCTTCCTTTCGTTTGCTTACAATTAAGTCTATTATAACTATTCACATCCTTTACTGTGGGAAAGTATAAAAACACACTGTGGGACGAATACCTTTTTACTTCAAATTGTATTTAACACAGTTTGTTCAGGCGCGTCAAGTTTGGTTTATTTGAATAGCGCATTTCACACACGCGGCGGTGATTTTAGTTTCGTTTTCTCAGGCAGTGAATAATCAAACATTGCCTAAATGTCTTGACCTTGTGTGGAAGATAAAATCCGCTCTTCAGACATTTTACAAAAAGTGTTGCCTTGCAACATCAGGAGAAAAGATGAAGATATTCGAGAAGGTGTCTATCCAGCTTGTGTCCCATTTGTCTCAAAGCGCAGAACGGTATATGACGCATCTTTGCGGGGAAATAGTATGAATCAAATATTTTTCTAACTAATATTTAATTTTCTTATATTCTTGAGGTAACCATTATTTACTGAAAATCGTTTAAATGTTTTATAGGCTGTGTTGTTTCACTGACGGAAGTGCTAAAATAAACATGCATGCTTATGGAAATCATTTGAGGCTGTTATGTTACGAACCGTCACATTTGACTCGCATCATAACCGTCATCACCAATTCTGAAACCGGCACACCCCTAGATTTTCCTTAGTTGTCAGTTATAATCATCAAAATAAAAAAAATAAACATTTGAAATATATCAGCCTGTGTGTAATGAATGAATATAATATACAAGTTTCACTTTTTGAATGGAATTGGTGAAATAAATAAACTTTTTGATGATATTCTAACTATATGACCAGCACCTGTAGACCTCTTAAACAAAGAAAGTAGCCTAAACGGTTTGCGAAAAAGGAATATTTTTAAAACAAATCTCTAAATATCCGATAAACATTTAATTTTACAATCCTTTCAGATCTAATCGAATCCAGCCATGAGATCCTGCATTAATGTGTTTGTGTGCCTGACGGTCGCTCCGTGCAAAGTGAATGCGGACAGGAGAGTTCAGCTTTACTGGAGACGCCACAAACTTTAAATCCTTGATGTAAAAATGTTCTGCACAATATTAAGTTGACCACTATGTCATATTAAAGTAATTTACACAGTACTGTATATAAAATTAGTACTACCTGGTCTGTATTTGAAATAAATAAGATTACTGAGTGCCCTGTTAGCCTACAGTGTTTACTTCCTTTTTATTCATATATTTTTAAATAATTACTTTATTTGTGAAAAATACTGTAATATGACTGCAGAATCAAGAAGTTGCCATCTAAAGTATAAGCATGTTTATTTTAAAGATTTATTTTTTTGTAATTTATTTTCATATTTCTAATTGATTAAATATTAGTTAAAATAAATATAAATTATGCATATTATATATCGGCTTTATATAGGCCATCGGTCACCCTGCTCTCCGAGATATCAACATCGGCCATCAAAAAAACAATATTGGTCGACGACTAGTTGTTGGTGTGAAGAGACCTTAAGGATGTTTGACTTTTGTTGCTTATGTGTTTGCTTGTACATCACCTTATTTTCGTCATGGCCAGTATCACGGTGCCTCTTCATCTGTTTCACACATCTGTGTTTTCAGAAGCCTGTGATTCATTTGACTACATAGGTTTTAATAGAGAACGTTATCCAGTCTGCTAATTATGGTGGCCGAGAAGTGCAAAACAAATCACAATTCCAAAAACAAAATAACAAATCAGAAAACACAATGACAAATCTAAAAACAAAATAGCAAGTCAGAAAACACAACGACAAGTCAGACAAAACGGAACAGGTAGGTATATGTGGCGATTGGAATACTGAACGCTGATTGGACGAGACATCTGTCAATCAAGACATGCAGAACGTACAGCAGCAGGATAAAAGTTGATTCGCGTGTGCATGTGTAAATATTAGAGCATCTCTTTTTTAAAGGCAAATTTAGTGTGATTAATTATGGGAAAAGAAAACTTTCATATTGCCTACCACTGTCTGGTTGAATCCGATCTGATAAGTGAGAGAGCAACCTGAGTTCGAGTCTCGCTTTTCCCGATCCCTTTCTTTTTCATATACCCATCGCTTATCAGCTTGGAGAGGTAATTTAAATAAAAATAAAGTGTCTAACAGGTAGCCTACTTAATAGACCTACAATATGATAATCTACTTGCACTAAATGGCATCTAGAATCTAGAATGACATCTAGAATAGCCTCTGCCAACTTTAAATCAAGAAAAGTTTCCAATGGCAAGGAAATGGAATTTATATGATACATTTACACTGCATGCTATAAGAGTAATGTTTTGTTTTACTGAGTATTTATATGTGAAATTATAAAGACGAAATGACACAAACGTCCATAAATGATACTGTGACTATATCAACATGCAATATCGTTGATGAAAAAAGACGAGACAAAACGATCTTAGATCAAACGTAGGACAGTTTCTACGCAACATTTTATAAATGAGACCCCTGGAATGTTGGGGCATTATAACTAATTTTAGCTTGCAGCTTTGCAGATCATAAAAAAACAATTATTATCGACTATATATCTCTAATATTTACACATGCACATGCAAATCAACTTTCTCCTGCCGCAGCCTGCTGTAGCCTATGTTCTGCATGTCTTGATTGACAGATGTCTCGTCCAATCAGCGGCCAGTATTCCATTCGCCACATATACCTACCTTTTCCGTTTTGTCCGTCTTGTCATTGTGTTTTCTGATTTGTTATTCTGTTTTCAGATTTGTCATTGTGTTTTCTGATTTGTTATTTTGCTTCTGGAATTGTTACTGTGTTTTCTAACTTGTTAATTTGCTTTTAGACTTTCCATTGCTATTATAATTTGTTGTTTTGTTTTTGAATTTATTTTGTTTTCGTAATTGTGATTTTTGTTTTGCACTTCTCGGCCAATGTAGCTAATAGTGTTGTCACGATACTGGAATTTCTAAATTCAATACGATACCTAAAAATGTATCGATTTTCGATACCACAGGGAAAAAATGCTGCATATAATATAAAAAATATATTTTTAATATAATTTCTTTTTTTGTCCGTTTATTGAAAAGTATTATATTTTAAAAGTAAAAATATTTTGAAGAGATCACTTTATATGATACATCTTTTAAGCTTTTTCTTATATATAAACGTTGATCAATTACCATTACAATTATCTCACAAATATTTGCTAACTAATTTTGTTGCAATACTTACAGCACAAGGAAGCTTGATTTCAAATTGAATTTAAAAAGATGATTAAATAGTAATAAAATAAGAACAACTAAACAAATTACAAACAATAGCACAAATAAATACAGTAGAATAAAAATGCAAAAGAAATAGACTGCTTTATTTTTTCAGGTAGGTCTAACAGTATTCAGGTTAGAAACTGAATAAAAAAAATTAAAATAACATTGGATAATCTTCATTGTAAAAAATGTAATACAGATTAATCCATTAAAGACAAGTTACACAAGTTAATCAGTCGAGAGCAGTAAGTGATCATTTGTCTTTTTGTAGTTTGAATAATAAATAACTGCTGTCCCTTTAAGACCCGGCGCACACATGTATCCCAAACACTATTCCTGTTACACATTCTTCCTGAACTATTTACGCTAATATTCGCCAATACTGACATTGATTTTTTTTTTTTTTTTAAGTGTATTTGACCATTAATAAGCTGGAAGAAGGAGCTAATTTTTGCACTTGTATGTCAGAGGTGGCTTTATTACGGTATGTGTGTGTGCGCTTCAGACGCGTGCGCAAAATCTGTGGGAATGAGTAGAATTAACCTTATGTGCAATCCCACACGGAATTCAGACCGGTCACACCAATACTAACACGCTGTCACAAGGAAATATCCAGCAGAACACGCGTTTGCTGTGTTCAGAGGGTTAACAAGACTGAATGAGAGGAGGCGGGGCGGGTGCGTATCAACTCAGTGTCGGTCTGAGAGGAGTGGAGAGCGCAGCTGGTATCGATACTGTAAAAACGGAGTATCGTATCGTTTCAGATATTTCAGTATTGATACATATCGAAATATCGATATTTTTGACAACACTAGTAGCTAATAACCCTGTATTACTGATGTAATTTTTATAGCGTACAAAGCTGCGAGGCAGTCCCGCTGAGAAGAAAACGCAGCCTCTGGGAATAATGAGGGTCTCTCCTTCTGCTAACAGTGCAGTTTTACTCAAAGGACTGCTTCAAGGAACCTGCCTATTCAATAAATTAATATACAGAGAAGAGGAGCTTAGCCTAGTTAAGCCTGTAGTGTGCAAATTATGCCTACACTCTGTATCACTGTGGTTGATAAAATGGGTCAACAGTTTACATGTGTTTCTCATTTTACATTTCGGACTGCATATGTGTTATAGACTGAGCTTGCGACTGTCATGATCACCAATTTTTTGCTTGATTATTTCCATTACTTTTTGTCATACAAATAATTTAATATCTGTTTTTTTCATGCCACTTACACTGTTGGAAGAAATAATTTACTCACATTGAACATTGCAAACAAATATTGTACAGGGTTGGAATGACACGAATAATAATATTTTAAATATTAAAGTTGTTGTTATAATTACTAATATTTTATGAATATTATATTATTATGTAATAGTAAACATATATACAAACATCTTTTTATGCAAATATTAAAATAAATGAATGATGCGTTCAGAATTCAACCTTCGTTCATGCACACCAGAGCACTGCAGAGGTGTTCAAGTGTCAAGAGTTCAACTGGAGTGCTCTCGTAACGCACTACTGCACTGGAAAAAAAGACATGCAAATGAATATTTAATGGCATTTGCTTAATTCCTTTAGAGTCTTTTGCAATTTTTTTACTGTATTTTTTTTTTATTACATCTTTGCTTGATATAACTAAATAATGGCAAATTTAAGATGTAGGTTTTTGAAGCTGCCCCCTCAATGTTAGTCAACGAGACTTTGGTCGACTAAATTTTAATTAGTCAGTTAGTCTCAGAAATAAAAACTCCACATGAATTGTCGAAGTCACACAGTGACAGTCCATGCAGAAATTATGTTGGGCAGAAAATCTGAAGTGTTGGAACATTTCGATACAACATGCAAGTACCTTATCCACTTTAATGTGAACCTAGATAAATGTGCGCTTGGGTGCATATCCAAGTGTTCATGCAGAGTTTGGAAGCTAAATTAGTTCAAATTAATGGGGAAGGATTCAGATTTCAGACAGCGTAAACTGTAAATATACTCTCCATTTAGGTGAATGAAGTCTGGTTTTGCGTTAGTGTCGTGCAAACCACCTGCGCCGCAGCATGCAACAGTCTGCTCCGGACCAGAGACACGATAGACACTGGTGCTCCCAACTTCAAAAACTTAGGAGCACCATCAAAAATTAGCCGAAAATTCAGAAGCACAACAGCTACAATTTGCCAATTCCGATACCGACCGCCGATTGTTTTTCTTTGTTTAAAGCAGCACTAGGTAACTTTTGCTCTCGGGCTCCCCCTACAGTTGGGAAACAGTATTGTCCTCTACTACTGTCGTAAACTCTGTCATCCTACATTAGGGGATGCATATAGCACGTGCATTTGTTGACATGACAACTATGATAGCCCTGAACACTGCAGGAGGAGTTCACATGCAGGTGTTCTGTTTGCGTCCCGTGTGAAATGTCTTCATCCCAGGTACAGTGGCATATGTTTCAGCATGACATATGAATATAATTTCATGGGTTTAATTTTTTTTTCAAACGCCAAATGATCGCGATGCTCACGTTAACAAGCCAGCGTCATTATAGTAGTCTAGTCTATTGGTTACCGTTTTACAGATCTATATGATACTTCAATTCAATGTTTGAGTGGTAGGTAATAACATATATCGTCAATATAATATCAAGCTACCATAGATGAATCTTCAAATTTGAAAAGTCGATTTGCATTATAGCTTGAGGCAAGACAAATAAACAAATATCACAGACATGTTAGGTATTGTAACGAGTAGGAAAATAGTGTGGCCCCTTTAAGAGCGTTCGCCCCGGTTGGAGCGCCTGCGTTCTGTGTGTGTGTGTGTGTGTGTGTGTGTGTGTGTGCACTGCGCCTCGAGCTCCCATGTGTGCAGATTATTTTCTGTCTTCTGTTGCTAACATTCATTTATTTTTGTTTTGTTGGGTAATGCTGTGGACGGAAGTGGAGTTTGTGCCGGACTCTTGTGGGGATTCCGCGGGGAATAAAGTGCGGGCTGTTTGATGTCAATCGCCTCCGTGTTTGCATCGACTCCAGTTGCGTTGAGTGAGCTATCCGTATTTTTCACCCGGACACACGCGTTGCAGTATCCTAAAATATGATTTTGTACGTCTTATGTATTTACTTGCGAGAATGTAGCCCCTACCAAACTTGTACACGCCGTTTACACATAGGCTTACCCTCGCAAGTCCGAATTTAAGGAAGTGGGGGTGATGGTGGAAGTGACGTATATGCCGTAAAGCAGTCGAATTTTGTAGTTCTTTTTTTTTCTCGGGTTACTACCCGAAACCCGAAGTTTAAAAGTACGATTAAAAACGATACAGACCCCGTCAGGCTATGGCAGACGTGCCATTCAACCTATTGTAAGTCAATGTATCATCACAAGAGTCTTGAAAATATATTATGAAGGTTGAAAAGTTACCTAGTGCTGCTTTAAGCAAATGTATTTGTTGTTTATTTGCTCAATAACAGGCCTTAAACTCTAAACTGGCCTTGCAAATTTAAATAAAATAAAAACATCTGTAGCCATTTGAAATTAGAGGCAACCACTGCATTTGAACCAAAATCCAAATGTAGCATGAGCAGTCATTTTTTATTAAAAATTAAATTGCCTAAGTTCAAGACTTAGAGCAAATACAGAATTAAATTGTTACATAAGACACAGCTACACAACAAAAAAAGATGGACTGATGGAGATTGAAAATTCACTCTCTGACAGCAGGTGGAACTTATGGAAAAGAAGCATTTCTTTGGATACTTGGCTATAAACAAAGCAGCTGCGCTTATAAACACTACTTTATACGTAGGTAAGGGGAAAAGAACATGCCATCGTAACTTTTCAGAAGACAGTCAGTTTCCTTCAGAGATACATTTGTATAAACCCCCACCCTAATTTAATATTTTTATTTTTCTTCCTATATTTCAAGCATCATTACCAGTGATCGTGCTGTGTCTGGTATTTTCTCTGCTGCGCCTCTGCACTCTCCTTTTTGTGTCTATATTCAGCGTGTCCCATCTCTGGCCTGTGTTAGCGTCCTGTTAACAGACTATGTAATAATTTCACACAAAATGCAATTTGTGTGCAAGTCCGGAATGGAGATCAGTCAAAATGAAACTAGAAACCGGCCGCTTGTTTAGAGCACAAACAGACAATTTCCGATTTTGGTCGACTGGTACATATCTATAAAAAGCTCGCACCACACAGTTATTTGCACTTGTACAAATGCTCCCAAATAAATGTTGAGGTCGCAGAGATTCAATTTCCAGAACATATGAGGCCAAAATGGTCACAATTGAGATGTGGAGTTTTGCATTACATTGGATTACTTTTTAATTTTCTTTGTAAACATGTACTAGATAGATGTGTTTGAGGGCGCACATCTCACACATGACATCTCACACATCTCACACATGATTCCAAAAATAAAGGCCAGTAGAAATTGCATTCCGCTATGCCCACATCACATATAGATTCTAAACAAAGTGTAATTTTTTGTGTCTTTTATTTTATTATAAAGAGAGTAGTTCTATGAAAAAATTTATGAGTTGGCTTACATATTGTTTTATACCCTAAACCATAGTGAAAATGCAAAATCATTATTTGATTTGGAGAGTTCAGCTTGGCTTGTTTTTGTAAGGACATTTGGTTGACACTTACATTATTTATTTCAGGAGTGGGCATATTTAAAGGGATTAGTTCACCCAAAAATGTCATAGTTTTCTCACCATGAAGTTGTTTAAAATCTGTATGAATTTCTTTCTTCTACTGAACAAAAAAGATATTTTGATGAATATGGGCAACCAAACATTTGACACTCCCCATTGACTCCCATAGTATGGGGAAAAAATACTATGGATTCAATGGGCCTGTTTGGTTACTCATATTCTTTAGAAGGTAGAAGAAAGAAAGAAATTAATTCATGCAGAAGAAAGAAATTTATGCAGGTTTGAAACAACTTGAGGGTGATTACATTTTCATTTCTGGGTGAAATATCCATTTAAGGATGCAAGATTTTTCAGTAACATTTTGGTTATCAGCTTTTTATTTATCTGTATTTTTAATTATTATCTGGATATTAAATTGTGCATGCTATTTTAACATTTAGATTTACATTTAGTAGCATTGTTAAATGTAATCTTTAGCAAATATCAAAATGAAAATATATTTTTTTTCATACTGTACATTTATCATGTTGTAATGCCTAAACTCAATTGTAGCTTTTAAAACAAGTTATTCTAGTTTTTAGTGTTTTTATTTTTAATTTTATTATATAAAATGGTTTTGAATTTTCAGTCATTGGCCTTACCCCAAATGGCACACTTCATATGCACTTTCGGTCTTGTGGCACTTTCGGATCGTCGATACACATTTTTGCTGAGCTCGCACTAGTGCAAGCTCTACAGCAGACTTTATCCCGACTACGACCCGTTACGTCACGAAACTGTGGACTCGTAGGAAGACCGCCAGTGTTTAGGGTGCCATTTGGGACAGGGCCAATAATTCCTTATTGGTTGTTGGCCATGACATGATTATAATTAAATTGCGTGCTTTTTATCAGTATCAGCCAAAATATAATATGTGTCTCAAGTGTATATGCATCTCAAGATGATCTTATTCTGTAGAGATCCTCATTTTAAACCATTTCTTGCTGTAATATCTCATGTTAGACAGTATTATTTTGACAGCAAATAAGAAAGCAGACCAAACTACATTATCGTGTGCACAAGTGACACTGCAGGACCCACTGGATAAGCACTTTACTTGGAATTTTTTTTTTACTTGTTTTGTTTGTTTTAGTTATGTTTCATCCACAATGCGCCGTCCAGTTGGAGCATTTGGCTTCCATACAGCTGATAAGTAAATAAATCAGGCAGCAGATGACGAGGAATGATTGCTACAAGAGAAATTCAAAGTTTCTTAAATGAATAAATAAAATAAAATAAAAGCTACATTTAATATGAATCGTTCTCACCCTTAACACACAAATCATTCCTTCAAGTGGCACATGTGCCCAAGTTCCATCCATGCTGTTTTTTGCTTCATTCCGTTTATGTACCCACCCAGTTATAATCAAGCTGGTAGGGCTGCTGGATTATGGCAAAAATTATAATCACGATTATTTTGGTCAATATTGGAATCACAATTATTTAACACAATTATGAGTGGGCCATATGACCAAAACCTTGTATGAGTAACTTATTTAACGATAGCGATATACTGTATGAACTATATATTTGCTGGAAATAAGGTTGACATCTAAAATTTAGATCCCAGCAATTCAACAGATTTAACAGCAGAATACTATGCTAACTAATGTAAAAAAATTGAAAATAAGTAAACAGTCAATGATGCAATAAAAAGAAAATTACAAACAGTAGGACAAATACAATATATATTTTTTTTTAATGTCAAATATTCAGCCAGCAGGCTGGGCAACAAAACTCAAGCCCCTCTTCTCTTATATCGAAATCCTCCACCATTTCTCTTTAAAAATTCTCGTTTTAGACTTTTCATGACCGGTGTTTTGTTTTGCTCTATCCTCTGTGCTTCCGTGTTCGTCAATACGCATGCGTCAAGGGTTCAAGGATCAAGGGTTCCTCTTTCGCTGTAAATCGATGCGTGCAGCGGTCCGTCGGAAGTTAGTTATTTTAGTCTATAACGTTTTAAATGTGGATATTTTTCTCACACAAGGGCATCACTTCGCTTCAGAAGGCCTTAATTAACCCCCCGGAGCCATGTGGAGCAGTTTTATGATGGATAGATGCACTTTTATGGACTTCAAAACAGAACTTCCCATTCACTGCCATTATAAAGCTTGGATTAGCCAGGACATTTTTTTATATAACTCAAAAATGTCATATACACCTAGGATGACTTGAGGATGCGTAAATCATGGGCTAGTTTTTATTTTTGGGTGAACTAACCCTTTAAGACCAAATGCACAGATCCTATATACTGATGCACATTCTATTTTCTCTGAACTGTTCACATTCACTTAAGGTATAACCCACTAGGTTTATGTGAATACTCATAGAGCCTAACATTTTGACATCTTTTTGTCTGGGATTGACCATTTAGGTGCACACCTTGTCCGTTTTCCGCTCCGTCTCGGAACATGCGCAAAGAAAGCCACCTGAGGAACAATGCGAGTTCTCTTTGGCGCTTTTGATATCAAGCACGTCACATTTTATGAAAGTCGTGTTACTTGATTTTACTGATTTGCACAATGTTTGGGCTTTTAAGGAGGAGTGAAAGCGCACAACTAGACGGACAGAATAGGGCAAAATATATATATTTTTTTGGATTATTGTATTTTCATAATAGTTGGAAACCAAAATTTAAATCGTAACTCATTTCCGATTAATCGCACAGCCCTACAAGCTACAATGGGCTTACATGCAGTCTCCATCTGTCTATCGAAGTAAACATGACACAGTGGTTCAAATTAAACATTTGTAGGGTTAAATACACGCCAGCTCTGTCTTTTACTCTTACTCGTTTGTCTTCTGTCTTTTACCCCCTGTTGCAAAACACTAAAATCAGATACAAGTGTTTTTTTTTTCTCTCCAGAGATCTAAAATCTCTGAAACATTAACCAGTGTTGTTAGAAAAACTACTGTTTAATTTAGAGACCATCATGTTTTTAGTGGCTGAGGCTCTGCAGTAAAAGCTTTTTAAAATGTCTTTCTGTGCTGAGGCACCTTTTTAGAGCAAGATTTCACTTTCAATATTTCAGCATGAGTTTTTGTCGAGAAAAATTCAGCAGCCAGAGCCTTGTCACATCTCTGTGGAGTGAGAGGGCTGCTTGCATGGTTTTCTTTTTTTAAAAACTCCAATGCAATCTCTGCAGGTCTCTTTTTACAGAGCTACTGCATTATAGCAAAGCTTTTTTCACAAATCTGGAAGGTGATTTGGAATAAGATCCTCTAAATATAGGATTATGTCAGCATGCCAAAAAGAGCCTTTAAAAACCTACTTCAGCATTTATATTCAGGGTTGCATTAAAATCGATGCTGATGGACCAAATAGAGGAAGACACTCAAATCTGATTTATTGCTAACGTCTTGATCTGTGCTTGCTTTCTTTCAGATGGTACCATGGAATGTTGGACAGAACCATTGCAGAAGAGCGATTGCGTCAGGCTCGGACACCGGGCAGCTACCTCATCAGGGAAAGCGACCGCCGGCCTGGCTCCTTTGTACTGTCCTTTCTCAGTGTGACCAATGTGGTCAATCACTTCAGGTGAGCAGAGCTGACTGCACCATACAGTTTCACTAATGCACACAAACCCCATTACGTTTCACAAAATGTTATGTCCCATCAAGCAGACAGCTGTTGTACAATAGTCTTTGTTAAAGGGTTAGTTCACCCAAAAATGAAAATTCTTTCATTAATTACTTACCCTCATGTCGTTCAACACCCGTAAGACCTCTGTTCATCTTCGGAACACAAATTAAGATATTTTAGTTGAAATCCGATGGCTCAGAAAGGCCTCCATTGGCGCAATGCACTTTACACTCTCAAGACCCATAAAAGGTACTAAAGACGTCGTTACAAAGTCCATCTCACTACAGTGAAGCGACTTTATGAAGCGACGAGAATAGTTTTTGTGTGCAAAAAAACCCTAAATAACGACTTGTATAGTGATGACCGATTTCAAAACCTTGCATCATGAGCCACGTGATCTCATAGTTTGGCGGTTTGACACGCGATCCGAATCATGATTCAACTCGCTGATTCATAACGCTTCGAAGCTTCATGATGCAGTGTTTTGAAATCGGTCATCGGTTATTGTAGAACCACTGTAGTGAGATGGACTTTATGACGTCTTTAGTACCATTTATGGGTCTTGAGAGTGTAAAGTGCATTGTGCCAATGGAGGCCTTTCTGAGCCATCGGATTTCAACTAAAATATCTTCATTTGTGCTCCGAAGATGAACGGAGGTCTTACAGTTGTCGAACGACATGAGGGCAAGTAATTAATGACAGAATTTTCATTTTTGGGTGAACTATCCCTTTAACTATTAAACATACATTGTCCTGCACTGTATCTACTATTGACATGACTGATAGCTCAAATCATGTGAATTGTTGTTTTACTTTTCTAAATGATTAGATTTATGATTTTCACCTGGTAAACCATAAAACGGCCAAATAAAACCCTTGGATGGATGGTGGCATTGAAGCCATATCTATAGACCAAATATATTTAAAAATGTATTGTATTCCTGTGATGGCAAAGCTGAATTTTCAGCATCATTACTCCAGTCTTCAGAGTCACATGATCCTTCAGAAATCATTCTTATATGCTGAATTAGTGCTCAAGAAACATTTCTTATTATCATTGTTGAAAACAATTGTACTACTTAATATTTTTGTGGAAATGGTGATAAATATTTGATGAATGTTCAAAAGAACAGCATTTATTTGAAATATAAATCTTGTAACATTATAAATGTCTTTTACTCTCACTTTTGATCAATTTAATACATTCTTGCTGAATAAAAGTGTTTATTTCTTACAAAAAAAAGAGAAAAATATCTTGATCTTGATTTTGGAACAGTAGTAAACATTTAATAGTTTAGCAGACACCTATTCAAACAAATTACAAATGAGGAACATGCAAGCAAATAATCATAACACCGTGTCCTAACCAGATGCGACACGCGATAAAAGGTTCCATGTTAATCAGAGTTCTTGTCCTAACCAGCCATGACAGCTATACATGACGATTCTATTGTACAAATGGTTTCTATTTCTGCGAAGTCACATCTGGAACAAGCTGTTTTTATGCATGTGCTTTATTTAATGTTAAAAGCATCTAATGTGAGTTTTAATATCGTTTTGCGTGACGTTTATAGACATACTGAAAGTGACAATGGATAATTCACCTCAGATCTTGAAAATAAACGAAAGGAAACAAGAATGTTCAAACTGTCAACTCAATATGAACAAAAAAGTGTTTTTTGCAGTAATGCCCAATGCCAAGTAGGGGTGGGGGGAAAAAATCGATTCTTAGATGCATCGTGATGCGGGCGTGGGCGATTCTGAATCGCAAAATCTAACCGGCGCCCTCAACATTAAAAGCAAGCGTGTGGAAGCACTTTGGCTTCTATGAAGGGGAAAATTACATTGACAAGAGCCACACCATATGCAAGTTGTGTAAAACGAAACTGAAATATTTTGGAAACACAACAAACATGAGGAATT
Source organism: Romanogobio albipinnatus (assembly GCA_023566225.1). NCBI lineage: Eukaryota > Metazoa > Chordata > Actinopteri > Cypriniformes > Gobionidae > Romanogobio > Romanogobio albipinnatus. Next base: position 43,490,883 of record CM042242.1, read on the forward strand.
CACTTGCAAAATCCCTTCCATTTGTTTTATTAATAAAAATATATTGGAAGTAAATTCATTATGGGTCATTACAAATACCTTGCTTTAAAATTGCCATGTGAGGAAAAAAAGAAATCTGTATAGAGAAAAAGATGCATCGATAATCGTTTTATAATCGCATCGCAGCCCTCTGAATCGTGATAGAATCGTGAGGTGCCTAGAGATTCCCACCCCTAATGCCAAGTTTCAAGTATAGGCTATTAGTACACTAGCTAGTGCAGAAGTGAAGTGCAGTAACATCATATTTCTAAATGATAAACACTGGTATTTATAGCAAAGGTTACAAGCTGTCTTTCATCAATAATGAACTAACTTCTTCAGCTCATAAGGATCAATTTATAATGAAACAAGCAATAAACAAACAAACCAAAGTGTTTTAGCAATACATTTATCCTATTCTCCATGACACGTGCTTATAGAGTGTTACATTGTCTTGCTGCAGTAAAATAAAGCCGTCACATTTAAATAAACATAACCATTTGCTCAACTTGAGCTTTACAGCCACTGTAAGTGCTTTTCTGCTCTTGTTAAATGTATTTGGAATGACTCACAGAAGTAAATACTTTATTCCAGTAAATGTCAGTCTGATTCAGTCAGGCATTATCATTTTAATGAAGTAAGGCAAAACCCTTTCTTCTTTGTGTGCGTGTGCAGGATCATTGCGATGTGTGGAGATTACTACATCGGTGGGCGCCGCTTCTCGTCCCTGTCAGACCTCATTGGTTACTACAGCTATGTGTCTTGCCTACTGAAAGGTGAAAAACTGTCGTCTCCAGTGGCTCCCCCAGAGGTACGATCAGAACTTCTGACTTTACGAATGAATACTTGTATTTGTTGCTATACCTAAGGTTGTGGATCCAGAAGCAAGATTCAGTGCTGATTATCATAGCAGTAATATGTGCCATGGTCCTTATGGTGTTGCTATAACCTCTTATTCTCCTTCCAGCCAGTGGAGGACAGGCGACGAGTGAGGGCCATACTTCCATACACCAAAGTGCCAGAAACTGATGAGATCAGGTATAGAAAACTTTTTAAAAATCATCCTGTCTCACATCTCACGGTCCAGTCTGAACTGTGGCAGGCAGGAACAGTCTAACTGTTAGTATTAATTTCGTCAGACGAGACTAAATATGTTCGTCAACAACCTTTTTTTCCATGACAATGACGAGACTGCACCAATGTCCAAAAACGCTGACTAAGACTAAATTAACATGCATTATTGTTGACGAAAAAGGACGAAACTAAAATGTTTTGCATAAAATAAAAATTAAGATACAATCTCTCTTCATTTTCGTCTACAATCGTCTCTACTTTTTCTTAATGAGATAGAATATTCAGCTGTTCACAATATTCCGAAAGAGTTGGCGCTGTTGCTCGAGTAGGCTACAGGTCTCTCTCATACTCCTCCTGTTGCTGCAAGCCTGTCATCTCGCGGCGGCGCACGTGGTCATGTGGTTCCCGGAGCGCTCAATACTTTTAGCGCTGTGTCAGTACATTTGAATGGCTTAAGCCTCGTAAGTTACACAACAGCTTCACTATACAGGTGTTTGCAGCAATTTTTGGTGAACAGTAGACTACTGCATAGTGTGCATTGATTATTACGTCAGCCACATTTACAGTATCATTTTATTATGGAGAGTGGTAGAGATGCAACATTGTTAACATTAATATTATGTTTTTCTTGTATTTAGCCCTCAGGTATTCCTTACTAATTAAGTCACACTTATACTCATTGATGGTCAATTGTGACCATACACCTTAACTATTTTTTAAATAAATAGCCTATATTTTAATTCAATAATATTTATTGAATATTTTAAGGAGATCTTTTGGTACTAAATACTATTTGTGCAATACTTATGGTCCATTAATGACCACTTAAAATATTTTTCTTCTAATATTTGTATTATTTATATTACAATTACTGTATTAATTAAGGTTAAAATAGAGAATTCCACTGCAAAGAGGCAAATTAGAGCCATTTTGTGGCTGGAAAAATAAATATTTTCACTTGTAATGCCATTTCCCACTGGGTGCCTGTATGGCTCTTTAATAAATATACATGTAGTCTAGTTGCTCAAAAAAGTATTGCAGATCATAACTGCTTACTTATTTGTGAAATTTTGAAATGTTAAAGGTCCCGTTCTTCGTGTTTTTTTGAAGCTTTGATTGTGTTTACAGTGTGCAATATAACATGTGTTCATGTTTCGCGTGTAAAAAAACACAGTATTTTTCACACAATTTACTTATCTGTATACCGCTGTTTTCACTGTCCTAAAAACGGCTGATGAGTTCCTTGTTCTATGAAGTCCATCCTTCAGAAATACGTAACGAGTTCTGATTGTGCCAGCGGTTCCCGTGTTGTGATTTGACCGCAGCTTAGCAAACGTGGCACGGTTCCTGTGTTGTGATTCGACAGCAGCTTAGCGCACGTAACTTGCACGGAAAGGTCACGCCTCTTAACCTTAAAGCTACACTGTGTGATATTTTCCCCCATCTAGCGGTGAAAAGGTATATGACCATCCATTAAATATTAGTGTCTGTTCCTCCCAATTCTGATTTCGTTTTAACTCCTACGGTGGCCGATTTAGTCCAAAATTAACATGGCTTCCAGTTCAATCCAGCATTCCCCCTCTTCACATTCGACACGGTGCCATCGAGTGTTAAAACGCGAAAGGCGAAGCTTGAATTTGCGGGCATGTCCCTCTTTGGCTAATGTACTTTCAAGATGGAGGGGCAACATGGCGACCCCCATTCGAACCCCTTACCCGTATGTATTTTCAGTGGCATATTATAAACTTGCGAGAATACTTTATTACTTGAAAGAAGTAAATATACATTAATGAGCACATATATTTTTTAAAGAACTAAGTGTTTTTAGCTAAGAATAAACTAAAAAAGTTACACAGTGTAGCTTTAATGATCTCTACAGTGTCCCTGGGAAAGCCAAACAAAGGTGTTTCGCCTCGGAATTTTTGTAATCGAGTAACTCGATTAATCGTTTCAGCCCTAGTGTACATATGATGGTATTTTTACCAGCTGAAAACACAAAGATTTTATAAAATGTGTTGCACATAAATAAATATCTGCTGCAAGGAAGCGTGTGTCTGAAGCTTGTACTGAAATGTAATGGGCAATGGGGCTCCTATGATGAGAAAAGCAACAGACATTCTTGAGCATTCTGTCCTCTTTAGGGTCGCATCTTGTGACATCACATCCTGTTTTTGCTTCGCTAATTCCTTTGGTCCGTGTTGCGTTCATATTTTAGTCAAACCGCAATAGAGTTTGTTTGGAAGCGGACTGAGACCCATCTTTTCAGTGGTCTCGGCCCACTTGTTCTGTGCCAGGGTTAGAGTGGCACTCATTAAGATGAACTGCACTAGCAATCGCACCAGAGTTTGCTTTAATTGAACCAAACCTGCCAAGTGTGCACACACCCTTGATTTGTCATATATCCTCCTGGGACCCAAGAATAGACTTTTGTCCACTGTAGTGGACATTATATTTTAGTGAATTTCTCTGACATCATACATGTCACATGACACAGTCTGGATGTCCTGTAAAGAGCACATTCGGGGCTTTGCAGGGATACCAAATGTTTGGAGGTTCCACAGGACAGCAACTTCTTCTTGGTCTTTAAAAACGGCTGACATTAATGTTTAGCACTCTTATGGAAATATGATCATATTTTTTAATTATAATTTAAATCTGATTAATTTTCAAATTGTTTGTTATAAATCAACATCTCAGGAAAATGTTATGGGGTTTCTAATCAAAATATGACTTTCTGTTACAAAACAGGGCATTGATTTCATAAATGAGCACTGTAGTGGACACCAGGATTTAAATCATGTTTATCAGGCATTTTGGAGACATAACAAGTGAACAGGGAAAGAAATTACATATCAATATTCCTATGAAATATTAGATATTATTATGAAAATGTTGCCAATTTTTCCTCCCATTATTACACTTCTTTTTTCATTACATGTTGCACCAAGAACACATTAATATGCAAATTAGATGCAGTGAATAGATACATTGTATTGAATGGGAAAATCCAAGTATTATCATTTTACACACATATTTCATAAAGTAAAATGGTATATGAATGCATTTCATTATATCTTTCATAACATAGTTCAGAATCATCTTTAAATAAAGTTTGTTTAAAAAAAACCCTGAAACCTAAAAATGTATTGGTGAATTAAAAATAAATCCCATTGTTTTTGCCTATACATGCAATTTCATGTCATTTAATTTTTTTAACAACTGAGTCCTGCTGTCAACTACAGAGGACATATCATAACATATGAATAAAATATCATTTTTCAAAAATGTTTTTTTTCCATTTGTTTATTATGCTCTAAACAATGTAATGACATAAAAAAATACTAAATTCAAAAAACTTTTTTTTTCTGGGTCCCAGGAGGATATAATAATTCAAGAAACTAGATGAGGTTAATTGGCGTTCTCTTGATTTGTGTTTGCGTGAAAGTGCAATAATAAAACTGTAAAAATAAATGGTAACGCTTTATTTTAAGGTGACGTAGTAGTTACATGTAACTACGTTTACTTACTATAGTAATAACAGTAAATTATGCATAATTACAAGTAACTAACCCTAACCATAATGGTATAGTAAATAAATGTAGTTAATTAATATTACTCAGTACTTATTTGAGTAAGTACAATGTAACATCATCTTATAATAAAGTGCAACCAAATACATTTCTCAAATAAAAATCTTGATTAATAATCTGTTATAATTTTTGACTAAGTTGACTAAATTGATTATCAGTTTAACCATTATCGTGCAACCCTATTTCAAACTAATTCTAGATTTCAATTCAGCACTTCAGTAATACCACTCCATCCATTTCTCCATCCAACTATAATTCAGTCATACCACATCCACCATGTGACCTACAATGTCAGCCGTGTCACACTTTCCCACCATTTATGCATAAGATGAATTCCCTGTCGCCTTATGCAATATTAAAGTGTCTGTCAGCCTTCAGAATGTTGGGCGGAAGAAGTAGGTCATTCCGGTACTTTTTCCTAGTATTTTGAGTATTCTGACATATTACTCATTTCACATGCTGCTTTTCACATACTGTATAGAAGGGAAGCAGGCATATTCAGATGCGGGGCAGTTCTTGGAGCCTCTAGTAATGAGCTGCCGATAGAAATCACTTGTGTTAAATAAGGGAGACATCCAAAATGTGCTGTGCTGGGCTACTCCAGGACCTGGTTCACCCGAGTAGTTGGTTTGCATAATCTTCCTCTGTGGTGTTCAGATTGCAAGAAAAGCTGGAAAATCCTGTTTAACCGACTAATTCCCACCCTACATTTAAAACCTTTTAAAATAAAATTTGGAGCATTTTAAGCCAACTTATTTCGAAAAGCAATTTCAAAATATCAAAAAGTATTACTTCCCACAGGGACCCTCCAGTAACTTTATCTGAAAAACAGATGTTTTCTGCCAGTCACATTTATATTTACTTTTACATTCAAAATGCTGATTTCTCTAAAAGATTATCTGAAAAGATCAAATAACTTTTTATATCTTTTAAAAAATATATATATTTATTGAAAATTTACTTTATTTTCTCTACTTTGTGTGTCTCAAGTTTTCTCAAAGGAGACATGTTTATCGTTCACAATGAACTGGAGGATGGTTGGATGTGGGTGACCAATGTTCGGACAGAAGAACAGGGCCTTATCGTGGATGATCTTGTGGAGGAGGTGGTAAGTGTATCTGTAGCTTTTACCCTGTTTCAGTTATCTTCCTGTGAAATTGCACATTAAATAATTTATGTATTTGAATATATTCACAGGGAAGAGAAGAGGATCCACATGAGGGAAAAATGTAAGTACATATAGTATCTTCTAAACATCTACTATAATATAATGCAGGGCTCCAGACTAACATTTGAGAGCAGTGGCATCTGCGCTGGAGGAAAATGTATCATAAAGTTAATTTAATCATAAAATTACTATTGTTTTACATTGTTTTGTTACAGGGTTCCCACACTTCTTGAAAGTACTCGAAAGTTCTTGAATTTCAGACGCATGGATTCAAGGCCTGTAAAGTACTTTAAAACAAACATAGGTCCTTGAAAGTTCTTGAATTAAGCATGAACTACATTTTGTTAGAGTAGCATGGTGCTACTACAAACATTGGCCTTTATGTGCTGCCAAAGCCAGAACATAACAGCATTAGGGGAGGAAGCTATTTCAATATATTTCTGCTGTTCCATAAGCGCCATTTACTGTCAAAAGCCCTATTCGGACGGTAATTGTTTCTCGTGGGGTCCTAAGGTATTTTCATCATACACATTTTGTCTGTGATTTTATTGCCGTCTGAATCCAGAATGTCAGTGTTTTTCTCCCACTAACCGCATAAAAATCTTCTGTTTTTGACTAACACCAAGGTCATGGGGTGATTTAATTGCCGTCCGAATCCACATCTCTGAGTTTTCAAGAATACATCACTTCAAAATTCACTGTTTATATCCTTTTTGACCTCTGTGGAACACCGTACGGCTGTGCTTCGCTGTAATTTTGATGCATTTTAAAGATCTAAACTTTTATTACTGAAATGCTGGCAAGTATTTACAAGAGCAATATATTTCATCACCGCTCAAAAAATAAAAAGAAGAAAAGCACGTAAACATTTGAAACGGGCCGTTATTATGGCAGCGATTAGATATGTTAAATATATGTGCAGGTCTTAAAAGCCTTCAAATAGATTTTTAAAAATGAACATGTACAGGTGATTTAGTAAATAATTTTGCATATTTTTAATGCCTAACAATTAACTTGTCCATATCTTTTTTCATGTATACAATATTATCTCTATATTTTGATGTTTTAATTAAGTAATGATTTATAAAAAAGAAAACTAAAACTAGTGTGAAATAAATGTTAAAAGCAGGCATAAGAGAGCTGCAAACTGCATCTCTTGTTAAAACTTTCTCACTCTTGTACACCAGCCTCTTTCCTCATTGGATTTTGTAAAATTGGAAATGTTTCCTCATTGGAAATAGTATTTTAGTTGTCAGTTAATTCTTTAGCGTTACTGCATTAATGATAGACACAGGTACAGTAGGTATTTGATATACTGTGCAGATTGGCTGTAACATACCCACCTTTATCGTATTTATTATGCTTGATTTAAAATAAAAGGTGCTTTAAAAAGTCCTTGAATGTCCTTGAATCTGGTATTCACGAAAGAGTGGGAACCCTGTTGTTAATAAGTGCAGTTACTAATAATATTAATAAATGTTTGTTTATTGGAAATTTAACAGTGAAGCACTGAGCTTGAATTTATATGCAGATAAAATTAACTTTTAATAACAACAGTAATGTTCAAAAACATAATATTTATAGGGAAAATTGAACTACTCTTATTAAATGTACCATTGTTTTTCTAGCCTATAGTATCACACTGAACTGACAGACAGCTTCAGTGATAATAAAAGGAGCACTATTTACTTGTTTTCTGGGTAATTCAGTCACAATTTGACTTTTTACTTTTTTACAAATATTAAGGAGTTTAAATTGCTAATACGCCAATAAGTGCTCCTCTGCCGCCATCTACTGTTTATAGTGGTAATTTCATGGGGTTTTTTTTAAATAAAAGTGCTTGTTTGCCACAAAGTGGCCTACACCTTTAAACTTTTAGTTTTACAAATCATCACATTAATAATAATATTAAAATGTGATAATATTTAGAACTTTTAATTGCTGGAAAAAAGTTTGAAGCACTTGAAAGCCCTTGAAAACTGCTTAAATTTCACTCTCAAAAGTTTGTACCAACCCTGAGATGAATAATGACAACATTCAAATAAACATTTGACTATTTCTTCCACAAAACCAGGTGTTACTACATTAAATCCATGGTGAATGTTTATGATTTGTGTATTGAAACCCCTTAACTTTGTTCATGGCACAAGATTTCCACGTCAGCACTGTTTGATCTGATATCTGGATTATTACTATTACAGAATATCTGGATTATTATTATTACAGAATTACCGCCGAACGCTTCCCACCAGATCTTGCATTAGCGATGTTATTAATTCTGTGGCGAGTTCAAATGCTTTCTTACTGGATCTTCCAGCACTATGTAGTAACGGCCTATTATTGCTGTGAGCTGATAAACAGTCCTCGCAGTGCCGCTCAAAAGAGTAGTTCCGTTCCACTTTTGTTTCGTTTGCCATTTGATGTTTATCATTTGTAACAGAAATGGCAGCTCTTATCAGTTGGGCAACGATACAAAATTAACCAAATTTAGTCGCACTATCAGGGAAAAAAAGGTTGCAGTCTGGAGCCCTGTATATATTTTTTGATACATGGTTACTTTTGAATGCCTGTCAATGGAAAAACATGATTGTTGCCCTCAGAATTGTGTATTTATGACTTTTACTAGCAAAGGTTAACTGCCCATGTTAACCAGCCAAACCTTTGACTCCTTGGTCTAATCTAATCCTATCCAAATTGACCAGACTCAATTGCTCAGAATCATGAAACGATAATTTTCTCTGCTGCTGAGTTTCTTTGTTTAGTTTCTAATGTGTATCTCTTCTGCCCAGTTAGTTTTAATTAGTTAAGTGTGCCATAGCAGAACAAACATCTGTCAGAATCAAGGAGCAATGCTACACTTATGCATATGAAAGTGAGCGCTTGAGCCTGAGGCTATGTATCTGATCAGAGTTGATTCCTTGTGCTGTGACCGTATTAGACTACTCTGACTCAGACCTGACTCACAGAGCCTGGGGTGCTGCCCTCTCTGCCCTGTTTACTTGTGTCTCATTTCCTGTTTCCCCTTGTTTTTCCTTTTCTATCTTCATAGCTGGTACCACAGGAAGATCAGCAAACAAGAGGCGTACAACCTGCTAATGACAGGTACATGAACGTGACATAAAACGCTGGCTATTACATGTTTGTGTAATGAGCATAATAAAAAAACATGACAGGTGATTTCAGGTGATGTGCTCAATGCATTTCACTAGTATATGAACATTTCTAATTATTTGCAAATATTAGGGGCTTTTTTTCTTCACATTTCATTGTCAGTTAAAATTGTATATGTATTGTTCATGTTTGTCACCTATATTTACATTTAGATTACCTTTGCATCATATAATACCCACTTAAAGTTAACAGTTAAAACCTATTAACTGTCACCCCTCTTTTTGAACATAGACATGAAAATGCATCATCCAGACTTAAATGGTTGTAATTCATGAATGCTTTGGAATACAGACCTAAAATCGGTCAGATTATTGCTGAAGTGATACTCTTCAAAAATATAAAGGTGTTAGTTTACTGTTAAGCAAATCTACTGTAATTTTTTATTTTACAAAATAATTTTGACTGAGATTTTTGCCATTATACCATTTTTGTAATGCATTTTCCTCACACAAATTAATGCATGTCTCACCATATCACTTCTATCACAAAACAATTGCCAAATATGGAGCCTTGAGTCTCATAACTTTCCAATGATATGCGTTTTGTTAAGATTAGAAAAATATTTGATTATACAATAGTGCAGTAAATTTCTTAATATGAAACATAACACCACCCACTAAAAGGATTTAAAGTGTCGTTTCTATGGTAGTGCAACATCACAGGATGAATTTTGAGTGTTTAAACTTTCGAACGATAGCTCCTTTATTACTTTATTGCCCTATCAGTGTATTTACTCACCCTCATGTCATTCCAAACTGTACTGAAGCTATAAAATAGATTTGGAACACACTAAATAATTCAAGTCAGGTCACCTTTAATTATGTAGCGCTTTTTACAATGCTGATTGTTTCAAAGCAGCTTCACAGTGTTAACAGGAAATTAATGCAACAGAATTTGATTCGGCTGTACAGCCGTTCTGGAGAAAACCGTGATGTCATCCAGCTCAGTTCAATTATCATAGTGTCAATGGGGGTAATATTTAGTGTCCCCAACTACGTGAGCCAATAGCCAAAGACAAAAAAGGCGACGGTGACAAGGAACCAAAACTCCCATCAGGTAACAGAATGGAGAAAATAAACCTTGGGAGAAACCAGGCTCAGTCGGGGTGCCAGTTCTACTCTAATGATAATGACACAACTTCCATTTTTAAGCTAACTATTCCTTTAAATTAGTGTTTCTCAACGGGGGCAGAGCACAACGGGGGCGTTGGAAGCAAGATTTCTGAAAGGGGGGCGTTCAGGTGTTCCTGGGGGGCGTTCACGAGTTTACTCCAAAGATCCAGGCGTTCTGACGAGCCTGTAATGAGCGAAGTAGACCAGTGTGACGCTCAGATCAATAATCGACTCAATGCAGGCGCGCGCTTATGAAACGCTCAGCGGTAAAATGATGTTCGCTCAAATCCCGCTCAGACATGACATCTATCTGTACTGTAGCCTACTATACATTAAACAATTTATATATATATATATATATATATATATATATATATATATATATATATATATATATATATATATATTATTTTTTATTTTTTTATTTTTTTACATTTATGCATTTGGCAGACGCTTTTATCCAAAGCGACTTAGAGTGCCCTTATTACATCTCCCATGTTATATATATATATCTATATATATATATACACACAGTGAGGAAAATAAGTATTTGAACACCCTGCTATTTTGCAAGTTCTCCCACTTGGAAATCATGGAGGGGGTCTGAAATTGTCATCGTAGGTGCATGTCCACTGTGAGAGACATAATCTAAAACAAAATCCAGAATTCACAATATATGATTTTTTTAAACTATTTATTTGTATGATACAGCTGCAAATAAGTATTTGAACACCTGTCTATCAGTTAGAATTCTGACCCTCAAAGACCTGTTAGTCTGCCTTTAAAATGTCCACCTCCACTCCATTTATTATCCTAAATTAGATGCACCTGTTTGAGGTCGTTAGCTGCATAAAGACACCTGTCCATCCCACACAATCAGTAAGAATCCAACTACTAACATGGCCAAGACCAAAGAGCTGTCCAAAGACACTAGAGACAAAATTGTACACCTCCACAAGGCTGGAAAGGGCTACGGGGAAATTGCCAAGCAGCTTGGTGAAAAAAGGTCCACTGTTGGAGCAATCATTAGAAAATGGAAGAAGCTAAACATGACTGTCAATCAATCAATCAAAATCAAATCACTTTATTGTCACACAACCATATACACAAGTGCAACAGTTGGTGAAATTCTTAGGTGCAGTTCCGAGCAACATAGCAGTCATGACATGACATGTACAACATTAAAAGCAGCATCAGATTACACATCTGATGCGCCCACAATTACTCACAGCACGGTAAACTCTACAATAAACAATAAATAATTTACACAATGTGATTGTAGTTCTTACAGCTTTAAACAATATACACATACTTACAATATACATATACTTTAAACAATATACACTAAACATACATTAAACAATATACATTAAGCTATAGTAATAATAATATACAATGTACAGTATACAATATTATTCACAGTAGAGATCCAATGTACAATAAGTGCTATATTATAAATAAATGTGTATATAATGTGTGTGTATCTACAGTGGGTTGTGCTGAGTGATATTCTGTCCAGTGTGTGTTATGAACTGATGGATCAGGAGTTAAGGAGTCTGATTGTTTGTGGGAAGAAGCTGTTCTGGAGTCGGCTGGTGTGTGTTCTGATGCTGCGGTACCGCCTGCCTGATGGCAGCAGTGAGAGCAGCCCATGGCTCGGGTGGCTAGAGTCTCTGATGATCCTCTGAGCTCTCTTCACACACCGCCTGGCATAAATGTCCTGGAGGGAGGGAAGCTCACCTCCGATGATGCAGCTGGCCATGCGCACTACCCTTTGCAGGGCTTTGCGGTTGCGGGCGGTACTGTTGCCGTACCAGGTGGTGATGCAGCCAGTCAGCAGGCTCTCGATGGTGCTGCTGTAGAAGCGTGTGAGGATGTGGCGGTTCATTCCAAACCTCTTCAGCCGTCGCAGGAAGAAAAGGCGCTGATGAGCCTTCTTCACAACGGCCTCGGTGTGGACGGACCATGAGAGTTCCTCTGTGATGTGGACACCGAGGCACTTGAAGCTGCTGACTCTCTGACAATCTCCCTCTGACTGGGGCATGCAAGATCTCACCTCGTGGGGTCTCAATGATCCTAAGAAAGGTGAGAAATCAGCCCAGAACTACACGGGAGGAGCTGGTCAATGACCTGAAAAGAGCTGGGAGCACCGTTTCCAAGGTTACTGTTGGTAATACACTAAGACGTCATGGTTTGAAATCATGCATGGCACGGAAGGTTCCCCTGCTCAAACCAGCACATGTCAAGGCCCGTTTTAAGTTTGCCAATGACCATTTGGATGATCCAGAGGAGTCATGGGAGAAAGTCATGTGGTTAGATGAGACCAAAATCGAACTTTTTGGTCATAATTCCACTAAACGTGTTTGGAAGAAGAAGAATGATGAGTGCCATCCCAAGAACACCATCCCTACTGTGAAGCATGGGGGTGGTAGCATCATGCTTTGGGGGTGTTTTTCTGCACATGGGACAGGGCGACTGCACTGTATTAAGGAGAGGATGACCGGGGCCATGTATTGCAAGATTTTGGGGAACAACCTCCTTTCCTCAATTAGAGCATTGAAGATGGGTCGAGGCTGGGTCTTCCAACATGACAATGACCCGAAGCACACAGCCAGGATAACCAAGGAGTGGCTCTGTAAGAAGCATATCAAGGTTCTGGCGTGGCCTAGCCAGTCTCCAGACCTAAACCCAATAGAGAATCTTTGGAGGGAGCTCAAACTCCGTGTTTCTCAGCAACAGGCCAGAAACCTGACTGATCTAGAGAATATCTGTGTGGAGGAGTGGGCCAAAATCCCTCCTGCAGTGTGTGCAAACTGGGTGAAAAACTACAGCACCTATGATGACCATTTCAGACCCCTCCATGATTTCTAAGTGGGAGAACTTGCAAAATAGCAGGGTGTTCAAATACTTATTTTCCTCACTGTATGTATGTATGTATGTATGTATGTGTATGTGTGTGTGTGTATATATATATATATATATATATATATATATATATATATATATATATATAGGTCCTTCTCAGAAAATTAGCATATTGTGATAAAGTTCATTATTTTCCATAATGTAATGCTAAAAATTTAATTTTCATATATTTTAGATTCATTGCACACCAACTGAAATATTTCAGGTCTTTTATTGCTTTAATACTGAAGATTTTGGCATACAGCTCATGAAAAATCTCAATAAATTAGCATATCATGAAAAGGTTCTCTAAACGAGCTATTAACCTAATCATCTGAATCAAAATTACACCTGCAAAAGATTCCTGAGGCTTTTAAAAACTCCCAGCCTGGTTCATTACTCAAAACCGCAATCATGGGTAAGACTGCCGACCTGACTGCTGTCCAGAAGGCCATCATTGACACCCTCAAGCAAGAGGGTAAGACACAGAAAGAAATTTCTGAACGAATAGGCTGTTCCCAGAGTGCTGTATCAAGGCACCTCAGTGGGAAGTCTGTGGGAAGGAAAAAGTGTGGCAAAAAACGCTGCACAACGAGAAGAGGTGACCGGACCCTGAGGAAGATTGTGGAGAAGGACCAATTCCAGACCTTGGGGGACCTGCGGAAGCAGTGGACTGAGTCTGGAGTAGAAACATCCAGAGCCACCGTGCACAGGCGTGTGAAGGAAATGAGCTACAGGTGCCGCATTCCCCAGGTCAAGCCACTTTTGAACCAGAAACAGCGGCAGAAGCGCCTGACCTGGGCTACAGAGAAGCAGCAGTGGACTGTTGCTCAGTGGTCCAAAGTACTTTTTTCGGATGAAAGCAAATTTTGCATGTCATTCGGAAATCAAGGTGTCAGAGTCTGGAGGAAGACTGGGGAGAAGGAAATGGCAAAATGCCTGAAGTCCAGTGTCAAGTACCCACAGTCAGTGATGGTCTGGGGTGCCATGTCAGCTGCTGGTGTTGGTCCACTGTGTTTTATCAAGGGCAGGGTCAATGCAGCTAGCTATCATGAGATTTTGGAGCACTTCATGCTTCCATCTGCTGAAAAGCTTTATGGAGATGATTTCATTTTTCAGCACGACCTGGCACCTGCTCACAGTGCCAAAACCACTGGTAAATGGTTTACTGACCATGGTATTACTGTGCTCAATTGGCCTGCCAACTCCCCTGACCTGAACCCCATAGAGAATCTGAGGGATATTGTGAAGAGAAAGTTGAGAGACGCAAGACCCAACACTCTGGATGAGCTTAAGGTCGCTATCGAAGCATCCTGGGCCTCCATAACACCTCAGCAGTGCCACAGGCTGATCGCCTCCATGCCACGCCGCATTGAAGCAGTCATTTCTGCAAAAGGATTCCCGACCAAGTATTGAGTGCATAACTGAACATAATTATTTGAAGATTGACTTTTTTTGTATTAAAAACACTTTTCTTTTATTGGTCAGATAAAATATGCTAATTTATTGAGATTGGAATTTTGGGTTTTCATGAGCTGTATGCCAAAATCATCAGTATTAAAACAATAAAAGACCTGAAATATTTCAGTTGGTGTGCAATGAATCTAAAATATATGAAAGTTTAATTTTTATCATTACATTATGGAAAATAATGAACTTTATCACAATATGCTAATTTTTTGAAAATGACCTGTATATATATATATATATATATATATATATATAATTTCATCTGATTATGACAAGTGCAAAGATGCGAGTGGGTCAGAAAATGATTTTGGTGGTTATATTTTGTTTAATATTAAGTTTTGTTTTGAAAAAAAGCCTTTCTTTAAAGTGAATTTCGTTTTGTATAAATTGTATCTTAATTTTAATCAATGTTTCTTCAGCCAATTGCCTGGATTTAATAAATAAGAAGCAAATAGGCGATAACAGACAATAATCGTGACATGCATGAAGGCGCAGGAGCGATCACTTTCATTGCACATGAACTGGAGCATCTCATAAATAAACCCAATCTCAGCGTATCGGCTACTTGCCTCACAAACATTATATATATATGTATATGTATAGAAAGCTTGAAATGTCCACTTTTAAACAAAACAATTCGAAATGAAAAGAAATAGTCAAGCAATGCAGAGCAGCTCATGACTGGCGTCTCAGAACGGTCCTGCGCGCTCCATCACTGCATGTGCTGTGAGTTTAACATGCATTTTAGACTAATGATGACTTGTGCAACTTTGTAGCTACACATTTGTTTATTAGTTGTAGTATTAGTTTTTACTTTGCTAAAAATATATATTATTTCTGATTATGGCATAGCTTTCTGCCCACCCAATTAGGCTAATAAAGTAATGATTAAAAAAACACAAACGCTTGATCAAGGGCCCGGCCCGACTCGGCCCGGATTATTCTTAATGAAAAACACAAAAACAAGCTCGATGACAAGATCGCTTAAATGGGCGCTTTTACATTTAGCTTTATACCAAATCTTCCCCCATATTTTCAGCTCCTCACTCTTGTGATAAATTAAATCTGATTCCTGCTGCTGGTTTGTGCTCCGTTCAGTTTTTAATTGTAATGTCTGTTCTCTATCTGAACTTTATTACTATAAAAATGTAAACGACGGTGGGAAAGTGATGTAACCGGACTATCGCAACAAGATAGCAGCACGCATTAAGGAACTGTTGTTTATGATATATCATATAGCTCTATCTATAACGAAAAAAAAACATTTACAAGTCTTGACATCATATCTGGGAGATAAGTCAGTAAATACGAATAAAATCACAGGCTTTGCTTATCCCGTGCGAATGCATCCCGTGCGTAATTTCTAAATCACACACGAGGTCCCCAGATAACAGCCTAGCTACTAATCCCTTGGGAATAGGGCTATAATTCACCAAGTAATTTACTGGTCAGGCATTATTGTTAACTCGCAAGACAAGAAGAAAATTACAATTTGACTCTGTAATCACATTTAGGTAATGTATTAATTCCGCCGTCACATCTGAGCGCAAAATGCTACTTGGATGGTTTCAAGATAGTTAAAAATAATTAATACTACAATAATAATTTAACGGTTCATGTATGTTTATTCTTGTTAGAAACTTTTTTATTTGACTGATTATGAGCACAAATTAATCATGACAAACCAAATTAGTTTTAATTGTAGGCTATTAATTAGGCTAACATTTTTTTTTTTGATTGAAAAAAAAGTTTTTTTTTTTTAGGTATTTAGGCCTATAATTATAACATTTATTCATGAAAAATCATGATTATATAAATGTTTTATCGAAAGTAAGGTTAATGATTAGAGCCCTGTGTTTCCGTTTGATTTTTTTCCCTAATTCCGTTTTTTCCGTTTTAATTTTTCTGGATTCTGTTTTTTTTTACTCCATTTTAATGGTTAAATTATTATTTTTTGTAATTAAAAAGCATGTCTAATTAATTGAAATAATGAAACCTATACAATTGAACAAAAATTACATCTTTAGGGCCCTATGAAATACGTGTTCACCCACCCAATTTCGTTTCATTTATTTATTTATTTATTTTTTACCAAATTCTGTTTTCAAATCAAATGAAGACATAAAATATTACATTAATTTAACTTTTAATCATAAGAAATTAAACAAACTGTTTTGTCAAACAACATGCTGCCCTGAACTTTATTGATACAATTAAAACATTGAAGAAAACGTGATTATTCCTTAAATTAAGTTTTAATAATATATTATTATTAATTATTAGTGTTAGTGTTAGTATTATTATTACATTGAGACTTATAATATATTGTAATATATATTTTTGGCTGCTCCTCGCTGATTGGATGTCAAATTTGTAACCATTGCATTTCATTAACACTGGCACTGATTTATAATTTCTACTTCAGACTACTTTTTTGCTCTCTGGGATACTAATATCCCCACTGTCTATTAATGGGTTACTGCTTTATGGGGTCTGGGCTTTCCTTGTCTGTGCATTATGCACATCCTTGAATGAGCGTGGCTTTCTAGCATATTTAATTGAATTTCTTAGGTAATATATATGGGTTGACCCATTTCAGAGGCGGCTAAAATCCAAATTCGAATGGACTGTGAATAAATCTCTCTACGAATTTACGTGCATGCGATGCCACGCTGACTGACATGCGCAAGCAGTCTCACGAACAGAGAAATATTGTAAGTTATATTTTTAACAAACAGAATAATACAGCATCACAAATTCAATATAGCCTACATTTTTAGCTTTGTCTTTTAACTATTACTAGTATTTTGAAAGAGTAAAACATGTACTTTAACATGAGCCATTATTGGCTTTTACATTAAGTAAAGGGACCTGAGGGTCTAAGGGACCTGGATAATGGATAGGGGGTGCTGGCCCAAAAAAGGTTGAGAACCACTGCTTTAAATCATGTGTATTTGTTTAGCACTTTGATTTATGAAGACATTATATGCATCATTTGTCATATTTGGCCGGACTTGGTCTCGCATGCATTAGCATAGATACCAAACTTGTACTATTTGCAAACCTAAAAGGCGCAAATTCATCAAAGATAATTCATTATGTTAGAGTAAAACAGAAGCTGTTATTATTTCATAACTGCCATTTTAACTTCTGACACACTGCTTCTCTGCTGTCTAGTTGGCCAGGTCTGCAGCTTTCTGGTCAGGCCATCAGACAACACACCAGGCGACTACTCTCTCTTCTTTCGTACCAATGAAAACATCCAAAGGTTCAAGATTAGCCCCACTCCCAACAACCAGTACATGATGGGAGGGCGGTACTATAACAGGTAGGACTGCAGGCAAAGGCTTTAAAGTGCCTTGACACTGCTAATATGGGATCTGGCTGAAAATTACATAACATATCCTGCTCTGAAACACCTTTTTGAAACCACTTCCTGTTTAGGATAGATATATATTTTTTAAAAGGTAATATAATTTTTCTTTTTTTTTAAAGAAATTGCTGCTTTTTGTTTCAACAAGGATCTGTTAAATTGATAAAAGTGATAGTAAATATTTATATTGTTCGAAAGGTTTTCTATTTTGAATAAACACTGTTATTTTAAACTTTTTATTCATCAATAAATCCTGTATCAAAATTTCCCAAAAAATATTAAGCAGCAGAACTGTTTCCAACATTGATAACAGAGTATCAAATTAGCATATTTCTCAAGGATCATGTGACACCGAAGACTGGAGTAATGGCTGGTGAAAATTCAGCTTTGCAGAAATAAATTATATTTTAAACTGTATTAAAATAGAAAACTGTAATTTTAAATTGTAATAATATTTCACAACATTACTGTTTTATTTTCTGTATTTTTGATTTAAAAAATGCAGGCTTGAACGTATTTCCAAAATATTAAAAATAGTATTTTTTCCAAACTTTGGACTGTTACTATACTTTTTTCTTATATTATCAATAATATTAATGATTTGGTTGCAGATATTGCAGATGGCTCCACATTTATTACTTCCCATACAAACTAACACCTCAAGCGTTTATGATTTATTACATACAAAGTTGAATCATTTATGCATACACATAATGAAATATTAATTCACCTGCAAACATAATTTCTGTGCACACTACAAATAAACAAAAGAGATTTCAGTCTTATGCTCCAAAAATCAGATTTTTGCTGCCTGTCTGAGAGCATTTTTGATATTAAACCCTGTCCCATATATTGTGCCGCAGGGCTGATTGAATTAAAATGCAATTATTTTTAATTTTGCACAAAGTAATGAAAAAATCACACAGCTTTACATCCAGCTGGTCTGTAATTAAATAATGCTCTTCTTGGCAGTGTCGACGATATTATCGAACGTTACCGAAAAGAGCAGATCGTGGAGGGTTACACTCTGAAAGATCCTGTCTCAGTCCAGGTAAATGAAAGGTCATTCCAATAAGTTCAGATATCACTGAAGATCATCTCAATAACAAGCATAATTCTGTGTCCTTTTCGCCGTTTAGCAAAAAGAACAGGTCCTCTCTGACATGGTCGATGGAAGAGAAATCTATAACACTATTCGACGAAAAACAAAAGATGCTTTCTACAAAAACATTGTCAAGAAAGGATATCTTCTCTTCAACAAAGGTACCACAGGCTACTTTTCAATGCAGCAAACTGCATCCATTGACCTTTTACTGATTATCAACATAGAAGGCTGTTTGACATTTGTATTCAGTGCTCAATCTTTCTCAGCGGGACTTGGGTTGATCACGGGAGGATGTGGGTAATTTGTAGCACATAAGCCCCAACTGAGTGTGGTTTTGTCAAACCTTGACAGTCTTTGATCACCTGTGAAACGCTCAGCAAGGCTCTTCACAGACAGCTCAGGATGAGCTGTGCAGAGCAAAAAGCAAAGCGTTTACCTGAACACATAGATCTGCCCAGTTCAATGAGAGTGGCTTTGCTTAATAAGAGATTTGGCGCTCTGTGGGGTTTGCTCGCTGATCAAAGGCTATGAATCTGAATTAGTTCTGGCATCTTGTCTGGTTAGTATTACGCTGTTGTTTGTATTTAATTTTCAGGTGGTTTAATGTGTGCTGAAATCATTATATCGCAGATCCTGGTTGTATTATAAAGGCTCCCAGTGTACAAATTACGTTTCTCAACTCATAAATAAATAAACATAAATAATTAGTTGTTCTGCAAGAAATGAGATCCGTTTTCTCAGGCATTGTTATCAGTATATGGTATATGTACCTCAGTGTTCTACATTTTTAAATGAATCTCATATAGTTATGATTAGGGCTTAACAATATAATTTAATACATTTTATAGTGCTGGGCGGTATGACCAAAAATGTATATACCAGTATTTTTCGAAATTATACCGGGTTTCGCAGTGTATGACGGTATTTTTTTTCCCCTATGCATGACTGGGTGTTAACCACATTTTCTACTGACTGAGAAAGGAAATACTGCAGTAGATTGACTAGAATGCCCTATTTTACTGTCATGATGAGTGAATAAAAATTCCACACTAGAGTTAATACAGGTTTGCAAAGCCCCACAAAATGATTCTGTGGGGAAACAACAACCAATAAAACACAGACCTGCAACACACTCATTACAGACACATGAATATTAAAATGAGCCCGGAGAGAAAAAAACTCAGTTGAGGGCACCTTAAGCATTTTGAAAATCTAACCCTATATAACAACAAACTGCCAAAACGAGGGAGAAACGTGGAAGAAAATTTAAAAGGTCTAAGGATATTTTCATAAATTTAAGAGCACTACACTCTCTGAACAAATGACGTACGCAAGTTTAGCAAAGAAAAAATAAAGCAGTTATTTTTTTGCCTATTCTTCTTTGAATTGTCAGTCTATTTATTAACTTGCATCATTGTCTCTTGGTGTAGCAGAATAATCCATCTTGTCATCACGGTCGTCATCAGATGTACACCTGTAGTATCAGTGTCCTTGTTTGCATACATTTGAGGAAGACATGATGAAAAATTTGCGCATACACACTGCTGGTTCGTGTTTAGAGCTCTAGAGTATATGAAATATGTCCATAAAAAACTTAAAAGGATAGTTCACCCAAAAATGAAAATTAGCCCATAATTTACTCACCCCCAAGTCATAGGGGTATATGACATTCTTCTTTCAGACGAATAAAATCGGAGTTATATTACAAAAGTCCAGGCTAATCCAAGCATTGGAATTTGATTCATAGTTGCTCTGTTTTTGAAGTCCATAAAAAGTGCATCTGTCCGTGAAATAACGTGCTCCACATGGCTCCGGGGGGTTAATAAAGGCCTTCTGAAGCGAATCGACGCGTTTGTGTAAGAAAAATATTCATATTTATAACTTTATCAAGTAAACTTTCGATCGACCGACCGCATTCCATGGAAAAGTGTTGAATGTTGAAAGTGAAACTCAAGATGCGTACGTGATGTCATAACAAGCGGACCTGGTCATGTTAGTCTTTCAATCAGCAGGGGAAGTTTCAACAATTTTTCCATAAATTGAACAGGGAAGGCGGTCGGCCGAAAGTTTACTTGATAAAGTTTTAAATATGGATATTTTTCTTACACAAACGCATCGATTCGCTTCAGAGGGCCTTTATTAACACCCCAGAGCCGCGTGGAGCAGTTATATGACGCACAGATGCACTTTTTATGGTCTTCAAAAACAGAGCAACTATGAATCCAATTCTAATACTTGGATTAGCCTGGACTTTTGGTATATAACTCAGATTGTATTAGTCCGAAAGAAGAATGTCATATACACCTAGGATGACTTGGGGGTGAGTAAATCATGGGCTAATTTTCATTTTTGGGTGAACTATCCCTTTAAACGCACTAGTATCATATATCTGATATATGATTTATGTGGTGTTAATCTCATTAATCTTGAATTGTAGAATTGTTTGAATTTCCACTGTTATCAAGGGCTGAATCTGAAATCGCTCTCAGGGCATTATTTGAGGGGACAGCCATTTGTATTGGTGTCCGAAACCATAGTGGACGTTATTGAGTGCACTCATTCACTCACACATTGCACCGCAATAACGAGTGTACAGCCAATGTACAAACAACGGCTGTACAAACAACGGCTGTGAATTAGAGGTCGACCGATAGTGGATTTTACCAATACTGATAACTAGGTTGGACCCCACTTGCCGATAACCGATTAATCGACCGATAGTTTTTAAAATGGATACTGGATAAAAAAACATAAGTAAAACAGTGCTGATCCATGAAAATGTCCTAAATTAAAAACATATAAATATGAATATTAAAATAATAAGTTCATTTTTATTATTTTATAACATGAAATAATAATAAACATGAATGAACAAAAGATACAGTACAATTACTGAAAATATAATGTTTTATGTAAACTCTCAGTCAATGTTTTAACCGCTGAAAGACAGCAATAAAACAGCCTGTGTGAAATCATGTAACGTTGTATTTACCTCAGGCAATCCATTCAAAGCTTGTAGCTCATTAGTCAACTAGAAAAAAAACTTAAAGGGTTAAATTCTGTCATTAATTACTTACCCTCATGTCGTTCGATACCCGTAAGACCTCCGTTCATCTTTGGAACACAAATGAAGATATTTTAGTTGGAATCCGATAGCTCAGAAAGGCCTCCATTGGCGCAATGCTCTTACAAAGTCCATCTCACTACAGTGGTTCTACAATAACTTTATGAAGCGAAAAAAAACCTGAATAACGACTTGTATAGTGATGACCGATTTCAAAACACTGCATCATGAAGCTTTGAAGCGTTATGAATCAGTGAGTCGAATTCAGCGGTTCGGAGCGCCAAAGTTACGTTATTTCATAGTTTGACGGTTTGACACGTGATCCGAATCATGATTCATAACGCTTCGAAGCTTCATGATGCAGTGTTTTGAAATCGGTCATCACTATATAAGTCGTTATTTAGGTTTTTTTGCGCACAAAAACTATTCTCGTCGCTTCATAAAGTCGCTTCACTGTAGTGAGATGGACTTTGTAACGACATCTTTAGTACCTTTTATGGGTCTTGAGAGTGTAAAGTGCATTGTGCCAATGGAGGCCTTTCTGAGCCATCGGATTTCAACTAAAATATCTTCATTTGTGTTCCGAAGATGAACGGAGGTCTAACGGGTGTCGAACGACATTAGGGTAAGTAATTAATGACAGAATTTTCATTTTTGGGTGAACTAACCCTTTAAGAGAGCAGCATATTGCTAAATTTGTCTTTTTAGTATTTCATGCATGTTTAAATAAATTTGTTATGAAATCAATGTTTTATGGAAGCCACTGTTTAAATGTTAAACATTGTAGAATGTGGAAACAAACATAATTATACTATTAAAGTTGATGCGTTTAAATGTTTGTATACAACTTCTGATTGTTGATTATTGTATCAAAAAATGACAGGGTTTCTGTAGAGTTTACAGCTTTTGTTGAAAGCAAATTTTGATCCTCAAGTACATGTACTGTACCTGTCAATATCCAAATGAATCAATATTAAAATCGGAATTGAATCAAGACCTTGTAAATCGAATAGCAACGTGAAATTTTTCAATACCCCATCCCTAAATCTGATGCATTTTCTTGTTGGCATTCAGCCGTTGTTTGCATTAGTATTCAGCTAGTTTGATGTGTACTAAAATCTTTTATTATACAGGCTCCCTGTGGAAAAATTGTTATGCTTGTCCCTTAAAAATGTATGACATAAATAAATTAGGTGTTCTCCCATAGTTTGGTTCCCTTGAACTAAACTTTTT
The DNA here is from genome assembly GCA_023566225.1 of Romanogobio albipinnatus. Taxonomy (NCBI): domain Eukaryota; kingdom Metazoa; phylum Chordata; class Actinopteri; order Cypriniformes; family Gobionidae; genus Romanogobio; species Romanogobio albipinnatus. The sequence goes on from CM042242.1 coordinate 43,514,165, forward strand.
AAACCCTTTGAGAAGGTAATGTGAGCATCTTGCTGACCTTTTCACTTGTACTTCCACAGGTAAGGGTAAGCGCTGGAAGCACTTGTACTTCATCCTGGAGGGCAACGATGCGCAGCTCATTTACTTCGAGAGTGAGAAGCGAGCCACCAAACCCAAAGGACTTATCGATCTGAGTGTGTGCTCTGTGTACGGGGTCCACGACAGTCTGTTTGGCAGGTATGGGATTGTAATGCAACCCCAAATCATTATTTGCTTGCAGATGATGCTTGGTTGGATATTTTGTTTGTAATTTGATGATATTCAAACAAGTACAGCTTAAGTGTCTGCGATGTTTGGGGCCAGTGTGCCAATCAAAGATAGACGTTACATGTTTTCTGTTGATGTTATTTTTTTATTCAGGCCAAACTGTTTCCAGATTGTGATTCAGCACTTTAGCGAGGAGCAGTACATTTTCTACTTTGCTGGAGAGACGCCTGAGCAGGCACAGGTAAATATCACTTCTACATGTATACTACCATTCAAAACTTTGGGGTCGGTAAGCTTTTTTTCATGTATCTTATGCTCACTAAGGCTGCATTTATTTTATCAAAGCTACAGTAAATATTGTGAAATATTATAACAATTTAAAGTAACTTTTTGCTACTTGAATATATTTTAAAATGTAATTTATTCCTGTGATGGCAAAGCTGAATTTTCTGCATCATTACTCCAGTCTTGGGGCCCTTTCAGCACCTACCTTGTTTGGTCCGGATTTTCTGACTTTTCAGTTTGATCCGAATCAAAATTACAGGTGTGAAACCTCCCCCGGACCATGGTCCGTAAAGAGATAGTCTCGGTCCGGATCAAACTGAACAAAGGTTTGGCATTTTCTGTATGGTTCGGGCTTTCAGACGATTTACAGGAAGTTCCTGTTTGTGTTTAAATATTATAATGTTATTTTTAAGGCCATTTTCACACCTGAAAGTCCGCACCAGGGTCCGAACCGAAGTTCATGTTTTGATACATTTTATACATTCGGTTAGTTTTGGTTTGGTTTCACATTGCAATTATGCGAGCGCACTAAAGAACTTTACATGACATACTTGCGTCCTGTCGTCATCATCTATGTGGGCTGCATCTTGACATTGATTGGTTTGTAAACGGACTTGCGTCTGATGTAAGCGTGCTGTCAATTCTGCGGGTAACTTCAGAAGAACAGCATTCATTTTAAATAAATGTTTTTTGTAACAAATTAAAAGTCTTTATTGTCAATTTTGATCAATTGTATGCATCTTTGCTTTATCTTATTATAACTAAATATATACATATGACCCATGTCCACATAAAATGAATACATAACCAAAATGTTACGTCCTACATTCACAGGACTGGATGAAATGCCTGCAGACGTTCTGCAATAATCTTAGGAAACCCTTACAGACCACGTTCAACAAGCGTTTGCGTCAGGTAAGAGAGACCAGCCATCGAGTGTGAAATCTCACTGTTTTCATGAAACAGTGGCTGCCTTTTCCCTTAATCATGAGGTCAGGTGTTCAGATGGCTCTGAGTGTGCTGTCGAAGGGGCCACAGCTGAACCGTCTAGATGCCGGTGAGCAGGGGGATGAAAACCTCTTTCACAGCACCTGATCCCAGACAAGCCATTTGGGCTAAATCTAAAAAGAACATCGTCATCTTCATTACCACAGGCATATTTTTGGAAAAAGATCTCTGCATGTCATCTGCCTCTGACATCTCATCACCTATTCATTACAGAGCACGGACAAATCTAACGTTTGTGTGTCATCTCTCACCTTAGGTTAGCAGTTTAGTCCTGTATGTGGAGGAAGCCCACAAACTTCCCATCAAACACTTCACCAACCCCTACTGCAACATCTCTCTGAACAGTGTGCAGGTGGCGAAGACTCACCCTAGAGAGGGACAGAACCCTGTGTTCACTGAAGAGTTCATCTTTGAGTGAGTTCATTGTGACTCGACTCATTTAGAGGTTTTCAAAGTGTTGCTTGATTAAAGTTCTGATTACCATTCCTCTCTCGCAGTGACCTGTCAAGCGACATCAACAGATTCGAAATAAGCTTAAGCAACAAGACCAAGAAGAGCAAAGAAAGCGACATCTGTGAGTATCATTATCTGTTCTTTCCCGTACAATTATAGTAATTTATTTATTTTTGAGCTGAATGATAAGAATGATTGTCTTGGTGTTAAGCGCTCAAATATAAAATGTACTTCTTAATCAAATATAAATGTAGCTTATAAGACATTTATGGCAAGTGTGGAAAATTTTTTATTTTGGACTGTGACCTTTCAATGAAATATTCTGTATTTATATTATAAATATATTAATATACCCTGTCGATAGCATTGGTGGCATAATGTCAGTTACCACAGAAAACTTAAGTTTTTGGTGTTTGCGGTTATAATAATGCACTTGCAATGTTGAGGGTTTAAAAGCACAGCTATGTGCAAATCCAAAACTTATGCTTTTGTTAAATCACTAATATGCGTGGTTATGTAAGCTGTACAACTGTACATACACTTTTTATGTCATGTCTTATTGACATCATTCTTGTTAGTGGAGTTTCTGGTATCCTTACATTTACATTACTGTTCAAAAGTTTGGGGTCTCTTATGCTCACCAAGGCTGCATTTATTTGATAAAAAACTGTAATATTAAAAAATATTATTACAATATAAAATAATTTATTCCTGTGATGGTAAAGCTGAATTTTCAGCATCATTACTCCAATCTTCAGTGCCACATGAAACTCTTCTTCTTATTCATCTTATTCTTATTAATGTTGAAATGTGGTAATATTTTTGTGGAAATATTGGGGGGGATTCTTTGATTTAATAAATCGTTCAAAAGAAACCTATTTATTTGACATGGAAATCTAATATAGATATTGCTGAAGTGTTAATTTCTTGAGAAAAAAATCTGACCCCAAACTTTTCAACAGTAGATATAATTTATTTGTTTATTGCCTGACGCTGTGCATTTTAATTGTAAATGTGGTACTGCGTCATTGTTTTTTTTATGTTCATCAGAGTTATTATCAGATATTATCTGTGGTAATTGACAGCATATCACAGATGCTTCATACATAGAGCTCAATTTTTGGCTGAACCTGCAGCATTCCTTTAAACCCCCTCCATTCTTTTTCCTTGCACAAGTGTGCCCTCTGCTGGGACTTTGTAGAGCAAAGCATGACTACTACTCTTCTCTAATTTGTTTCTCTTCTGTATTGTTTCAGTGTTCATGCGTTGCCAGCTGAGCAAGCTGCAGAGGGGCCAGATGATCGATGAGTGGTTTCCTCTGAGCTCCTATGTGCCGCTGAAGGGAATCGAGCCAGGCTCACTCCGCGTAAGAGTGCGATACTCCATGGAGAAGATAATGCCCGAGGAAGAGTACAGTGAATTCAAAGAAGTGAGTGTGCACGTGGTCATTTTTTACACACAGATGGGGATGTGGCCATGTGGTTGACCGGTAACAAAAATAATTAAAACAATTTAACAATGAAAAAAAAGAAAGAAACTTTGTTAGATTCCCCAGCTAACAGGGATCATCCTCAGAACTAACATTCTGCCAAGGTTCTCTCAAAGTTATAAACAAACATTATTCCAGTAGCATTAATAGAACGTTTATTCAAAGTTATCTGGTCTTTAATAATGTTCACAAAAACATTATTTATAGATTATTCATAGAATAATCCCCCCCCCCCCCTCAAAAAAAAAAAAAAATAATAATTTTTAGTTGAATCTTTGTTCAGAATGTTCAAAGAACATTCATTAGTAATGAACAAAATCAATGAGGAAAAATTTTGTTGACAACCTTTTTTCCATGATTTGATGAAACGACACCAACATCATTAAATTATAATTGTGACTATATCAGCATGCAATATCATTGACGAAAAAGACAAGACTAAAATTTAAAGTTAATAACACAGAAACTTGACCAAAAATCACTCCGTTTTTCTCAAATAAAAGAGGATACAAAACATTACAGACTAACAAGCCACTATGAGCTTTCATGCTTACGGTTGCCCAGATTTCAAGAATTTAAGAACCTTTTAAAATTAACGTTCTACCCAATGTTTTACTTAATAATTGCAATCTGGCAACCATGCCTACGCGCTCTCTCTCTACACTGCAGAAAAAGTGTGGATGATCTGAAAACACCAACAAACAAGTAAGCTGCAGTTTAGCGATCTCCATTTGAGATTTTCTATTTAAATGAAAGTGTCAATCAGTCAGTCTGTGCTGCTTGCGCTGTTTTTAGGCTATAATTTGCGATTGTGGTTGCTAAATAAATGCACTTACACAAAAAGTGCACTTACACAAAAAGTGACAATGCTACAGTTTTTTTTTGTTGCTGTTTTAATAGAAAAACATTCATGTAATTTAGAATGATGGGATTACTGGGAATCTCACAGTTTTAATTTTTGAGAGAAGCTTCTTGTTTGATAAATATGAAAAATAGCCTATAATAAATCAGGAAACTAAAAGAGGTCAAATCCATGCACATGGGTTGACATTCTCTTGATTTGTGCTTATAGGTGAAAGTGCAATAATTCTGATTAAATGTAAAAAATACATTTTTATTTATTATAATTGATAATAATTTTGTGTAAAATAATCTGGATTATCAATTTAACCAATTTAACAAAAAAGTTTTCATTGACTAAAACTAGCCTAAAATGTTCAGCCATTAAGTCGACTAAAACTTGACTAAACAAAAACAGGACAAGGTTGACTAAATATGCTAAAAGCTAAAAAGTACATTTGACACAAGACTAAGACTAAATAAAAAAAAAATCTGACAACATTAACTAAACTGATTCCCATAATGATTGCAAAATGATAAAATTGAATGTTCCCTTTGTTCTCTTTACCAAGAATTAGTTTTTTGTTTTGAACATTCCGAAATAATGTTTTCAGGACTTATTGTGAATGTTAGCAAAACGTTCTTAGAACATATTTTTTTTTGCTAAAAGCATCTTTTGCTAACATGCTCTCGCTGTCCGTCCCCAGCTCATCCTGCAGAGAGACTATCATGTGATCTATGCGTTGGCTCACGTTTGTGGGCAGGACCGCACCCTGCTGGCCAGCATCCTGCTCCGGATTTTAAGACACGAGCGAGTTGAAGCTCCCTTACTGAGGACGTTGAATGACAGAGAAATTAATATGGAGGGTAGGGCTCTCTTTGTATTATTCAAAGTTCATTATCCAACAGCAAACAGATGTCACAGCTGCATCGAGGCTGGGCAGCTTCCCTCAGGCTTGTTCATCATGTTTTGGCTACAGAACAATGCTTTGACAGTTTTGTGCATTTTACACAGTTCCTCTTTTCAAGCAATGAACAATTGTTCATTTAATAGACTAAGCAATCAAACACCATCTTGAAAATGTTCAGTGTTCAGCTGTCACGATACCAGTATTAGTAGTATTGACTCAATTCGGTATGTGGATGAATTTACAAACTCAATCATGGTGAAAGTTTGCCTCATGAATATTAAATCTGCAGGAAGGTTATGAAGCAACAACAGAATAACCTAGTTCATATTTATGCTATGCCTGTAGTAGCATTCTTAAAATTTCCATCTAATTAATCCATCTTGGCATCTCTAATTCTGATTGGATGGGACAGTGTAGTATTGATGTGAAATTAACTATTAAAGGATTAGTTCACTTTTAAATAAACTTTTGCTGATAATTTACTCACCCCCATGTCATCCAAGATGTCCATGTCTTTCTTTCTGCAGTCGAAAAGAAATTAAGGTTTTGGATGAAAACAGTCCAGGGTTTTTATCCATATAATGGACTTCAATGGGCTCCAAACGGTTCAAGGTCCAAATTACAGTTTAGGTACAGATTCAAAGGGCTTTAAACGATACCAAACAATGAATAAGGGTCTTATCTAGCGAAACGATCAGTTTCTGCGAGAAACCGAGCAATATTTATGCTATTATTTTACCTCTTTTCAGACGAACGTGATCATCTCTGAGCTTAGCCATTACTTACGCTAAGTGAGGTCAAAATACGAGCGTGGTCACAGATGTATACATAGATGCCTCATTAGCGCTTGTACGGATCAATAGAATTAGGCATTATATCTAAGACCTTTATTCATCGTTAGGTTACATTTAAAGCCCTTTGAATCTGTACTGAAACTGTAATTTGGACCTTGAACCGTTTGGGGCCCATTGAAGTCCATTTTATGGAGAAAAACCCTGGACTGTTTTCATCCAAAACCTTCATTTCTTTTGTCGACTGCAGAAAGAAAGACATGGACATCTTGGATGACATGGGGGTGAGTAAATTTTCAGCAAAAGTTTATTTAAAAGTGATTCAAATTAATTGTTTAAGATTAAATTGCAGAAAGAACATGGATAAATCTAAATACCAGGGGCACACAACACACTTGTTAATTTAAACTTCACCCAAAAGTTTGTCGTCATTTACTCATCCTCAAGTTGTTCCAAACCTGAATTAATTTCTTTCTTCTGCTGAACTCAAAAGAAGACATTTTGAAGAATATGGGTAACCACACACTTTATAGGCCCCATGGACTTCCATAGTATGTTTTTCTCCATAGTACTATGGAATTCAATGGGGCCATGGGCCTGTTTGGTTACCCATATTCTTCAAAATATCTTCTTTTGTGTTCAGCAGAAGAAAGAAATTCATACAGGTGAACTATCCCTTTAAATATACACTATGGTTCAGAAGTTTGGGGACAGTAAGATTTTTTTAGTAATAGTTTAGTTACTAGTTAGTTGCTTTGCAAAGGATGCATACCATTGATCAACAATGACAGTAAATACATTTATAATATTACAAAAAATATATATTTTCAAATAAATGCTTTTTTTCTATTTTAAATAAATTATTTTGAATGTTCTATTCATCAAATAATATTGAAATAAAGTATCACAGTGTCCACAAAAATATTAAGAAATGTTTCTTGAGTACCAAATCTTCATAGTGGCATACTTTCTGAAGGAAATAACAGTTAATTACATTTTAAAATATACAGTGCATCCAGAAAGTATTCGCAGCGCTTCACTTTTTCCACATTTTGTTATGTTACAGCCTTATTCCAAAATGGATTAAATTAATAATTTATTAATTAAATTTATAAATATCACATGTACATACAGTGAGGAAAATAAGTATTTGAACACCCTGCTATTTTGCAAGTTCTCCTACTTGGAAATCATGGAGGAGTCTGAAATTGTCATCGTAGGTGCATGTCCACTGTGAGAGACATAATCTAAAAAAAAAATCCAGTAAACACAATGTATGATTTTTTAACTATTTATTTGTATGATACAGCTGCAAATAAGTATTTGAACACCTGAGAAAATCAATTTTAATATTTGGTACAGTAGCCTTTGTTTGCAATTACAGAGGTCAAACGTTTCGTGTAGTTTTTCACCAGGTTTGCACTGCAGGAGGGATTTTGGCCCTCTCCTCCACACAGATCTTCTCTAGATCAGTCAGGTTTCTGGCCTGTCGCTGAGAAACACGGAGTTTGAACTCCCTCCAAAGATTTTCTATTGGGTTTAGGTCTGGAGACTGGCTAGGCCACGCCAGAACCATGATATGCTTCTTACAGAGCCACTCCTTGGTTATCCTGGCTGTGTGCTTCGGGTCATTGTCATGTTGGAAGACCCAGCCACGACCCATCTTCGATGCTCTAAATGAGGGAAAGAGGTTGTTCCACAAAATCTCGCAATACATGGCCCGGTCATCCTCTCCTTAATACAGTGCAGTCGCCCTTTCCCATGTGCAGAAAAACACCCCCGAAGCATGATGCTACCACCCCCATGCTTCACAGTAGGGATGGTGTTCTTGGGATGGTACTCATCATTCTTCTTCCTCCAAACACGTTTAGTGGAATTATGACCAAAAAGTTATATTTTGGTCTCATCTGACCACATGACTTTCTCCCATGACTCCTCTGGATCATCCAAATGGTCATTGGCAAACTTAAGACGGGCCTTGACATGTGCTGGTTTGAGCAGGGGAACCTTCTGTGCCATGCATGATTTCAAACCATGACGTCTTAGTGTATTACCAACAGTAACCTTGGAAACGGTGGTCCCAGCTCTTTTCAGGTCATTGACCAGCTCCTCCCGTGTAGTTCTGGGCTGATTTCTCACCTTTCTTAGCATCATTGAGACCCCACGAGGTGAGATCTTGCTTGGAGCCCCAGTCCGAGGGAGATTGACAGTCATGTTTAGCTTCTTCCATTTTCTAATGATTGTTCCAACAGTGGACCTTTTTTCACCAAGCTGCTTGGCAATTTCCCCGTAGCCCTTTCCAGCCTTGTGGAGGTGTACAATTTTGTCTCTAGTGTCTTTGGACAGCTCTTTGGTCTTGGCCATGTTAGTAGTTGAATTCTTATGTGGCGTTCACACCGGACGCAATTCGTGCGAAGGTACAATAAAGTACAATTCTGCGCTGCATTCTCCGTCTCTGCATTGACTTAACATGTAAATCACTCGCGCGAATCGCGTCCGGTGTGAACGCACCATTACTGATTGTATGGGGTGGACAGGTGTCTATGCAGCTAACGACCTCAAACAGGTGCATCTAATTAAGGATAATAAATGGAGTGGAGGTGGACATTTTGAAGGCAGACTAGGTCTTTGAGGGTCAGAATTCTAGCCAATAGACAGGTATTCAAATACTTATTTGCAGCTGTATCATACAAATAATCATATATTGTGATATCTGGATTTTTTTTGTTTTTTTAGATTATGTCTCTCACAGTGGACATGCACCTACGATGACATTTTCAGACCCCTCCATGATTTCCAAGTGCAAAATAGCAGGGTGTTCAAATACTTATTTTCCTCACTGTAAGTATTCACAGCCTTTGCCATAACACTCAAAATTGAGCTCAGGTGCATCCTGTTTCCACTGATCATCCCTGAGGTGTTTCTACAACTTGATTGGAGTCCACCTGAGGTAAATTCAGTTGATTGGACATGATTTGGAAAGGTACACACCTGTCCATATAAGGTCCCACAGTTAACAGTGCATGTCAGAGCACAAACCAAGCCATGAAGTCCAAGGAATTGTCTGTTAACCTCCGAGACAGGATTGTATCGAGGCACAGATCTGGGGAAGGGTACAGAAAAAATTCTGCAACATTTAAGGTCACAATGAGCACAGTGGCCTCCATCACAGCACATGATAGCCCACCTGCAGTTTGCCAAAAGGCACCTAAAGGACTCTCAGACCACAAAAAACAAAATTCTCTGGTCTGATGAACTCTTTGGCCTGAATGGCAAGCGGCATGTCTGGAGGAAACCAGGCACCGCTCATCACCTGGCCAATTCCATCCCTACAGTGAAGCATGGTGGTGTCAGCATCATGCTGTGGGGATGTTTTTCAGCAGTAGGAACAGAGAGCAATGTACAGAGACATCCTTGTTGAAAACTCAGACTGGGGTGAAGGTTTATCTTCCAACAGGACAAGCACACAGCCAAGATAACAAAGAACGGAACAATTCTGTGAATGTCCTTGAGTGGCCCAGCCTTGAACCCGATTGGAAATCTCTAGAGAGATCTGAAAATGACGGATCTCACGGACGCTCCCAATCCAACCTGATGGAGCTTGAGAGGTCCTGCAAAGAAGAATGGGAGAAACTGCCCAAAAATAGGTGTGCCAAGCTTGTAGCGTCATACTCAAAAAGACTTGAGGCTGTAATTGGTGTCAAAGGTGCTTCAACAAAGTGTCGAGCAAAGGCTGTGAATATAATTATGTACATGTGATTTTTGCGTTTTTTATTTGTAATACATACGCAAAGATTTCAAACAAACTTCTTTCACGTTGTCATTATGGGGTATTGTTTGTACTCCCAATTGAGGAATAAAATAATGGATTTATTTTGGAATAAGGCTGTAACATAACAAAATGTGGGAAAAGTGAGGTGTTGTGAATACTTTCTGGATGCACTGTATATTAAAGTAGAAATGCTATTTTGCATTGAAAGAAGTCTTTCACTAAGTTTGCATTTATTTGATAAAAACATACAGCCAAAACATTAGAAAATATTATTACAAAGTAATTTACAAAATCTTACCAACCACAAACGTTTTAGTAGTAGTGTAATTGTAACAATAATAATAATAATAATAATATAAAGTATTATCCTCTTATTAATTTATTGCTATAAATAATAATTTCAGACATTACTTTTTTAATCTGCTATTGATCATATAATGAACATCCCTAAAAATGTAGCTTTTTGTTTTGGTGTTGCAGATGAAGCCACGACACTGTTCCGTGCCACTACTCTGGCCAGTACTTTGATGGAGCAATACATGAAGGCCACTGCCACACCGTTCGTCCACCACGCCCTCAAAGACACCATACTGAAGATCATGGAGAGCAAGCAGTCCTGTGAGGTAATGGAACTAAACAGAACATTCAACAGACAAAAATGTCTCACTGTTAACATCATACTCCATTGTGCCTCTGATCTAGGGCTGCCACTAACGACTATTTTTATATCGATTAATCTATCGACTAATTTATCAATTAATCTATCGACTAATTTATAATTTTATAATTACAATAATTTTACTTAAAAACATTTAATTTAACTTGCAACGTTTCAGTAGTGTACTATAAAAAAGTATAAATGTAAACAAGCCCTTGACAAAATGTAAAACTAAAAGAGTAAAAAGGTACAAATTTGTAAACCAACATAACAAAAAAAGAGAATATCAGCAAATACTTTTTATATAGAATAGTGTTGTCATGATACCAAAATTATGACTTTGATACAATACCAGACTAAAATACCTCAATACTGATACTGAATCCATACCATGGCAAAAAACTGTAAAAGTAAGTGAATAATATGACACAACTTATTATTCATTGTTTTATCATTGTTTTAGGGTTAAAAAACCCTATAAACTCACCTGGCCGGCATGTTCCTGCCCTGCCCTGCTTCACACAGAATATTAGTTCCGGCCCTTTAAGAGCTGCACAGACCAAATTCATTAGTAGTGGGAAGTTCGGATCACTTTACTGACTTGGATCTTTGAATCTCGTTCAGCAAAATGAACAAATCTTTTTTCAAGTCATTTCGTTAATTTCAGCAGAATCTAATTAAAATGTTAAAGGTTACATTTTTCAACACATTTAGTACTTTTGGAATAAAAAAATAAACTATAAGATAATGCAGCCATGGCCATACTTTGAGAAAGAAATTATTAATCTGTCTGTTCGTTCACCTCACCTCCCGATCCAAATCATTCTTTCTTTTGTCACCGTGACAGCCTCATATGTAAATTAATACATGCGTCCGGAAACACAAAAGATTAGTTAATCTCTCGAGTCTCGGGTCATCGTTCATCAAGTCCCAGCCCCATGCAGTCACCGGAAACAGAAAATATTAGTTAATCTTTCGAGTCGTTCGTTCAAGTCTCCATAGGCTGAATGCAGAAACAGAAATGATTAGTTCATCTCTCAAGTCTCGTTCTTTTTTCACGTGACCGCTTCCCGGTTCAGTGTCTCGCAACATATACAGTCGAAATTACAGTAGTATTATTGACTGCATGTTGTAATATATTTATTATTATAAAATCATCAGAAGATATGTGCAATAAACATTTTGTTATGCCTATCCATTCTGACCAACCCAATCTGTCCAGGCTTCATAGGAAAATAAATTATTATATATACTAGCTAAAAAACTGAAATAAACAAACAAAAAAACGACGTACTTGTTTGTAAAGAAGGTTGTGAATTAACTCATTTCTGTATCCAACTCAGCTGTCACGTCACGTGACAAAAGAACGAGACTTGAGAGATAAGCTGATTCTGCATTCAGCCTATGGGGACTTGAACGAACGACTCGAACGAGAAGACTCGAGAGATGAAATAATCTTTTCTGTTTCCGGTGACTGCATAGCCTTGCCTAATGGGGCTGGGACCAAGGGGGTAATCCAGCACCCGGAAAGCGTACCTTCCATAGGGGCAGCCATTGCTAACCAAGCCATCACCTGCTGTTAGCATCCCATTGACTCCCATTCATTTTGGCATCACTTTGACAGCTAATAACTTTGCATCTGAGGTGCTTAAAGACTCCATTTGACCATTGTTTATTTCTAAAGAAACATGACACTGTATAAAAGGCTCCATTACCTTGTATCTTACACTATCGACCCGTAGAAGCCGTTTTTGTAAAAAATAGGCTACCGATTGCGTCATAACCACGCGATTCTCGGCACGCAGTAGAGAAATTACCGTATAGACAGGAGGAGAAGCTCGCAGGCAATCTTTTGCTGTCTATGAGGCAATCGGGGGGACGTGGAGGCATAAAGTCCAATAAAGTCAAATGACTCGAACCGAGACTCGAGAGATGAACTAATCATTTCTGTTTCCTGTACAGAACATATGGGATGTTGTGCATGCGCGGTCAACATAAAATGAACGAATCGCTCTCTGAGACAACTCGTTGTTCTTGAGTCATATTAAAGATTCGTTCAAAATGAACAAATCGTTCATGAACGACACATCACTAAAATTCATTGTAACACCCGATTTCTCACCTAACTCTATATGTTCACTAAAGACATATCCGACTGCGTTTACCCAAATACTCGCCAGGATGTGCATTTTTACATTATTTTTTACCATTCAAAGCCAATAATCCGCTAAACTGGGGTCGCGATCTGTCTGAGTGAAAGGTGGCTGCGTGCGCTTCAAGTCAGAGTCCGGCAGCGCGCGTGAGCACGTCCCGGCCGCACCGCACCGCACCGCACTTTTCTGTTGCGTTCTTTTTCCTGAGCTGCGAGTATGTATTTGACTGTTCTGCTTCCATTGTTTAGTGAACGGTGGAAGCAGAGCTCACACACACACATCCTCACTTCTGCTGTCACACATCGACGCAAATTAAGAAATACTGCTCTTATTAGAGCGCTGTCACAATTTCATATCGTACCCAACTTACCCAGTCGACTAATTAACAGCGTCGACGCAGTCGATTGTATCGACCAATCGTGACAGGCCTACTCAGATCTGTAAATGTTCTGTTCTCCTTGTCCTGATGTTTTGTGTTTAGTATGTCTGAGCCAAATGTGTCAACATGAGATTCTCTCCAAAGCTCCTGCCTTGAGCAAGTTGGCTTGATTGTTGGATACAATCAATCTGTTGGATAGTGAATAAACTAAACTAGCAGTCAAAATCCTTGTCCCTCATGTGGAGTGTTTTCTGGTCTCCCTCTGTAGCTGAACCCATCTAAACTGGAGAAGAATGAGGATGTTAATCTGAATCTGGCTCATTTACTCAACATCCTGTCGGAGCTGGTGGAGAAGATTTTTATGGCTGCTGAGATCTTGCCCCCGTAAGCATGATAGCGCACCACCATATAGTTTCCTATCAGCATTACTGCCTTAGTGCAACCTTATAAAAATACTGTCTATACTGATTATTGATATACTGCCATGACATTGCTATATTCTGTAGGGATGCAAAAATGTATCTGTATCATCAACAGTTATTGGCTAATATTTTCGACCTGTCTTTCGGAAAAAAAATCAAAAATGATCGGCATCCGAAATGTAATTTTGGTGCATCCCTTTTTTTTCTTTTTTTTTTTTGGTAAATATTGGATTTTTATAGGTTAAGATTAGATATTTTTTTGACAGATTTTTTTTTATTTCTTTTTTTATGTTTTGAAAGAAGTCTCTTAGGTTGCATTTATTTTTTCAAATACAATACAATAATATATTTTATAAACAGTAATGTTGTAAAATATTGTCACAATTTAAAATAACTGCAACAAATTAACCTGCAACATTTAACTGCAACAAAATATTTAAAAAAAATCTTTTTTCCTAACAAAAGTAAAAAAAAAAGATCATAAATGTAACTTTTTGTAATGTATTTTTTATTCAATTGTAATGCAATTTGAATGTGATCTACCTATACTGTTGGATAAAATATGACAATAATAATAAATAATACTGCAATATATTGTTAGTGCTTTTACAATGATTTTGAAGAGATGAACAATATAGTTGATTTCATTTGTACAGTTAACGTCTAAAAAGGACTTAATACTTGATTAATAATAATAATAATTTACAATCCTCTTATTTTCAGAATATCATGTTTTGATTGTTAGACAAAATAGTAAAACTTTTTACATTTGCTTTTTATTGGTCATCACCCATAACATATCAGCTTATCATATTGGCCAGAGTTTTTATATCAGCGCATCCCTACTAAAATCCCTAGGATATTATCATCCTGTCCATTTTTGTTTAATTTTTTTTTACGGTACAATGCTGTTTTTACAGTATTCATAGCTTGTCTGTTTCCTCCCTTTCAAGGACCCTGAGGTACATTTATGGCTGTCTTCAGAAGTCTGTGCAGCAGAAATGGCCTACCAACACTACAATGAGGACCAGAGTTGTGAGGTAGCAAGCTGTCAAGCTACATTTGCACATGTTTACAGAGGAACATCTTGCAAAGTGTCAAAATGTGTTTGTCTCTGTCCCCCAGTGGTTTCGTCTTCCTGAGGCTCATCTGCCCTGCCATTCTCAACCCCAGAATGTTCAACATCATCGCTGGTGAGTGCACAGCTTGCATCACATGCTCCTTTTTCCAGATGCAACACATTTAGGTCAAGTACCCACTCCGATATTTCAGTCTGCACCTGTTAGAGCTTCAGTCCGATAGTAGAGCACTTAACGGTCCAAATGTGTAAACGCATAAACATGTCATAGTGACAGTTGACAGGCGATTTCATATTTTTATAGGAAAGCGGATGTATTGCACATTTTACATTGACCTGCAATTTATTTTTTTTAAATATGCATTTGTTAACTAAGGGTTCTTCCTAACAAAAATGTAAGATCATAACAAAAATATAACTATTTGTGATGTATTTTTAAAATTCAATTGTGATGCACTTTGAATGAAATGTACATACACTATTGTCAAGTCAAGTCAAATTTTATTTCTATAGCACATTTACAGATGGCTGAGCCACACCAAAGTGCTTCACAATAAAGTGCTAAGTGCAATATGCACAGAAAGGCAGAGAAAAAAAAACAAAAAAAAACCTTTGGCTAAAATATGAAGTATAGGATTTATGTCTCATGACCTTATTGGGAGTACAAGGATTCCACCTACAGGCTGCATTTATGCAACATCACATGTAGTGCAGCTGTTCTATTGTGCTGAATATCAACCGTTTATAAAGGCCAAAGTATACGCACGAGTCAAAAGAAATATAGTTTGCAAGACTGTGCATTCGACTGTAAAACGAAGTATACTTTGGGCTTTAGTGTTCACATGAATTCATTTCATATGGTTTAGACGTTACTGTTCAAAAGTTCAGGGCCAATAGTACTTTTTTTTGCTTTTGAAAGAATTTAATACTTTTTATTCAGTAAAAGTGACACAAAAGACTATTCAATGCTGTTATTTTGAACTTTCTATTCATCTTTTCTTTAGCAGTAAATCAGCATATTAGAATGATTTCTGAAGGATCATGTGACACTGAAGCTTTGCTGAAATTCAGCTTTGCCATCACAGGAAACAAATACATTTAATTATTAATATTTCACAATATTACTGTTTTACTGTATTTTCTTCAGCTTAATAAGACTGTAAACTGTTAGACTGAGCCTTTCAAAAACAAAAAATCTTACCGACCCCACTTTTAAAGTACTGTATATAGTTTTACAAGCATTTTGCACACGAAAATGTCTATTTTACATTAGACTTTATAAACTATATAGAAGTTGACAGGTTAATAAACAGTAGACTACATTACTAACCCCTAACTAATGTGACATGACAAAAAAAAGACTAACACCGTGTCCTGACTACATGGGACGGCACACGATTAAAAGGTATCTTTTCCATGTTAATTTGAGTTTGTCATAACCAGCCGCGACGATTCTATTTTAGTTTCTATTTCTATTTCAAAACATGGCAATGATAATCTTAGGTAATGTTTATGTGCTTTATTTAACGTTAAAATTGTGTAATGTGACTTTGAATATCACTTAGTGCTCCCAGCTTTGTAACGTAGTCATACTAAAAGCAGCAATGGATAATTCACCTCAGATCTTGAAAAAGAACATTCAAACTGTGAACAAACAAGTACATTCTATGACTAAGATTGTTTAAGTAACTCAGTATGTAATTTTTAGTAATGCTTAAATGGTGAAACATTTGTGAATTTGATTATGGACTTATCCATTTCTTTGCGAGTGCCGTCAAGATTATTTTCTGGTGTCACACGCTTGCAGCGAGAGCCCGCCCACACGCTGTTCTGATTGGCTGTGGTTTTTGATTGATTTTGTCACATCTCGAAGTCGCGTCACGTCTGGTGTGGGCTGACAAATTGCTTGAGGCTGGAATCTTATCGCATCGCATCTAGTTAGGACACGGTGTTACGCTGCGTCCGAAATGAGTTCAAATAGTCCCTACTATATATAGTATGAAAAAAAACAGTACGCTAGCAGAGTAGTATGTCCGAATTCACAGTAGTGATAAAACAGTAGGTGACAAGTCTCCGGATGACCTACTACTTCCAGCCAGATTGAAGTGCACATAAGTAAACTTTACCATCCCATGAGGATTTATGGCAGTGAAGCCACGCAACTGACGCTGATAGGTCACGTGACAGTAACAACATAGTACGTCCAAATTTTATTCATACTACCTACAGTACATTCATACTATATATAACATACTTTTTTTAAAGCTTACAAACTCAAAATTCATCCTGTGAAAACCGTTTTGAAATTGGACATTGTGTTACCATGGAAATGTTACTCTAAATTATTCTAGTGGGCTCCTCCCCTAGTGGGCGGTGTCATGTTTCATATTACAACAATTATTTTTAACTACTTTATATTCAAAATCTTTTCCAATCTTGACAAAACACATATTGTCGGAAAGGTCTGAGTCTCAAGGGTCCATATTTAGTGACTGTTTTGTGATGGAAGTGACATTTGGACAGAAATTTACAGGAAAATGCATTAAAAAAAACTATAAATGGAATTTGAATGACACCCGGTGGCTATTTTTGGTACAGCACCTAAACAAAATCTCATGGGAACTTCAATTTTTGTGAATTTGGAACACAAATTGGTTAGACATATGGCTTTGATTTTATAGTAATTTAAGAGTAAATTATGTTTTGTAAAATATATATTTTATATGAAATAAAAAATATTTAGTACAGTATTTTTCATTTACAGTAAATTTAAACTTCCATAACTCTTTCATACTTTCATATTTTGAATTGCTTTCACTTCAGCAATAATCTGCAGAGTGTCGTCTTTAAAACGAGACTAAATTAAATTACAGCCCTTTAAGTTTGGATAGTGCATTTTCATGTGTATTCTCAAAAAGGGGGGTGACAGTTAAAGGGTTAACAGTCGCAAAGTACAAATTCAAATGTAGTACCTACTCAGACAGCAAGCAATTTTGAATGCAGTGCAAGTCTTTTTTTGTCAAAAAATAAAATAAAATTAACATTGGTAATACAGCTAGTTTATTATAATACTAACGATGATGAAAATGTCTTGTTTTTGCAGACCCTCCATCCTCCACAGCAGGTCGAACGCTCACCCTGGTAGCAAAGTCTGTGCAGAACTTGGCCAACCTGGTGGAATTTGGTGCTAAGGTGTTTTGATTTTCACGCTGTGTTAGAAAATGAGTTACCCTGAATAAACATCAACGAGTCTGTGAATTCTAATGTTACAGCAGTGGCATATCAACGTTTGTTGTGATGCGTTTGTGTTGCAGGAGCCCTACATGGAGGGGGTGAACCCTTTCATCAAGAACAACAAACAACGGATGATCATGTTTCTGGATGAGCTGGGGGTAAACTGCCCTGTATCCATTTTTAAAGCAGCATGGGTTGCCTGCGGCTCAGTTTATGAGCTCTGTGTGAAGTAGCTTTCCTATAACATTCTCTCTGTGCTGTTCCTCCAGAATGTTCCTGATCTTCCGGAATCTACTGAGCACTTTAGGACTGATTTGTCCCGTGACCTTGCTGCCCTGCATGAGATCTGTGCAACTCATTCTGATGAACTCCGCACCCTCAGCAACGAGAGAGGAGCACAGCAGGTATGTGTCTCTTATCATGATGCATGATGGTAAGAAATGTATAAAACATAATGCACAGTCAGCTGGTCATTATCCCTGACATGAATGTATTGACTGACTTTACGTTCTCATGCTTATTACACAACTACTTGTCAAATAGTAGCTGAAATGATTGTATTTCATAAGAGGAAAGAGGCTGTTTTGAGAAACGTGAAACTAGCCCAGCTATGGGGAAAACCTTCAAAAACAGTATATAGTTTAGCGGTCATTACACAAACATTGGACCGACTGTTAAACATATTCTGTTGAACTGTGATTTTTATGATACTGCTGGAAAACGGCTTTATTCAGAAACATGTTTACATGGAATATTTCAGAATATATCACCTGAATGTAATTTAGATTTTCTATCTTACATCAAGTTGAAATGTTTTATATAATCGTTTAAATTTTATGCATTGTGCCCTTGAGTTTGCCATGTAAATATCCTTGATGCTAACATGCCGTTAAAAATGTAATATATAAACAAACAAACAAACAAATATTTGACCACAGAATGTATTGATTGGCCAGTCAGAATCAAGTATTCCAAAGAGCCATGTGACAATACTGTACATTCAATACACAAAATCAGAATAATATTCACTCAGCACAACTTCTTGGTCATGCAACTATTTTATGATAAATAAGTATAAAAAAGATGATTATTTTATAATAATTAATAATAATAAATATCTCATTGTTTTTTATTTCTAAAAACACTAATTTTCAAGAAATTGAATTTATTTACTTTTTTAAATAATTAACCCCTAGGAGTCTGAGCTGTTTTGGGGCCCTTTAGAAGTTTTGACATGCTCTAACATTTGTGTTTTTTTTTCAGTTGCTTATAAACATATTAATGGCAAAAGTGTAACTGTATTCAGCACAAACTGGGCTACCATAATATGTGAGCAACATGTATGTATATGCTTGTATTTTTGAGAGAAAAATGTTTATGCATGCTTTTTGAAAAAAAAAAACAATTAAGTCCTCAAAGCACACAATAGATGTTTTCACAAGACTTTTGACTCCAGGGGGTATTTCCATTGAGTTTTTGCTTCAAACTGATGTGAGAATCATTGAGCCTACTAATTCACATAAAACAATACACTGATTTAAAATTTGTAAGACCATTTTTCTTCACAAAGCCAGTATGCGAGGAGGCGTGATATCTAATGAATAATGATGAGTATCACCTGAGAGGACAAAAGAACATAATAGCATGCATAATGAGCTGCATAATGAATGAGCTTCATACCTGACTGAGAGCAAAAAAATGCTCTTCTTATTTAGTTGAAATTGTACTTATCTAGTAAATGCATCTTGATTTAATAATGTTAAAATATTTAGACTAGAAACAAGACAAAAATGACTAAGAGCCTTTTTTGTACTATTTTTTATGTTTTTGAAAGTAGTCTCATGCTAAAATAAATAAATAATTAAAATTAAGATACAATTTATACAAAACTAAATTCACTTTAAAGGGGGCAATTCACTTTCTACGAAAAAAAAAAAACCTTTCTACAAAACAAAACTCCAGAATAATTTATTTAGAATGTAGTCATCAAAGGCCTATTATATTTTAAATGATCAAAATATCTGACTACACTTAAAATAATTATCTTTTTATTTAGTTGAAAATTGTACTTATCTAGTAAATGCATCTTGGTTTAAGAATGTTTAAATATTTAGACTAGAAACAAGACAAAAATGACTAAAAAGAGCATTTTTTCTACATTTTCTACTATTTTTGTTTTTAAAAGTAGTCTCTTGCTAAAAAAATGCTTTTCTTATTTAGTTGAAATTGTACTTATCTAGTAAATGCATCTTGCTTTAATAATGTTAAAATATTTAGACTAGAAACAAGACAAAAATTACTAAGAGCCTTTTTTGTACTATTTTTTGTTTTTGAAAGTAGTCTCATGCTAAAAATAATAAATAATTAAAATAAAGATACAATTTATACAAAACAAATTTCACTTTAAAGAAAGCAATTATCTTTCTACAAAACAAAACAAAAAAATCACTTTCTACAAAACAAAACTCCAGAATCATTTCTGACAAATTTTGATAAAATTTTGATATTAAATTTAAAAAATAACATTAGACTATAATATTTAAACATCAATATGAAGCAAAATACGTTTGACTGGTACTATATTAATAGCATTTGAGTAGACATTTGTGAATAAAAGCTTTATTGATGTGACACTAGGCTCTCTTACAATAAACACGTTATAATCTGTCCAAATAAATCTTGTCTAAACAGTCTTGCGTGTATGACAATTAATGTTGCAACAGGATTCATATTTAAATGGTCTTTTTGCATTTAATATTCACAGATGCTAACAGAATGAACTGACCGTACAATCAGTGGCGGAGTCCTTTTCTTTCAGAAATGAACAGCTTTGCATGAGGAGAATAAATCCAGGATTATAGTTCAATGCGTCTCAAAACGATGTAGCCGAAGTAACGTTACAGCGCTTCACTGGATGTGTTTGTATGAGTTGATGTGTGGGCGTTGACTCTGGATCGTCAGTATTTGAATGTCAATAGAGCACGCTCTGTGTGGTCGCATTACCGGATAATGAAGTACCTCGCGGATGACTGACATGTATCGCTTTTCGAACAGATTACATAAACATAGAATATTTGTTTTCGATGTGGTTTAAATTGTTTAAAACCTGACATTTCGACGTTTCTTTAGACATGTCTCATGTTTGTGAAACAAGTATTCACTAAGCTAGAGTTCCTTTTCTGAAGACTTATCTGAATGAATGTCTTTGAGAGAGAGGCTGCAGATCGCGCATCATGTTTTTCTTTATTTTGCAAAAAGCAAAACATTTTGTTTTTATTGTGACTGTACTTAACAGATTATAATGATGTATAACACTTGCCTGAATGAAAAAAAAAAACGACAGTTATTTGAGTCTCTTTGGATAAGAAAAAAAGAGAGCTGATCGCGCCGGCGTGACCGCCGACTCAAGGGGGTTAAACTGCGTCATCAAAGTTGATATTGTGGATTTAATAAATGGTAGAACACATTGCTATGTGTCAAACATTTTTTTTATTTTACAAAATGAAGCTCAAATGGTGTTATGAGTTTTTTGATCAGCGAATTTCTGAGTTTTGTCCGTCATTAGAACGGCCGCATCTGAGGCCCTCAGTGCATCGCATTTACGTTTTTTATCAACTTGTATGTTTTAAAGTTTATTGTATGTGGTCGTTCAGTTTTTTCTGTCATCCAAAATCTTATTTTATAAAAAGATGAAGTGTGCTACACACAGGATATTTAAAACCGCATTGGCTATGACTCGACTACAAATGCTAGACTAAGACACTCCTCAAATAAATAAAACATTAGCCTTTATATATATATCATGTTTCTTGAGTAAAGAAAATGCTCTACTTATTCAAAGAACCAGTTCTTTATTTACTCTTGCATTGCAAACAAGCAGAGACGGTCCAAACTGCGTGTGGCACTTCATTCATGATAGACCTTTACTGACAGTTTGAGGAGCCAATGGAATTACAAGGTTTAGTCACATGCTTTTTTTTTACTACTTTTCATTGGTTAAATATTTGCAAAACCCACAGACGGGTAAAGGGTGACCAATAGTAATGATTTATAAAAAATAATAAAGACAAAATATGGAGAAATAATGTATAGGTTAATATTTAAAAGCCCACAAAAACTGCATTGTTTCTTTAATGTTTTAATTTCTCAATATTGCTGGACACTTTATAGAGAAATTATTAATTGAAAATTAATCACATATAACAGTATTTGTTCAAAAAAGCTTTGAAATGGAAATCAAAAATAAAATGTTGAATAGGCATTACAGAAAGTGGCTTTTGGAGCATGGCGGTGGTTCTCAACCTTTATGACTTCAAGGCCCCCCATTGTCCACAAAATATAGATGTGTATGCATATATATATATATATATATATATATATATATATATATATATATATATATATATATATATATATATATATATATATATATATTTTTTTTTTTTTTTTTTATTTATTTATTTTTATTTTATTTTTTTACTTACAGCAACTAGGAGTCCATAGATTAAAATAAGCAAAACAAAAATGTAAAAATAAAATATTAAATAATTACATTTTATGATTCCAGAGGTTAAGAGATTAATGTTCTTCAACCTTTTAATAAATTAATTTATATTGAATAAGAAAAAAAATATTTCACAATTTCAATTCAATAAAATATTTTAGAGCTTGGCATACCTAGAAAATTGGGTTACACTTTATTTTAAGGTGTCATTGTTACTACTCAACTACATATTAATCAACTACATGTACTTACTATATGGTTGGGGTAGGATTAGAATTTGGTTGAGGGTTAGTTGCATGTAGTTATGTATAATTTACTGTTATTACTATGGCAAGTACATGTAACAATGACACTGTAAAATAGTGTTGCCAAAAATGTATATTTATTGTTAAAAAATAAATGTCATCTTGAGACTCCCTTGGAAGTTTACGAGGTCCCCTGGTTGAGAATCATATATGTGGAGTAAGTCAACTTTGAAAAACACATCCTATGATCCCTGTGTTCTTTTCAGTTCCGTTGTTCTCAGTCAAGCCATTTCTGTCATTGAAGCTCGATAAGTCTGACATGCCGCCCACTATGTGCAAAATACCATCGTTGCCACCAGAGAATCAGAAAATGACTGTCAACATCACAAGAAGTCGTAACAACAAGTCTTCACTGTGCCATTTTTAGCCCAGCAGGTGAAGATTATAATGCCCGTTGTCCTTTTCTTTTCTTCACAGCACGTTCTGAAAAAGCTGCTGGCCATCACTGAGCTCCTCCAGCAGAAACAGGTGCACTATGCCATGTCCAACAGCAACAGGTAGTTCCACCTCGGTCATTTTGTCTGTCAGTTTGTCTCCGTCTTCCTGGAGTAGCCAATGGGACCCCAGCATGCTCCACCCTCATCCCCATGTCAGCTCCCACCCCTCCCCATATCTTCCATCATCCCTTTGCCTTGCGCCTCATTGTCTGTGCCATGAGAACTATGCAAACCACAGCAGCAAAACAAAACGGCTGGACTCCTGAAGTCCGACACCAATGACTTTATAATCACATGTCCAAATCGTTCGGTTTGACTGCTCGCAGTATATTGGGTACATATCGGTCTAACAGATGGGTCGACCAACCAATGACTCATTAAATTGTTTTTGAATACATGTTGCCAAAGTGTATCTCTTCATCTGCTTGATCTGAAACTGAACTGACACAAGGCTGCGACGATTCTTCTCTATAACTGGATTACGAGCTAAAATGATTTTTATACTGTAATTTGTTACTGATTTACATGGCTATGAAAATGCAAAATGTGCTCAGACTAGTGTTGTTTGTCCTTTTCCCTGTTCTGTTTAGTTCGAATTGTGCTGTAGACTGGATTTTGTTTTTTTTCTTTTTATCATCCTCAGAGAGTATGATAATTTTATATCAGAACAATAAATTCTCTTGCTGGAATCATGAGTATATAATTTGAGGTAACCTGATTTGTTTTCCATATTGTACTTGTTTGATTGGTTGTCTTCCCTGAGACTAATTCAAAGCCAGACACGTTCTCAGGAGAAACGTTCAAGGTAAATAAAAAAAAATGTTTACATCAGTAAAATTTACAATAGTAAAGATTGTATCAGGAATGCATGCACTTATTAAACATGTTTTATAAAGTACAGACTGGCTTATGTCTCAGATCAGCTTGTGAAAGCAAGACAGCTGTTGTGCTCGAAAAATATTCTAGTGCTTGTCTTCGTTTTCAGTTCTTGATTTTAAATAAAGAACCATTATTATGGTTATCGACAGCATTTGGGACATTTTAATTGAATTTGAACCCAGAACACCCATTTTCTTTAAGACAACTGTCACTGTAATAAGTGTACTGTAAGAGATCTACTAATATATCTAATACATTTAAAGGCTAAAAGACTGTTGCAAGCATCATTTCTCCAGTCTTCAGTGACACATGACCCTTCAGAAACAATATTATGCTGATTGGTGCTCAAAAAACATTATTATTAAAGTTGAACAGTTGTGCTGCTTAAATGGTTAGTTCACCCAAAAATGAAAATGTCATTTATTAACCCCTAAGACCTCCGTTCATCTTCGGAATGCGAATTAAGATCTGAAATCCGAAGGCTCAGTGAGGCCACTCTCAAGATCCATTAATGTACTAAAAACGTATTTAAATCAGTTCATGTGAGTACAGTGGTTCAATATTAATATTATAAAGCGACAAGTAATGACTTGTATAGCGATGGCCGATTTCAAAACACTGCTTCATGAAGCTTTGGAGCGTATCGAATCAGCGAGTCGATTCAGTGGTTCGGAGCGCCAAAGTCACGTGATTTCGGCAGTTTGACACGCGATCAGAATCATGATTCGACTCACTGATTCAATACGCTCCGAAGCTTCATGAAGAAGTGTTTTGAAATCGGCCATCACTACAGAATACGTTATTTCGGGTTTTTTTATATTCTCGTTGCTTTATAATATTAATATTGAACCACTGTACTCACACAAACTGATTTAAATATGTTTTTAGTACATTAATGGATCCTGAGAGCGTAAATTTCATTGCTGCCTATGCAGGCCTCTCTGAGCCTTCAGATTTCAACAAAAATATCTTCATTTGTGTTCCAAAGATGAACGGAGGTCTTGCGGGTGAGGAATAAATTACATTATTTTCATTTTTGGGTGAACTAACCCTTTAATACGTTTGTGGAAACCATGAAACATTTTTTTCGGTATTCTTTGATTAATAGAAAGTTCAGACAAACAGCACTTATTTGAAAGATTTTCTGGTAACAATATAAAAGATGAATTGCATCCCTTCTGAATAAAAGTATTTCTTAAAAATATATTTTATTTTCACAGACTTGCATGACATTTTGCTGAAATATTTACAATTTAGTTTGAAATTTATCCTCTCTCAATGATGGCGAGTGTCAAATGGAATCCCTCAAGCGGTTCATGAAATGACTGTTGAGGATTTTGCCGATTTCATCATCATAATGCATCCAAATCCTCATCAGTCCATTCCTGCAAAACACAAAATCCATAAGCTTCAAGCGGCAGCCAGAAGATGTGCATTTGAGGAACAATTCTAAACTTACTTCCTCAGCAACCATCTGCCTTTTCACAACGTGATCGTCATCTTCATATCCATGCTTTCTTTTCCTGAAGGATGTGGACAGAGGAAAGCATCAGAACCATACACTTATCTGAAGACTGCATTCATTTAGTGATTGTCTCACACGCATGCAAACTAGTGCATCACTGTAGTTATAGATCATACATGATTTCTGTCTGTGCCAATTTGTCGATTAACTGTAGCCTCAACATAGGCATTTAAAACTATTGTGAATAAGAAGAAAAACAAGCTGATCCATTGCATGTAGGCATTCCGATGCCACAGCCTTCTTAAGGAGCTTGGAATTTCTTTTGGCTCACTATAAATCGCTCAGGATTTACATAATCTTGAAAGGTCACTATGCCCGTTTTGTCTTTATTTTGCAGAACTGAATGTACCTTTATGGCTGTAGCCACCACTATCCAGATCCTCTGAAAGAAAAGATTGGTAGCAAAGACAGCAAGACTAATTCTCACCAGATGCAAAGGAAGAAGGTGGATGCGCGAACCAAGTTTTGCTCTGACTCTAGATAGGCAACACACTGCCAATCTCAATCTCTCAAACCAACCGATTCAAAACTTGAACTCACAGATAAGCCATCAGATAGATGGTCTGTCGAAAATTACATCTTGGATTTTCCAAGACTGAAAATCATGAACACTCCAAGAGTATAACCAAAATTGAGTGTTAATTGGAAATGCTTGTCGACTCGACCCCTCTTGGAGACTTCTGCAAAATCACCGTGGATCTTGGGACTTGGATTCGTATCGCTGGTGTAACCGACGGGAGCCGCCGACACGCTAGACTGGTATCTGTGGCAGGAAAGAACTTCGGCACTGCATTGCTCTTGACCATCAGGGAAGCAAGATGCACTTATGCTGCAAGCCTTAAAAACCGTCTCTACACTCAATTCTACCATACAACCTCTTCCTGTTTTCGACTGCGGTTTCAGGTGCAGGTAAGCTTAGATCCTAAAGATAGCAACTGATCCCTTATCTTACCGTCTGAGCCGCTTCGCTTGACAAGATGCTGCATCCTGGCTTTTATCTTCAAATTCAATTTTGGAGGATAGATTACACGAGGTTGGTGCATGTGTCCACTTTTAATAATCTGCCCCCCTGTTCTTCCACCGAAGCAACAGCAACAAACCCCAGCTCAAATTCATTTTATAGCTTTTCCCCAGAATGGGCCGAATGGATTATGGGCTTCCTGGTTCATTTCACATCATTAAAGAAAGACCTATTGACTATCAAACTGTATTTTATTATATCAGCCTGTTCGTGTTTATCAGACTTGCTTGAGGAGTTAATTTGGCAGTTTCTTGATGTGTATTGTTATTCCCTGAATTATGTAAAACTGCAAAACTTATCTAGATGATTCTACAATGTCTTTTTGTTGAACAGGTAGTTGCATTGTCCTGTACTCGCTGAGACCCTTACAAAGAAAGTACTGAGGTGGTACCATTGTACAGTGGTGATATCTGATGCTAATGCCATGGCACTCTGACATGCATCGTTGTAATGAAAGATTACCATGGTACAAAAACTGGATTAAGCATTGCACTGTGTCCTACTCTGATACATTTATGTTATTATAAGGTGTATATTCACTACCACTGACTTGAAACAGCCTAGTTTGTACTCGTTTCCAGTTCTCATCTACAGCTGATGTAGGGGATTCCCTACAGTACATTTAGCTGCATTTTATGACCCAGCAAATCTATGAAAAGCATGACGCAAATTTACCTTTTTTATTTTATTCTTTCTTTCTTTTTTTTGTACTTCAGGTAGCTCATGTATTTTTATTTTTATATTAAAAAATAAAACTTTTGCATCTTCGATACAAAACACCAAGTGACTAACCTGGCTGAATAAAACTTAGTATGATTAGTTTTGTTTGCTTTTTAAACTGACTGATCTGTTCAAGGTCTAAGTACGGTGTCATTTTATTTTTCCCACAAATACTCACAAGTTTGTAGCGAATTCAGCATGAATCCTTTCCAGTTTCTGTTTGCAGGCATCAACTTCCTCAGCTTTGGGAAACTCGTACGCTTTAACAAGACTTGTCATTCCTATAATAAAACAGACAAAATATTAAAGTACAACCGAGTACCTTATATCCTTAAATGTACCAATAACAAAGGATTGATAATCCAAAGATTACCTTTACAGGCACACAATAACAAGACAAGCTTCAAGCAAAAAGTAACTGGTTTGTCCAAGATGAAAGTTTAAATTTGTTTGCAACACAACAGGCAATCAAACCACCTAATGTATGATATACACTAACATTCAAAAGTTTGGGGTTGGTACAATTTTTTTTTATGTTTTTGAAAGAAGTCTCGCTCACCAATTACAAAGTAGTATATTCTTTTGGAGGGCAAAGCTGGATTTTCAGCCTCATTACAGTCTTCAGTGTCACATGATCTTTCAGAAATCATTCTAATATGCTGATTTGGTGCTCAGGAAACATTTATTATTATTATTAATATTGAAAACAGTTCTGCTGCTTAATATTTTAATACGAGTAGTATTTTTGAGTGCCAGTGTTTTATGCAAGTTTTTCACTTTTCTAAAGCATAAAAATACCATAATATGTTTGCAGATATTTAGAAAACATGCTAAATTCACCTACTTGTTTTTTAGAAAAACAACGCTATAGCCAGTTATTCTACTTTGAAATGCGAGTTCCGTGTCGGAATGTCTGTTTTTGTTTTGGTCTGTGGGAAACCGCACGCTGCCAGTTTACCCAATAAAATTTCGACACCACAGGTTGGCAGTTGGCAGAAAACACAGTGTATTGCAGCCATGGAAGCCAGCAAACAAACTAGGCCAGCGATCGCAGATTCTACTCGACCTAAAAAGGCTTGGCATCCAACTAAAACTCTATATGAACGAGAGCATATAAAAACATGGATAAATCAACTTACAGTGTGGTTTTCATTGTCAATTGTGCTCACATAAGCGTCGAGTTTGAGGAGGAGGGGTGGGGTAAACAACAATTTCAAATATTTTTAATTTGGACTGCAGTGCCTATTTCGATCACTAGTTGTGGGAATCCTACGATGCCGCACCTTTAAGTCTACATAGGGTTCCAGCATGGAAGGTAGGCTTGCTACGATAGTCTGTGGGACCGCCCCACCGTCATTTAGATATTTTTTTTATAGTAATAAAATAATTTTATTCAGTTAGAGAACAGACAATACAAATAAAAACGGAAAGTGTCTGCTTAATAAAGCATGATCCGACCCCGAGTCTCGGCAGCGGCAGGAGTCATTCATCAGATTTCATTCATCACGAGAGTGAGGAGCTGACTGAGATGATCGCGGAAGATTTGGTTTCAAAGCGAAACTTAAAAGCGCCTATTTAAGGGAGTTTGCCATTTGTTTTGTTGTTGTGTTTTTCATTAAAAATAATAGACTAATGAAGTGAACACACAATTTAAAAAAAAAAACCACCACCGAATTGGCGCTAATTCAAAACCGAAACTAAAATGTGCACGGCCTCACAGAGCGCGCATTTGCGGACGAACTGTCATTCATGGTGTGCGTCTCAATCAGCTCCCTAATTCAGTAGTCAGGGCACTGATCAGGACATAACTCAAAGGCCTAATCAGTGCCCTGACTACTGAACTAGGGAGCTGATTGAGATGCACCCATGGCGTCACAGAGTGCGTATTTACAGACGAGCTGTCATTCACGGTGCGCGCGCACTGGCACATTTTCAGTTCATGCAAACGGAAGCTTAACTTTAATAGGAATTCATTGAAACTCGTTTTGCTCCGCTGCGTTATGAAAGCCCGAGAGGTTGTGTGCATGTTACTTTCGGTTAGATGGAATTAGTGATTTAAAAGCCGAGTCGGTGATACCAGTATTACAGGTGTTGTCACATGTCGATTAACCAGTGGGAAAATTTCCTCACTGTCACATCCCTACTGGAAGGCTTTGAATGGATCTTCTATAGTCTATAATACTTTCGAAATGCCATTTCACAGCAAAATCTTTAATACATAAACCTTTGATTAATTTAGATGAATTTACGTTTATCAGATTTACCAGCTGAATGCGTGTTATGAAGGACCTGTTATAAAAATTATAACAAAGTTATGCATCTCCCATCTAGTGACATTTTAACAGTAAAAATAAAAGTATATAAAATACAAATACTTACGTCTCATTGACTCGTACATCTTAGAGAGGGTCTCTTTATCCTCTTTAAGCCCCATGCATTCGGTCAAATATCTGTAAATGTCAACAACAACAAAAAACAACCTTTTTAATATCCTGCCATCTCGAGTGTTAGAATCTCTGAACGCTGAAGGAGAAACCTACGCCTCAATCTTCAGGCCAGCACGTGCTGCACTGTTGAGGATGGCGGTGAGGGCGATCTGAGACGGAGAGAAGAGGAGTCCGGCGTCTGTCATTGCTGCTCTGTTGAGAAAGTCTTCGGCACTTTTTCTCAGCATCTCTGGGTTCTCTAACAATGGGTATCTGGTCTGAGAATGGTAGAAACCATGCACTCAGACTCACTTAAATGATCTGTTTAGCAACTTTTAAAAATTAAGTGACTAATCTCTGCATCACTGGCGCCGTTTGAGCAGCTCAACATAATCAGTGTTGGGGAAGCTACTCATAAACTAAAAGTAGTTAAATGCAGTATAAGCAATTTCGGAGCAGCTAGCAATAGCAAGTTAGCTTTAAAAGCATGAGATCCCACCCTCCCTTCAGAGTGTCTCCAAAGCCACGTCTCCTTCAAAACACATGAACACAGAGCAGAGTTTGCAAAGCATCACGAGACAAGAAAAGTTAAATGACCTAATGACTGCTGTTTGTTTACACGCTGATGACGTGTGATGTCTGCACGGACAGGAAGCCCGGAGGTATAGAAATACATATTGACAGGCAGGAAGGACATTGTATCATTATCGCAATGATTGGACAAACATTCTTTGGTCCTTAGACTTCCACAGAAGATATATGTACATGTTTTAATATGTACACCACTTCCATTATTGATTGCCATCAGAATGTGAAGAGTTTCAACCAGTATAACAAAAAGTGTTTATAAAACAAATTGCCCAATGCCCACCCTACCTTTAAGATACAAATCAAGCTACCCTTCTGAAATAGCTAGCTACACTACAAGTTACTATCAAAAAACTACTTTTTTACAATGACATTGTATATCACAAATAACTGAATGCACAATTTTAGTTTGTGGTCTAATAAGATGACAATACTGTGCTGCTTCAATGCATTGCAGGTTTGTCAAAACGCAAAACGGAATGTAGCTTTTGCTCACGCTACACCTTGCTGGAAAAAGTAGTTAGCTACTGGGAAAAGCTACACTATCTTAAAAGCAAATAAGCTATTCTCAAGCTACTGAAAAAAGGTAGTTAAGTTAGTAGTAGTTAGCTACTCCCCAACACTGGACATAATAACATTGCCTCAGTCAATGGCGTGCGTTTGGAGTGGGACTGTCTGCAACTAGGCTTTAAGCTCACTTTCAGGTCAATGAGAAAACCCTCCATGGGCCGATACGGATTGTGAACAACCAGATGAAAATTGAGCTGCTGAATAAGCAGCAGCTCATACTCCAGAATCTGTTCCAGAGCCCTCTCCTGTCCCGCTGGGCTGTCCTGAAGGTTCCCCACAAACTGAGTGCTGGACACATTAAACTCATCCACTTTACAGGAGAGATATGCACACGTCAACCTGCAAAGGTAAGGAGTGAAGGTCAGAAATGCAAAAAAAAAATGTAAACATAGAACTTATTTCACTGTCGGTATGCTTACATTATTGTCCGAGGGTGATACTCCATTAAAGAGTTGTTCAAATAGAATCTTCGAAAATACATACAGGCTGTTCCCTGAAAAACAAATACTGTTTAAAAAAATTAAAATAATACAAAAAGCCTGAATAACAGAACTAGATGATACCACCTTTAACTGATATAAAACTGATATTGATTACCACAACAGATTTAGGCATCACAGGCTTGAACATGGCACAGAAGTCCATCAATCTCTTCTCATAGTGTTTGAAAAGCACTTTCTCTTCCTGTCCATCAAGAAAAATGGATTCATTTATCCCAGGCTGAAAAACAGATGAAGATATAATGCGATTGTGGTTCATGCTGTTAACACTATAACTGATTGGTTTACTGTGCATTATGGCGGGATATAATTCCCATAATGCAGCCCACAAATATATATATTTTTTTTAATTATATATATATATATATATATATATATATATAATTTGCAGGCTTGCATGTGAAAAGAATACATGAGGAACTACAAATTGTGACTTACCTTACCACTGGATCGGGCTTTTGAACAGTACTTCTGATTAGCTTCTAGTCTTAATTTATCTAAACTTTCCTCTTTATCATAAGTCCAGAATTTCTTCTGTGAGCTGTTGTGATACATGTTGAATATAAGCTGTGGGTGGAACAATACAACAATAATTACACACTCACATAAAAATACGTGCATAAGCACAGTAGGTTACAGAAAAGTATGCATGCACGTATAAATCCTATGAATCTACTAATTTCTAGGATTCAATTAATGTACTGTATTTCCGAGTTTGTTAACTAGAGGGGTATTTTTCACATCTCATTAAACTTCAATCTTACCCCTCTTGGGCACACGGTGATGTTCCGCTTGTGTATTAAATCAAGAATGTCTGTACAAATATCAAACGGTGGTTAACGATTTAGCTACAGATCTTTGTTTCAACAAATATTTCAACAGTAACGTTAGACATGCGTGTTTTCAAACATCGCGAGAACCTGTCGCGTGCAATGCACGCCACTCTAGGCGCCTTTTAATGATGTCGATTGTGTTCCTCGCTCACGAGTCTGATTCATTTCGGAGAGTCGGTTCTTTCAAACAGTTTGTTTCAAAGAACCGGGTCAAACAAACAATTCAGCAATTATTTCACTTCATTACCTTAGCTTATCTCACCCTCTAAAATGACCAATTAATGTAATTTATAAACACATACTTTAGTTTTATTGTGATTATATATTAACAAGGGTGTTTATTAAAATCATAGGTCTTCAATGACTTGTTAAGAAAGGATTACTGGATATAACAAATTCATTTGGGCATACAATTAAAATAAACGTAAAGAGCACATTCGGGCCTTTTCAGAGATACCCTTTTTTTTAGGTTTCACCAGGACAACAACTTCTCATTGGTCTTTAAAAATTACTGAATGACTTTCTGTTATAAAACAGAGCACTGGTTTCATACATGTCGAGGACACCGGGACTTAAAGCATGTTAATCAGGCATTTTGGGAGACAAGAAGTGAAAAGGGAAATAAATTACATGTCAGTGTTCCTAAAATATTATATATTATTATGAAGATGTTGCCAACTATTACTCCCATTCTTACACTTTTTTTTCAGTATATGTTGCTCTAAGAATACATTACTATGCACATTAAATCCAGTGTAGGCTACACATTGCATTCAATGGGAAAATATGACCATTTTACCCACATATTGCATAAAGTAAAATGGTATATCAATTAATTCCATTATATCTTTCATAAGAATAATCTTTAAACAAAGTTTGGTTAAAAAAAAACCTGAAACCTGAAAAATGATTGGTGAATGAATGTCTTTTCCTGGTGCCCACGTATGAGGAGATAGCATAACATATGACTAAATCTTAATCTTTCAAAAAAAAAAAAAAGTGTTCTTATTTAAAGGTCCCGTTCTTCGTGTGTTTTTGAAGCTTTGATTGTGTTTACAGTGTGCAATATAACATGTGTTCATGTTTCGCGTGTAAAAAAAACAGTATTTTTAACACAATTGAATTTACTCATCTGTACACCGCTGTTTTCACTGTCCTAAAAACGGGTTGATGAGTTCCTTGTTCTATGAAGTCCCTCCTTCAGAAATAACGAGTTCTGATTGTGCCAGCGGTTCCCGTGTTGTGATTTGACCGCAGCTTAGCGCACGTGTCACGGTTCCTGTGTTGTGATTTGACCGCAGCTTAGCGAAAGCTGAAAGATCACGCCTCTTAACGGGAGATATATGCGCTCAATGATCTCTACAGTGTCCCTGGGAAAGCCAAACAAAGGTGATTTGACTCCGGGATGAAAATAACAGCATCTCGACGACATGGCGACAAACACACTCAAACGCAACAATTCCTTTTCTCCACGCGACCGTCCTCTTCTCCACGTGGGACAGCAACAAGACCACGCCCCCTTTTTTCGCGTATTCTTGTGGGCAGAGGTTAGTCTGTTCTACTGTTCTACTGACGTCATTTATGAAGGAAGTACCAGGATGCAGTCCAAGCCGGCCGTTCGCTGTAGGCTTTGAAAGGGAACTTCTGTTAAATAAAATATCTCGCTTGGCATTGAACTTTGAGCTTTATAATTTTACAGGTATTATTTATGCTCTAACAGCAACATTACACACTAACTAAAGTTTGAACAGTGGGATCACGAAGAACGGGACCTTTAATAACGACATGAAAAAATACTCAATTCAAAAGACTGTTTTCCTGGGACTTAGGAGGTTATCTCGCCCTCTACAATGATTAATTCAAGTAAATTATAAACACTAGGCTACTTTAGTTTTATTGTGATTATATATTAACATGAGTGTTTATTCAAATCTAGGTAGGCCTACTCAATGACATACGTTGTTAAGAAAGGATTCATGGATAACAAATGAATTGGGACACATATTTACAATAAACGCTGAATGATTCGTATTTGTGTTAATAAACTGTCATACAATCGTCATAAACACATTCCCATTATGTTTTATTATTTGTAAAATGTTTTTTCGTTCAATGCTCGTGTCGATTCAGTGCGAATCTTGTACGAATCATTCTGACCGAACCGGTTCAACTGATTCGATGAAAATAAGAATCGTCTCGAGGGTCCGAATCTCCATCGCTTTTCAAAAGCACCCAAACATGGCCACGAGGAAATATGTTCGTAGATCAATTCAGGAAAAAAAACGACTACTGGAGAAATACGACCAGCTTCCTCCAATGTCCCAGAACGCTGCCGCGCGTCTGCTAAACGTCTCGGGACCGCTGCTTTCTATCTGGCTCCGGGATAGGGAAATGAAAACTGCCAAGCCTAAACTTCCTAGGACTGTGTTTACATCTCGTAAGACGCCTCGAGTAGAAGTTGCACTTTGGAGGTGGATAGATACTTGTCTCGAGAACGGTATTACAGTTAATGACTTAATGATTCGTAAAAAAGCGACTCAGGTGGCTACAGAAATGGGTCTCTGCGATTTCAGGGCGAGCACAGAGTGGTTGACACGCTTTAAAATCCGGGAGGCAGTAATACGAGAGAAGATGTTTGATGGGAAAGACGAACCGGAAGAGCCCAAATCCGAAAATAAAGCGGCAGAGCGGTTTAAAGGGCACAAGAAAACCCCCACAGACAGAAAGACGCATCGAATCGAAGCTGCGCTGTGGCGTTGGATCGATCACTCTCGTGAGAACGGTATTAACGCAAATGAATCAATGATTTGTTCAAAAGCGGCTCGGTTGGCCAGGACGGTGGGTTACCGTAACTTCAGGGCGAACACAGACTGGTTCACGCGCTTTAAAACCCGGGAGGGTGTAATACGAGCGATGTTCCAGATCGATCGACAAAATCTGACATCTAATAACAATACGGCGGTACCAAGGATGGATTTGACATCTACAAAGACCCGGCAACTGGAAGACGCGCTTTGGAGATGGATCGATCATTCTCGTGAGGAGGGCATCACATTAAACCAATTAATGATTCGTTCAGAAGCGACTCGGTTGGCTCGGATGATGGGTTTCCGTGACTTCCAGTCAAGCGGAGACTGGTTCAGACGCTTTAAAGTCCGGGAGAGAGTCGTACATGGGATGTTGCCTTCAGAAAAAACACCGAGTGACCAAACTGAGGACGAAAGTTTTTCCGGTCACGTGCGTGTAATGCAACAAACTGATACGAACCAATCTAACGACGAACGCGAATCACTAACGGATCTGGTCATTCCCAAACTCGACCCAACAGTGGTCACTGCTCAACTCAATGGCGATTTACACACTGTCACTGTACCTTCACTGTGGCAAATGAAGGAGGCTATGAAAACACTGGCCACAGGTTTACTGTACAGAGGATTCTGCGACTTTAAACTTCTTCATCAATTTGAAAAAGAGGTTGATGGTGTTTTGAGAAGATCTGTGACCACGAGATCCTAAAAGTCTTTTAGAGACTAGTCTGTACTATAATTAGTGTTTATTTCAGCTCAATCACAACGGGATAGGTGCTACACATAGGCGCTCGCTCGGGTGACCACAGGGGGGCGCCAAGTGTTTGTTTATTTCCCTATATTTGAAAAGTGGTTCCACCATGTGTTCATCCACCTTTTATTTTGTAGCATGAATGTGTTACATGGTCCTTCATTTGTACTTTGCTTAAATTTTTGAACGTTGTTAAACGATTTTCTAATAAATGCCATGTAATAAAATGCCATGGTGCCGACTCCTTTTTCTCATTTTTTTTGTTACATGAATAACAGTCACTCACACAAAATATTAGCTTTTAAAAAAGCCACTGAGGCTTATAAAGCAAGACAGAATAAATGACCAACCTCCTATTTGAGTAGGACTGTGTAACCTAATTTGCATAAACATGAGTAATTTATGAATAATAAATGTCCTTGTATTCAGCGTGATCCATTAATTTGCATATCACCATGGCACTATCGTTAGTTTCAGTGTGTGCTGTGCTACCATGAAGCGATAAGAGCCGCACAAAACTGAATCAAAAGGTGAGTATTTATTTCCTTTTTACACTCAAGTCTCCTGCTGTAATTGAGGCATGATATATGTTTTAACCTAAATAACTGTCATATTTTTCTCCATGCTTTTGAGTGGGCGTACGGCTGTTGTGTGCTTGTAGGGTTGTTGTCAGCATGTTGCTGCAAACACTATCATGTAGCCTACTAGTGCTGTCATTGTGTGAATTGCATAAACATGATGTTTCGTTGCATTATTGATGAGATCCAGGCTCTGCCGTATAGGTGAAGTGATGGTTTATAAGTGTATTGTCTAGACCAAAGATAATACTAAATATATAAATATGTCTTTGATGGCAGTTTCTCAGACCCTTGTTATTATTATAATTTAAAAAAAAAAAAATCATTATCAGGTGGTCTGGTGGAATTAAAACCACGGGATAGACTCAGATTCGTACTTCTGAATCCGTCAGGTCATTTGCATGATCTGTTTGTCATGCAGCATCTGATTTCTGGTGTCAGCACTGCCTTCAGCCTAGAAACGCGGGCTTTAGGTTGCCCAGGGAATTTCACAGTGTTGACATTTTGTCTGTATTGGTGTTAGGTGGAGAAGAGTAATGTGTCCACAGCTTTTGTCCTTAAAAAATGTGAATATTTCCTGGCAGATGACTAGCTATCAGCTGATGTCTTTGGGTGTTGTTGTTTTCAGTCTGTACCGAAATCAGATGTGTCTGACACTGTCTACAGTCCCTCAGTTTATCTTTATTTAACTGTCAATATTTCCTCTCCGTAATTTCGACAAATGATACATACTGATGGTTATGAATAAATCAATGTCCAGCCATGGCAAATTGATGGTGTGGAGAGATAGAGATATACTGTCGACACGATGAACAGCTGTCACTGTGCCCTAACCACCCAAATATGCAAGGCAAACATATATATATATATATATATATATATATATATATATATATATATATATATATATATATATATATATATGTGGAGGCTCCTTGTTGAGTTCTGAGCAAATCAATAGAGCTCTAATACACTCATTGTTTTGTATTCCGGCTGAAGCATGTGTTATGCACATTGAAAGTGTACGTATCACCTCAGATCATCTTGAAGGAGCAATATCATGGCGTTGACCCTACCTCTTATTATATTTTGCAATATGGCAATATGCTCTTGTTGTGAGCATGGCAACCCAGAACCCTTGAAAACCCTTCCTTGCTGTTTACCTGCATAATGCCAGTCAATGTTGCCCATCAGAATGATTGTCTAGAGGCTACAAGTACAACATT
This sequence comes from Romanogobio albipinnatus, assembly GCA_023566225.1. Lineage (NCBI taxonomy): Eukaryota > Metazoa > Chordata > Actinopteri > Cypriniformes > Gobionidae > Romanogobio > Romanogobio albipinnatus. The sequence goes on from CM042242.1 coordinate 43,551,554, forward strand.
ATGGCTCATGCATGTTACAAGAACATCCGTTTAGACGATCTGTTGTGGCCCTTCTCAATCAACATTACAAAACCAGTACAGATTCTATAGAGAACCAGACCTCCGTAAGTTCAGTGCAGTATGTTGGAAGATATTATTGTAAAAAACAAACAAAAAAAAAACAAGTCGCACTTCTCACCGAACTTTGTGCAATGTCTAGGAGCTCTTTTGTAAAATGTTGTGCATATTAATTTTTGCATAATGTAACTCCTGTTTTTATAGACAAGTACATTAAGCCTGTTTGTTTTGCACATAAAGTAAGATACTTATAAAACATTTATTGAAATGTAATAGGGATGCACAATATATCAGTATCATATTGCTTATCGGCTGACATCACATTTCATCATTATCAGTACACTGTAAAAAATTATATGATCAACAAGTTATGACAACATATATTTTTACACTGCTTTAACTCATCAAAATAAGCAATTTTCAACTTTTTGTTATAAGACAAGATTCAACAATTAGTCAATAAGTCAGTTTAATGTAATTTAAGTTGAAATGACTTAAACATCCAAGTTGATTGTACTTTTTTTACTGTGTATTTTTTATATTTAGAAGATGACTGCAGAGGTAAAGTTTATCTTTAATAGCACTGTTGTTTTTGTTGTAAATATGTAATGTCCATTGTTCAGTGTACATTATAATGTTGTGATGCATAAATTCACATTATTTCATTTATTTGTATTTACTTAAATGGTAAATAATATGCAAATATTCTCCATTATTAGACTATATATTGGCACAAAAATCTATATATTTCTTTCATGCTGGCCAAAGTTACGGTGCAATATTTTATTGATCTTTTGTTGTTTTTGTTTTGAATCGATTCAAGAAACCGTTAATACGCAAGAACAGCAAAATCAAATTCCTCCTCCAAAGTCAAAGAACAATTTTCCCAACAGTCAAATTTACATTTATGTTGACAATTATTAATATTTAGTATTTACAGTTGTTGTTTTTTTAAACTGCATGCTTTTAAACCCAAGGTTTCGATTCTGGCTTTGTCATATCCAAATACAGTATATATACTACCATATAATACCAGACACTGAACAAAGGCAAGCCCAGGCTTTCACATATCATCCACTCTTTATGCAAAATTAATGCATGCACCCCCATGACAGCATGATTTAATTTCCTCCTTTCATTTTCTGTCGCCCGTTGCCATGGACACCAGCGGAGGGCTGTTGTGATATTAGCTGCTACAATATGGACAAGTGCAGCTCTCTCCATGAAGCAAACAGCTACTAAATCACATGACCTCATCAAATCTCTATTCTGCTTGCAGACTGGCTGGCACTGTGCCATGATCAAAAGATGTAATGTATTCATAGCTTACTTACAATTTCAGGTTGAAAAACCATTGACGATTTATGTCAGACATACCTTTGGAAGTGTTATACTGACAAACCAAACTATTTTGAAATGACTGAAAATGCATTTGCGAGAAACAAAACAAATATCCTCCTAGCACCTTTCAGGGGATAACAGGATGCTATTGGCTTGTGGTCCTCATTGTGGAAAAGGCGATTGCACTAGACAGAATGGCGTCATAGTGTTGCCACCCAGATCATATTGCCTGCAATGACCAATTGTGTGTTTATGCGTGTGTGTGGAAGCATATTAGTCTGCCGTGTCTGCCAGCAGAATAATGTATGCCTGTGAATCCAAGTGTGGAGATCAAAATGTCTCAGGTTGGCATCGGGCACCCTTCCCCCCCATCAGCTCTATACACACACACACACAGGTCCCATCCTAACCATCTCTCTCTAATTGGGCTCTGTCTAGATTCCTCAGCTTAATATTGCATCCTATTTGCCTTTTGTATTCAGGGCATCTCGAGCTGTACAATACCACACTACAATACTGACTTTAAGTTTTAGTTTCAAAACTGGCTAAACTAGTTTAAATAGTCGCAAAAACACAATTTGTCCATTGTTGAATCTATTGTTTGTCTTTGATTGTAAGAGTTTGAGGGAGAATGTAACTGAATAATAATTTAGCGGAGTAGTGAGAAAAATAATTCTTAAAATGCTTATAGGTTAACCCAAAAATGACATTTCTGCCATCATTTACTGACCCTCATGTCATTCTAAACCTGTATGACTTTCTTTCATCTGTAATAAAGCTTTTTTTTTTGTTTCTTTTTTGTTTCTGTGTTCGACAGAAGAAAGACTGTCATACAGGTTTGGAACAATGTGAGTAAATAATGACAGAGATTTTTGTTGTTGTTGTTGTTGAACTATCTTATGAGCATTTTAAGAGAGGAAAAAATAAAGGCTTAGTGGACACTCCTTGTACCCCCCCAATCTAAATTCTGGCCACTCTCGTTCTGACACACTTCTCAATAGCAGTGTGCCCTGTCAATATAGCTGGAGGTGAATAGATAATCAGACAGCAATCAGAAATTGAGATCTGCCATTCAAGGGCTATCTCTGTGTGGACGAGGAAGAGGACGGGCAGCCTGAGAGTGCGAGCATTCATGTGAAAATCCAATCCTTCACAGTACACAGCCCCCGCAAAGCCTTGCAGAATGACCCTTTTATCAAAGTGCCATGTCCATAGCTCTCCAAATAGCCAGTGCGCTCTCAAGGTATAGATGCATGTACAAACCTGGCTGAGTAATGTATGACCTGTCTTCACAATGTTCTGGGTTTCTGACCCTGCTGTATGTGTGTGTTTGTTGTGAGAGTGTGTCTGTATGTCGTCCGTTGAATGTTTTGAAATGGTTTTCTTGGGTATACTGAGTATTAAATGTGTTATTTACGTGGCTTTGACATGTGGAAATTTTTATTTTCCTGATAGCCTTGAGTGTTGAAAGTGTCTCAGAACAGACTGTATGAAATTACAGTGTTTTCATCCTAGGGTAAGATGGGTTTACTGACACAGAGATGAAAATATGCCATTAAAATATATCATTTTCTACACAAATAGCTGAAAGTTGTTTTTTGGTTTAAATTTGGGCCAAAAGTAATATTGTATGGTAACTTGGTGATTTGTTAAAATAATGTTAAGGTTTGGGGGGAAACGAAATAAGGTTTGGCTTGTAAAAGAAAGAAATATTTTATAAATGTATTGACACGACTGTTCTGGTTTGGAAAACTATGATGGCATCAGATAATTGACAAACTCCAATTCAACATAAGTTGTACTCATGTCAAAACATGTCAACGTGTATTTCAAAAAAAAAAAAAATAATAATTAGGCCTAAATGATGCCAAATACATACATCTGAAAAATTTTACCTCAAAACAAATTCTATGATTTACATATTTTAAATCACAAAGCAAGCGTATAGAGAGAGATTGACTTTAATTACACTGTACTATAGTACTATAGTCAAATTGCAAATGGCCCCCTTGTGGTAATGAAGTCAAAAATAATTTCCCTAATAGACTGTACAGAATAACCACGGTACAATGTTCATAATCTCATAAAACAATGCAGATTTTTTGGCCTTGGAAATCTGAATTAGTTCCACAGTCCTTATTCTGCTTCTCACTCAAGATGTCTGCAAATGTTATCATTTTAAAAAGATAAAGTAGAATAAAACAAGAAAAATATAACCTTTTCGCAATTGAACCTTGAATTTAATAAGGATAAAAACACTGCTGATGGTGCCCACTTGTACCTCAAGATGGCGCAATGACCTCATTGTTTGACTGGGTGAAAAAAAAAGGTGCCCAGATGTGATTTTATGGCGGTTCTGAAAATTTCTCCCTAGCATGCTTTGCAACATTACAACACTAAAGCGACACTAAGAAACCTGAGAGTTTATTTAGTTTTCTCTGGATCGGTTATGTGCTTCTAACTACACGAGCGATGGTGGAGCTCAAACTTTTGTAAGCTAACAGTGGAGTTTAGTACTATGGCGATTACAAGTGGCTGTTGATTAAGCTATTGGCCTTTATGGGCTACTCGTCTGTCTGTCTTTCTTTATTCATTGCATTCGCCCCTTTTTCTTCTTGAAAGAGACCAAATGGATCCCAGCAGGTGAAAGTAAAGAAACGTGAAAAGACGCCCCTTTTTGGTTCTGCTTTCACCCCAACACAATACCCGGTCCCACCTCTTTCTGTCCGGGTTTCCTACCTGATTAAACCTCTTCCTATGAACCCATTGAAAGATGGTGCAAAACCTAAATCAACAAAAGCTGTATGAGCCCCTCTTAAAATTTCAACCCCTTTTAACAGTAGGCTACGCTTCATTTAGCTTTTGTTTCTTGTGAGCATGTGACAGAGAGAGAGAGAGAGAGAGAGAGAGAGAGAGAGAGAGAGAGAGAGAGAGAGAGAGAGAGAGAGAGAGAGAGAGGCAGAAAGAAAATATATTTTTTATGCTTTAATGTGATAGTTGATTACTGGTTAATTCTGAGATTTCTTTTTTAGTTTCTGTCTGTTTCTCTGTATGTTTTCAGAATTCGTTTAGCATATGTTTCCTTTTTCTTTCTTATTTGTTGCATTAAACGGCACAAAAAAGCACAGCAAGTGTTCACATTGTTTGTCAATAGACTTTTTGAATTTGTGATTTGTCGAGAATAGCAGTTTAATTTGTTTTGGAGACTTTCATTTTCTGTCACCTTTTAATTTTTGGTGCCTATAAATGTGTGCAAATTGATTCTATTATCAGTGTGTTAGCAGGCCTCCTTTTTGTCATTCAAATGAGTAAAACTTCAAATAAGATTTTTTTTTTTTTTTGTGCCTCCTCTTCATGCAGTGTTTGGTGTTGGTGAGTGACATGGGAACCCATAATTGAGTGAGTGTAAAAGAGGGGAGGAAAAGGTATGGCGTATGGCATCGTAATATGTTGATGCCATGCCTCTGTTCTTCAGGAGTGACATCCCGCATCCATGACAATTATACACACTCAAGCTTTGATCAGCACTCTGTCATACTGTTTGCCTCTAGATCACCTTTCCTTTGGATTTTCACCTCTTTATGTCAGTATATATTTTTTATTATTATTATTATACTGTAATGTATGTTTGATGGCAGATTTAAAATGTGTACCCCCATTAAAACATTCAGTAAATGAGTGCAAACTATCCATCTCTTGGTCTAACTGATATTTAAATAAGATAATGGGGGGAATGCAAATTACATGGCTAGTGTGGAAATTAAAATGAAAAAGCAGCAGTGCATTTATTAATACAGTATTTATTATTTGATTGGATTTTGGAAAAAAAAAAGTCCTTGTATGTTTTCACTGGGTTTTCTTAATATGAATTCAACATTTACAGTTTAATGCACATTGCTTCATCGGGGGACTGTGAAGCAGCGGAAACATTCCATATATAACTCAAATTGGTACGCTCCATTCAATGATAAATTAATTTATTAATAACTATGTTATATTTATAACCAATACACAAAAGCAATATTGTGAATATAATAATATGTTTATATTATTTATGTGTTGCAATAATATTGTTTATATTATGCAACACATAAATAATAATAGCAAAAATCCAGATCTTTTTAGGTGTCATTTTTCTCCTTAATCTTAATTCTGATCACATTTATTTCAAAGGAATAGTGCACCTAAAAGTGAAAATTAATTTACTCACCCTCATACTGTTCCAGTGACTTCCAGTGTTTACACCATGCAATACGTCTTGCAAGGTCATACAATAGCTTTGTGTGTCGGAGACCAAAATTTGAGTCATTATTCTCTGAAATTCTTCTTTTCCTCTGTAGCTCTCAAATCTCATTTGTATATTCAAATATTTCATTCATATTCAAATGTGGTGCAGACAGCCCCTGGTCCCCTCCACATGATCATTCATCTTTAACAGCTCCTCTTGTGTTTTACAAGAAAGAAATACAGATTTGGAACACCATCCTTTTAATAACCTGTAGTAAAGAAAACCATGCAATGCAATACTATGCGCTCTATCATGTGCACTTCTCTGAGATTTTACAGTATAATAAGTGAATCTAATATTTAGTTATAGACAGCAGCTCAGTGTAATTGACCTTTTTTATACTGATGATCTGATTGACAAACCCGTGGAGAAGAATGGATGGGCAATGTCAGCTGCTACCAGAGGGGTGAGGGGTGAGGTTGGCACATCCACAACCCTGTGGTCACCTCCAGGCATGATATCACACACTGACAGGCAGGCGTGATGCTACGGCACTTCACACAAACATAGCCACATTGACAGCCGACTGACCCAGGCTGACAGCACCAGGAAGAAGAAGTGGGGGAAGGCAGAAGTTCTCCCTTTGTCCGTCACGGTGTGAGCGTGTTACAGAGTCAACAACGTTTTTCTTACAGTAGCCCCCAAACCCTCCGCACAAGAACACATTCACATACCCAAACATCCGTGACCTTACCGGACACGGGTCACTGTACATTAGCACTCGAGATGGCTGCAGTGGTTTTGATAGGCTAAATAGAGTATGTCTGTGTCATTACTGAAGGGTTGAGCTGAAAGATAGGCTCTAACTTGATCTAGTTAAGTTAATATAACTAGACTTGAATGGATGTGGCTTTGTGCCATCTGAGCATTTTTTTTAGTCATTAAGTATTATAGATGCATTGGCTCTATGTCAAAGGTTTAGTCACAAAAGCTTGGTCTAAACCAGAGCCTGGTATGCGTTTTATCTGTCTTCATTATAATAACAGTTAGTTACAGTTAGTTAATGAGTTCAGCAGCCAATAGAGGCTTTCAATTATGCTAAGATAGTACCCGACCATGCCATACCATGCTCTGTACTGCCTATGCCTCTTTTATCAAAGAAAGTCTTTTGAAGTCATTCTATAGAACGACTGCAAAGGTAAAAATGTGCAGGGACTCGTGAGCATACAATTGCAATGAAATGACATCACTGATCAGAGGTCTTTCATTTCAATTTGAGACAGCAAGACCATCATCTGTGTTCATCCTGCATTTATGTGGGAAGGGAAGCGGAGAAACTGCATTGTCTTTATGTTTACGAGCGAGAGAGGTATACTCTATGATTCCCCTTGAAGTTTCGAGAGATGCCAGTGAAGATGCAGGCCTCTGAAGTTGATAACCCCAGCATCATGTGACAAGGAGATGAGAATGACTGACTGAAGCATTTAGAGCCCTATTGAGATCCCTCCTTATTAAAGAGCAACCTCTCAGCTCTTCTGTAAGGAAGTTGACCTCCATGGTAAAAAAAAACAAAAACATGACGTATGAATCCCCACTATAAGGCTCATTGTCCTCTTGCTTGTTATATTAATTTAAAGAAGGGTGGGGAGAAAGAGACATCAGAGCGACAAAAGACAAAACAGTGTAGATAGACTCACACAGAACATAAAAAAGAAGTTGGAGTGTCATAGGGAAATTCCATGCAAAGGTCATCTTTACCATGAAAAAAAAAAGTTGGCCACACACAAACAGACTTATTCTTAAAGGTTGCTTATTCTGTAATGTTGCTGTTAGAGCATACATAATACCTGTAATATTATAAAGCTCAAAGTTCAATGCCAAGCGAGATATTTTATTTAACAGAAGTTCCCTTTCAAAGCCTACAGCGAACGGCCGGCTTGGACTACATCCTGGTACTTCCTTCATTAATTACGTCAGTAGAACAGTAGAACAGACTAACCTCCGCCCACAAGAATACACGCAAAAAGGGGGCGTGGTCTTGTTGCTGTCCCATGTGGAGAAGAGGACGTGTCGCGTGGAGAAAAAGAAGTGTTGTTTGACTGTGTTTGTCGCCATGTCGTCGAGACGCTGTTATTTTCATCCCGGAGTCAAATCACCTTTGTTTGGCTTTCCCAGGGATGCTGTAGAGATCATTGAGCGCATACATCACCCCGTTAAGAGGCGTGACCTTTCCACGTGCGCTAAGCTGCTGTCGAATCACAACACAGGAACCGTGACACGTTTGCTAAGCTGCAGTCAAATCACAACACGGGAACCGCTGGTACAATCAGAACTCGTTACGTATTTCTGAAGGAGGGACTTCATAGAACAAGGAACTCGTCAACCCGTTTTTAGGACAGTGAAAACAGCGGTATACAGATAAGTAAATTGTGTGAAAAATACTGTTTTTTTTTACACAAGAAACATGAACACATGTTATATTGCACACTGTAAACACAATCAAAGCTTCAAAAAACACGAAGAACGGGACCTTTAAAATGTTTATTTGGGTCTATACTTTATTGTATGTAACCATTCTCATTGAATTGTTTAGATATTTACTGTTTTATTACATCATATACAAGGTGTGTGCCAATGCAAGCAGAGTTTTTAAAACAGTTTTACCGTTTTCAAGAAAGGGAATAGATAGACTCAATAGTTCAACAAAATTGTATTATTTGTCGATTTCCTGTTGAACAAGGGGATGATTATGCATTGTGTACACTTAGCTTGCTTTAACAGTAAAGCTCTAGAAATGTATAAGCCTCTTGTTAAATGTGTCGGTGAGTGCCAGGGCCAAGTAACATCCATAACGTTTTAGAGGATAAGTTCATGCTACACATACAGTGTTGATGCAAAAATGTCCAACGTTTCTGTGCAATGTTAACTTATATGAATGTATAATGTGATGAACATTTCGTGCCCTTTTGTTTCTTGTAAACATTTTAATTTTGCGTTATGGACGTGACGTTATGGATGTGACATTACGGACGTTACATTTAAAGAAAATTCTCAAATCAAACCCACGTGACATAACGTGTGTTCCTGTTGCTGGCGGCATGGCAGTGATAAACACATTTCTCCTCTGTGTTTCAGTGAAACGTAACATTGCCTTAGGTTATTAGGCTATAAGTACAATCATAAGTAAACTTTAGCAAAACAAATAGTCGCTTTCTGGACATATTTAAGATGTGATAAATAAATTAGATTGCAATCGACATCTCAAACAATAATGAAAATCTGACTATGTTCCGTAATCGACTCTGCTGTAATGTTCCATGTGTTCATAGTATTAACTTCCTAGTAGAGAGGCGTATTGAAAGTGCATGAGGAACCTGATTGGTTTAGGCGCGAAACAGGCGCCTCTAATTCGCTCGCTCTTCCTGTCCTTCAGGAGGTTTTGACAGCTCGAAGATAGCGTTTTCTTAAAGCTGAACGCCTACCACAACAGATTGATAAAATGGTAAGATACTAACAGCACACAATTCGGGAAATTAATTTGAATAGAAATCTAGTTATATCAAGTCTTATATCAAGTAGCTTGACCTGATAGTTCAGTTGAGATAGCCTATTCTTTCATTACCTAAGATGGGTTTTAAAAAATAAACATGTAGGCTAAAGACATATTATAAGTTCATGAATTATAATAATTATAATATTAATGACAGAAGAAAGTGTTAAGCATGAACAAATTAAATAAATAAATAAATTCCTTCACCCTCATCTTCTCTCATTGTCAATTATTTTATATATCATATTGCAATCATATTTCTTAATATCAAAACTGGCATTTAGAGTAATTTTATGTGTCGACAAAAGTGCCATGATAGTTTGTTTGTTGATTTTCCAAACAGATTCTATGTGTATTTCAGACTCGTCACATCCATAACAGGGTTTTGTCACATCCATAACGTTGGTTTTTCCTCATGATACACTTCATACATTTTTTTACAATTTAAACATAGATATTTTTATGTTCAGATAAGACCCCTTCATCATGTGGATAGCAATATTTAAACATTAGACTTAAAAGTTCACAGACTTTAAAGAAAATCGAACAGTCTACTGAAAACTCTGTCATTTCCTGTCACATCCATAACGCATAGCTGTTTTCCTTTTTTGGGGGGTCTTAAATATATTTTAGAAAAAAATATTTTTGCTGTCAATTCCCCAGATTGGGTGCTCTGAGAATATGCAATGGCGAATTAAATATGGTAAGAAATTGATTTTTACTGAGACATTTCAGCTGTCATTATGAGTTCAAATGTCACATCCATAACGCTGGAATTGCCCCATAGCTTTGTACACCTCCAGATGTCCTCTATGTTGGTGTCTTTTTGGTCTTTTATGTCCATTCTCCATGGCTTGGTCTTCAGCAGCAGGTGGTTCCAATTCCATGTACACTACAAAGTTCTTAGTTTCTGGGAAGAATTATCAAAGGACTGATAGTTTATCCCCTTCATGCTGAGATGACGTCAATACTAGCCCTGTGCTGGAACCAAGAGTAGCCAGGTAGAGCCTCATCTTGTGTAGGCACCAGATTGAGCCTCTTCAGGTTCCTCAAGCCCATTGAAGCAGGTTGTTGACTGTCTGTAGGTGATGAGAGGTTGTTGAGGGCATGGAGCCTTGCTGACAGGAATGAAAGGGCCAAGGATCACCTGTCACCCGCCTCATCACATCAAAGTCCCAAGTAGAAACTCCTTCTGTGAGGAATCTGCTCATGAATATAGTGGGCAATCTGATCCCTCTTATTAGTGAGACAGGGTTTTTGTATGTTTTGTGTTGAGCACGGATGGCACATGATAAAGTACCACACCTCTTGAAGTATGGTATTTTATAGGTCTTTTTAATGGTATCATCAGCTTCTTTATTCGTGGTAAGACCCCTGAGTGCCAAAGTGAAAGGGGCTTGTGGTGTCCCCCCTTTTTACCCCTTAATCCGCTGGCTAATAAGTTCATACCCAGTCCATATGCTCTGGTGCTGTTCATGAGGGGGAGGTGTTGCCCCATGCTACTTACACCGAGCGGACCCATTTCTCAGGTACCTCTCCTGCTGACCGACCTTTTGTTCTATCGGATCAGTCCACTCCATGGCTAGAATAGCCTGAATTGATTAGCCCTGCACCGTATAATTGCCAGCAAATCCCACTGAATCGTTTCCCATCCATTTGAAAAGGACAATGTTCGTTCTTTTTCTCCCTATCTTTTCTCAGTGCCCCTCCCCCATTACCCTCCTTTTCATGCCACTTGCTTCGTCTCCTGCCCCACACCCCAAGCCACCTCCTCGAGGTAAGGCGAAAAGGGGGGAGGGGCCGGAGGAGAAAGCGTTCCTATTCCGGACGAGCCCCCTACCCGAGCACTGGCAAAGGATGAAAGCGGGCGGCAGGAGGACGTGTTCTAATCCGTCACCCTGGAGTGTGACTGGCGGGCTGATCGGAGTCCTTACCTGCCGGTGCACAGTCAGGGTTGTGAGGACAGTGGGAAGAATCCAGGGAAGGGGGAAGAGCTGGGGTATAGTGTGAAAAGAAACTGTGGGGATACGCACAGGATTATTCAGAGGCCCAGGCGCCAGCGTCAACTGCTCCTGCAGCTCTACTTATTCAGTTGAGAGGCCCAAAATCTCGGGTCAGGGCAAAAGTCCATCAGTCTTACTGAGAATATTGTTATATTGGAGTAGACCTGGAGGGCCAATCAAGTGTGCCATGTGTGGAGCAAAGGCTATTTTAACATGTTTTACTTTGACATGGTCCTTTCTGCACCCCAACACACGGCTACAATTCAGGTCTCTCTCTACAATGTTTGTGACCGTTCCACACTGTAATTTAATAGTACACAATTCATTTTAATATCACACATCATAAGTTCTGCATCAGCCATTAGCCCAGAAAATCTTGTCCAGAAATGAATGTGAACCACCTTCACAAGACTGACAACACAGGTTTTTACAGTTATCCTTGAGCAGGGCAGGATGTCTTTTATGAGTTTTGAGATGTACAGACTATGTTTATTAGGTCATCATTAATAAGATGCATTCTAATAAGTCAAATGTCTAATTAACATGCTTTATCCTCTTCATGCATCATGTACCTCACCTTGAGGATTGATCACCCTTCATGAGAATGATCTAAAGCTTTGCATAATTGTATGCCAAACTGGGGTAAATTGAAAAGGTTTGGTAAAAAAATATAATTGATTTCATATTTGAATACCTTATATGATACAGAAATGCCATCAGTCTCCTCTTGTTCTGCATATTCTCTGTTTCATTCGACTTTAAATGACCTTGTTCTTTGGACATCGGGGCAGGTCCTTTGGGAAAAGGTCATAGGTTTTGAGTGTTAAGGGCTGTGACCCTTTCCATTTTTGACCAGACCGTGTTTAAGCTCAAACAAGCTCCTAGACAGAAGGCCCTCATGGGGTTTTAAGAAACACATGGTCTATTGTCTGCTCTGAGAGCTGACCACAAACAAATTGTGTATGTTCCTACAAAATGACCCTGGTGGTCACGTGCTAGGGATGTCTGATTAATGGTCACTGAATCACACCACTGGGAGAGTGAGGACACTAGAGATTGAAAAACCATTTCACCAGTTTTACTGTTGAAATGTTTTATTTTTTACAACAATTATAATAATAATAATTTAAGAGTTAGGATATTGTAACCCTGGAAATATAGTGTAGCCTACAATATCAAACGGGGACTACAAAGGGGTGGGTGGGTGTTATTGTATTTAATTTTAACATACTCAACTATAAGAAAGCTATAATGATTGGTATCATTAGAGTATCAATATCAATGAGTTGATAATTGGTTTTCCTCTGTGGCATTCTCTTCAATCCAAGTTCACCCATATGGTGGGTCATGTCCTTCCCAAGGGGATTCTGTGACATTGACAAGATCTCTGGTTAAAGGTCATATTGGTAGTGACCACTGAAGTGGTTGATGATGAACCGGTCAAGCCCCCTCATTTTCAATGCCCCTCCCCTTCCCACCCAAAATGAGCCATTTTACCAGCTTATCTATTGACTCAGGTTCTTATGGAAAGCAGGGCAAGTAGAATGGCTGACATCCCTTATGTCAAAGGTTAAATGACAAGGACTGTTTACAGGGAAAAAGTTCCATTCATGATCATCATAAAATCTGGCTTAGATATACAAGATGGTGATTGGCCTAAAAACAAGAAATGTGTTCAATGAACTTTGTGAAATAAATGTACAAATCACAGTTGATTTGTATTTAACCCCTCTGGAACAGTAAACACTGATTAATAATACTAATATGTTTAAATACATATTTAACCTCTGTTTAGCCAGTCTCTGCTGCCCATCTCAGAGGGGGATCTCCTGGGACACTTCCCTGCTTCACTGGGTCACTGCTCTGCTTCATTCAATTCAATTCAAATTTATTTGTATAGCGCTTTTCACAATACACATTGTTTCAAAGAAAGTGCATTTCATAAATGTACAGTAAAAATGTTAGAAAGACAATGTTAAAGAAAAATGTTAGAAAAAGTTAATCAATCGTGTATTAATTTAGGCCATAACAACGCTGGAGTTGAGTCGTCTCTTCACAGGCGTGGAGTCGTCGCATCACAGGTGTTGGGGCATCCAAAGTCTCCATGAGCGGCTGGATACAAACTGGAGCTGACAAACTATTTACCTCGGGACTAGTGTCCCGAGATAACAATAGAAAAGCAGATGGGAAATAATTAGCATAGCTGCTGTTCAGAATATTATATTAATGCTTTTGATCCGATTTAACTGTAGTATAAAAGGTCATTATAATGTGAATGCTTGGCTAAAGAGATGCGTCTTTAATCTAGTTTTAAACTGGGACAGCGAGTCTGAACCTCGAACAATATCAGGAAGACTGTTCCAGAGTTTAGGAGCTAAATGTGAAAATGCCCTCCCTCCTTTAGTGGACTTAGATATCCTAGGAATGACCAGAAGCCTAGAGTTTAGTGACCTTAAAGAGCGCGATGGATTGTAGGGCAATAGAAGATCCGTTATATACACTGGAGCTAAACCATTTAGGGCTTTATAGGTCAGTAGCAATACTTTGTAATTGATACGGAACTTAATAGGTAACCAGTGTAGAGATGATAAAATTGGTGTTATATGATCATATTTTCTTGACCTAGTAAGAACTCTAGCAGCTGCGTTTTGGACTAACTGTAGTTTGTTTATTGAGGATGCAGGACAACCAGCTAATAAAGCATTACAGTAATCTAATCTCGAGGTCATGAATGCATGAACTAACTTTTCTGCATCAGAAATAGATAGCATGTTACGTAGCTTAGCAATGTTTCTAAGGTGGAAAAATGCAACATGAAATATGATTTTCGAATGACAAGTTGCGGTCTAATATAACACCCAGGTCTTTTACTGTAGTGGATAAAGTGACAGGACATCCTTCTAAGGTAAAATTGTATTGTGAGAGGTTTTGTGGGCAGTTTTTTGGACCAATAAGTAATATCTCCGTTTTATCTGAATTTAATAGCAGAAAATTACACATCATCCAGTATTTAATATCTTCAACACACGCTGTCAGTGTAGATAATTTAGCATTTTCATCCGGTCGTGATGAAATATATAATTGAGTGTCATCAGCATAACAGTGGAAATGAATTCCATGTTTTCTTATAATATTACCAAGTGGCAGCATATATATTGAGAATAGCAGAGGGCCTAACACAGATCCTTGCGGCACCCCATAGTCTACTGACGTCATCTTTGATTTTTCCCCATTTAGACAAACAAAATGGTAGCGGTCTGATAAGTACGATCTAAACCAGTTTAATGCTTGTCCCTGAACACCAGTATAATTTTGAAGTCGATCTATGAGTATTTTATGATCTATAGTATCGAACGCAGCACTAAGATCGAGTAGAACTAGTATTGAGATACAGCCTTGGTCAGAAGCTAGAAGTAAATCATTTGTGATTTTAACGAGCGCAGTTTCTGTGCTATGATGCGGCCTGAATCCTGATTGAAATTTTTCATAGATATCATTTTCTTGTAAGAAAGAGCACAATTGAGCGGGGACAACTTTTTCTAGTATTTTATATCTAATAAAATTGGATCTAATAAACATGTTGTTGGTTTAGATGCAATGATAAGTTTATTTAGCTCTTCCTGTCCTATAGTTGTAAAGCGGTGTAGTAGTTCTTGAGGGGCGATAGTAGCGGTTGAATCATAAGACATCATTAAAGATTGTACATTTACCATTTTGTTTCTGATGCTTTCTATTTTCTCAGTGAAGAAATTCATAAAATCATTACTACTAAACTTTAACAGAATATTTTGCTCAGGCAATGCTTGTTTATTTGTTAGTCTAGCCACGGTGTTAAATAAAAACCTTGGGTTATTTTGATTATTTTCTATTAGTTTGCGGAGATGCTCAGCCCTGGCTGCTTTTAGGGCCTTTTTATAACGTGACATACTATCTTTCCACGCGATTCTAAAGACCTCTAAATTTACCTCCATTTACGCTCTAAGTTACGAGTTTCTCTCTTGATAACATGTGTAGCACTGTTGTACCATGGTGCTTTAGTTTTCTCTCTAACCTTTTTTAATCTAATTGGTGCAACAATTTCTAATGTGCTAGAGAAAATGTTGCTCATACTGCTAGTCATTTCCTCTAGTTCATCTGTTTGTTTGGGTTCACTGAGCAGCTGAGACAGATCAGGTAAGCTATTTGAGAATCTATCTATAGTGTTTGGAATGATTGTTCTGCCTGGTCGATAACGTGGCGCAACATGACAGATTTCAGCAGTACGCAGTATGCAAGTTACCATGTAATGGTCAGTGACATCATCACTTTGCGGTATAATATCTATATCGGTTGGGTTGGTTCCATGTGATATAATTAAGTCTAGTGTGTGATTAAGACGATGAGTGGGACCAGTGACGTTTTGCTTGATCCCAAAGGAGTTTAATAGATCTGTAAACGCAGCCCCTAATGCATCATTTGTGTTATCTACGTGTATGTTAAAATCTCCAACAATTAATGCTTTATTGACGTTGACCAATAGATCTGAGAGAAAGTCTGCAAACTCTTTTAAGAAATCAGCATAGGGCCCTGGAGGTCTATACACAGTAGCCAAGGCTAGAGATAATACGGATTTCTTTCTTACATCTAAGAGCGTAACATTTAGCACTAGTACTTCAAACGAATTAAACCTGTGACCTGTTTTAAACGGCCATTAAACCTGTTCATGTCAGATAGTCATCAGTCATTTTTCCCATGTCCCTCAAAGAGAGGCTCTTCTAGTGTTTGACCCAGTGAGGGTTGGTGCTGGGTGGATGACAGACCTGGGGTGTGAGCCTGTATTGCTGCTTAAGTTCTTGAATGGCTCCCTGGGAAACTGCGTAACTGGGAGTGGTGGAGTTGCCCAGGACAGCATGTGGTTATTTCCCAGCTTGCTGCCCCTTTAAAGGTTTTCAGTGCACAGGGTCTGTAATCAGTGCATTGAGGAGAGGTGTCTCTTTGACTGTGCATGAAAAAGCATGAAGGGAGAAAAAGCATTGCCTGATGGGAAAGTAGGGTAGAGAAGTTGGAAAAGCAAGATGATATCACTGCTGTGGTGATGTCAATGCTGCATGGTTGATAGCAATGATAGCATTGGCCCATATGTGTTCTGAACAACCAAAAATGAAGGGACAGTGGCACACACATTAAACTACTGGAAACATCTGGAACAATGTGAACCTGTCTGGTCAGATAAATAAAAGAACAAATATATCCCCCGGGTTTAGCAAACAAGGCTTAAGTCTAGTCCCAGACTAAAATGCATGTTTGAGCTGTTTTAACTGAAAGCAACTTGCACTGACATATCTTAAAATGTCACTGCCATTGTTGTCTCAAGATGCACACCAGTAATGTTTTTTTTTTTCTAAGACACGTTTATAAAAGCGACTTAAATGCCCTAATTGCACTAAGCCCTAATCCTGGTTTAGTCTAAGCCCTGTCTGTGAAACCGGACCTGTATGATTAAAAGTTAGTCTATCAAAGATAAATTCCCCTTCAATATCAGTGCAATTTACAACAAACATACTCAAAGTAAATATTAAACTTTGCACATACATCTAAAGGCCTGTTCACACCGGGGCGTTTTTTGTGCGCGTTTATCGCCGACGTTTAACGCCGACGTTTAACACCTCGTGACTAAACAAAGGGTGCCAATGTGAGTGTGCACACTGACACGCAAAACGGCAGACGTAAAAGTGTCATTTAAAAAAAAAACGCCTCGGGTTGTTTTGTTTTTGTTTTTTTTGTTAAAAACTGGCCGACCAATGAGATCGGCGCTTTTGTTCAGCCATTTTCTCACTCACGTCCTCAGCCCCCAACGCCCCCCCCCCCCCCTCCCCTTCCCCTTCCCCTTCCCCTCCCCTTCCCATTCTCCATTCCATCTAAAGCAGGCAGATTTATCTGCATCCCCCTGCCATGATGACAGAGTAAATATTCATCCAGACGGCCAAGGTTCTCACGCCATTACTGGGGCATTCACTGCCCCGCTTGTACAATGCTTATTTTTCGAAAGAATGAATGGAGCCAAAGTACTAAAGGGCACAGAGTTGCCCAAACAAAAGTTGTAATGGTATTAGCCAAATGCAGAGTCTGTCCAATGGGATAAAATAGAGAGAGAGAGAAACATGGTTTTAGTGACAGTGATTTAAAGAGCAACACAATCAAGTGCTGCAAGGCTATAGTTTAACATTGCTGTTTGCAATACGGCTATTGATCCATAATCTACATTACATATGGTCTTGGCCCCACTTTATATTAGGTGGCCTTAAGTACTATGTACTTACATCAAAAAATAAGTACAATGTACTTACTGTGTTCAAATTGTATTGCAAACCACCTTTGCTGATATTGAGGTGCGATATGGGTTGGGTTAGGGACAGGTGTGGTGGTATGGGTAAGTTTAAGAGTAGGGTTAGGTGTAAGGGAAGTGTCAACTGTGTAATTACAAATGTAACAACAGAAATTAGTTACAGACGTAATTACATGCAGGTATTTTTTAAAATGTAAGTACAATGTAAAAACATGTATGTACACAATAAGTGCATTGTATCAAATGATTAATTAAAATGTTAGTACATAGTAGTTAAGGCCATCTAATATAAAGTGGGTCCATGGTCTTTGTGATGGCCCATCACCAATAATATTTGAAACACCCTCAAGATCAGGGCAAGATCCACTCAGAGGCAGTAGTGATATATTTTCTAAATACATGTCATAGATCTTATTGTGAATGATTCGTCCATGTAGTATATGTTACATTTAATTCATTATATTTATAATCAAAATGTCATTACTGGATCTTCCAGTGGAAATTACAGACTTCTCTCTACTGATGTATACATGACTTCTCCAATCAATTAGTCCTACATTTGTTCTTTTTTGATTATCTGTTCAACTGATCATCAAAAAAGATCCGTCGCCATGTCATCGCAACTTTAACAGTCCCTGTTAACAAGCATACAAATAAATGCTGGTGGTCTCGGGTGCACTAAAAGATCTAAAAGTTTGTGTGCTGAATCCATTTAGTTCTAGAGATAGCTATACATTTAATTGATGACCTGTGAGATATTTATTTGTTTAGATGTCCTGAGGGGTTATCTACATGATGTTTGTGAGGTGAATTTGTGTGTGTGTGTGTGGGTTGTGCTATTGCTTTGTGTCACGCTGGGAGCTCCTCCTGTGAGGCACTGCAGAACACTGAGGTGGGTGCAGCTGCAATGGCTTTCATCTCCTCAGGCACTCGGTGGGGAATCACAGTATTTATGAGTGTGTGTGTGTGGGGGGGAGAGAGAGAGAGAGAGAGAGAGAGAGAGAGAGAGAGAGAGAGAGAGAGAGAGAGAGAGAGAGAGAGAGAGAGAGAGAGAGAGAGAGCAATGAGGATACAGTGTCTGTCATTTGAAGCTAATTAAGGGTGGCAAAAATATTGAATTTCTGTATCTCAGACCTCACATCTGGGATTGTAACACTGGTAATTCAATATATCGGTATCAGTTAGAAGAAAAGTGAAAACTCTTTCAGTGTATTTGTACTTTAATCAAAAGAAAGTTGGTTCAGTTGTTCACATGCCTTTTTGGAGAACATGTCTGTAAGTTTCCATAGGAACAAAGCTATGAGAAATCATTCAATGGGACTGGATTCTGCTGACAGTGTCCACATTTAAAGGACATCTCCTCTCCCTAAGAGTGTGTCTGAGTCGATCATCCACTGCAACTCCCTTCTGGGCTACGTGCGGGGGGAAAACGTGCGTGAACGTGGCCACACGTGAATCTCAGAGGTTGCCCACGGCTACAACGCGGGCAGTTAATCCGCAGTACACCTTTTGCTTGCTCAGATGCCGCTTATAGTTGGGCAGACCATTTTAGCCCCTGCAGTGTGCCGCAAGGCAAGAAGTGATACCTGCAGTGAAGAGCGTTCGCTTCAGGTCTCTGGTTCTTTTCTTCTGCTTTGATTTTGCTCATCCTTAAATCAGTGACAGGGCCACTAAAGGCCTCATTGAGATTTACCTTAACATCTCTGTCAAAGTGCACTGATCAGGTCTGGCGTGTAGGAATACAGTGCATCAGGAATACAGAATACAGGAAAGTATTCACAGTGCTTCACTCTGGCCCAGCCAGAGCCCAGACTTGAACCCGATTGAACATCTCTGAGATCTGAAAATGACGGATCTCACGGATGCTCCCCATCCAACCTGATGGAGCTTGAGAGGTCCTGCAAAGAAGAATGGGAGAAACTGCCCAAAAATAGGTGTGCCAAGCTTGTAGCATCATACTCAAAGAGACTTGAGGCTGAAATTGGTGCCAAAGGTGCTTCAACAAAGTATCGAGCAAAGGCTGTGAATACTTATGTACAAGTGATTTTATTTTATTTTATAAATTTGCAAATATTTCAAACAAACTTCTTTCACGTTGTCATTATGGGGTATTGTTTGTAGAATTGAGAACAAAAATAACTAATTGAATCCATTTTGTAATTAGGCTGTAACATAGAAAATGTGGAAAAAGTGAAGCTTTCCGAACGCACTATAGATTTAGTCTTGATCTGGGGTCTGTTATATCCAGTGTAGATCCAATTTATTTTGTAACTAAATCTTTCTCTCCATCAGGAAATATCAGATTTTGTCTGGTATTCAAAGTCAGTCAACTTGGTTGTCATGTTAACTCTTCTACCAGCCAAGAGGCAAATGCGGGGGAAGAGTGGAAGGCAGGAGACGAAGTGATGATAAGTAACAAGCAGAGCTTATAGAATATATCGTCGCTGTCCGATGAAACTCACGTATGTCCAAAACGCTTACTTTTCAGGAAGTGAAAAAAACACTGTATTTCAAAAGCAGTTGAATGTAGCGTTGTCATACTTGGTACGGCATCTTTACATGTAACCATATTCTTGCCAGTGTAATGATATAATCCACATTTGACCAAAATTGAGTTTAAATGGACATACGTGCATATTTTACAGTAACGGTGGTCGATACGCGTTCTTCCGATCATTAATTAGAATGGCAAAGTCGCGTTTCAGCAGAGGAATACGTGAGGAATACAGAGGAATACATGCTGGATATTCTCAGCCTCTGGCAAGCGGTGATAGCAGTATGAGTGAGGCATGTTCTAGTGACAATCATGACAGTAGCATTACAGGCTATAATTTGATCAGTTTGACTGAGAAAAAAAAGGCTGAATCTTATCAAAGAGACCGAGTTTATTTACATACTAGCAAGCAAACTAATCTGTGAAGAACTAGATTAGAACTAAACTGCGGAGAGCTTCAATGTCGTACTATCGGCTATCCAGTGCTGAGCTTCGATGAAACAACTTCACGATACCAGCGAGACCGGCGAGATGTTTCCACAGGGCGGGAGATACGAGGCGTGATTGACAGCTTTGACACCAAATGGATATACATGAAAATCAGATGACATGATTTCACAACTTTTCATTGGCCATTTAGATATGTGACGCATACTGTATACGGAAATGAACCTGGACGTTCAATCCGTCGAAAAATCTCAAAATCGGCAAAATGGACATACGTGGTTTTCATCGGACAGCGACGATATATTTGTGTCTTTATCTGGCCAGGAACAAATTCAACAAATGTTCTTAACGGTGTCTTATGACGACTTTAATTGAAGACAATTTGTCATCTCTAACTTGTGAAGATAGCAATAGTTATTCTGGCAGTTAAAGAGTTCAATCTTGCACAAATTAAGGCTGAATATGATCTTTTAGACAAGATTATTCAACTATAATAAAATAAAACAAAGCAAAAACAATACAAGAAGAATATGTAATTAATATATACTGTATATACATACACTACCGTTTTTAACATTTATAATGATACAAAATATTTATTTTTCAAATTAATGCTGAAAAGAAGTTTCCACAAAAATATTAAGCACCGCAACTGTTTTCAACTGTTTGGTTATAATAAGAAATGGTTAATGGTTTAATGTTTTTTTGGGTACTTCCATAGACATAATCCACATAATGATGTTTATACTGTACAAACTGTATATTATACCCCCTAACCCTAAACCTGCCCATCACAGAAAACTTTCATAATTTTTACATTTTCAAAAAAAAAAAAAAAAAAAAAAAAAAAAAAAAATATATATATATATATATATATATATATATATATATATATATATATATATATATATATATATATATATGCGGATATATTTCAAACTTTTATTTATTTTAATTTTGATGATTATAACAGACAACTAGGGAAAATCCCAAATTCAGGCCGTTTCTCAATATGCGTTCGTGTCTGTACTTGTGTTCTCGTGGACTTGTGAAACGTCATCAGTCGCTGCCCAAGTCCTGTTCCAAACTTCCAATTCAAAGTTCACATCTAGCCATAGACAAGCACAGTTCAAATCCCCGGATGTGGCCTTGATCCGCCCCTTTTATCGAGGATGCATCGAGAGGAGACTTCAGACAGACCGGTATCCCAGAATGCATCTCAGACCAACGGACGCAACGATCAGTAATGCCATACCCCCCAACACCCGCATGATACGCTGAACTTGGTTGTGCGCGAGCCTCTACTACTAACCTAATCTGATAGCAGAGCGACATTATCATCACGGGGTGCGGCATTGTTTTGTCACTTGCAACACATCCAGAATACACATCATTTCTGCTTAAAATAAGCCTAAAATGCAAAACAAGACCAATTTAGGATAGTAAGATTTATTTTTAAGCACAAACCTAATAAAACGTTTGAAGTAAAAAAAATGTTTTTTAAATTTATTACTTATAGCCTATATTAGTATAAACTTGTGAAAATTTAAATATTAAATACAATTATAAAATGTTAAAATATTTGTTAAATAGTTTTATTTATCATATTTATGTTTCATTTTTGTAATGTGTTTTTGTTAAGTCATGTTATAATATTTTTTTGAACTGCTTGTTATTTACAATTGCAACTATTAACTGTTTTAATTTGTTTTTTGCGGGTGCGTTGAATTGTATTAAAACCACATAAAAATCCTAATAATCAAACTAAATCAGAATAATTATTAATGTTAATAATAATATAGAGAGCCCACAACAACAAATAAACAAACAAAAACATTTAAAAATATATTGTCCCGATTTTTAATTTAAAGATAATAACAAATTAGATTTTAGTGATATTTTGACCACTCAAATAGAAATGACCCCGGTTTCCATTTCAGAAATCTGCTCACCCTAAACCACATATTAGGCTAATGTTTAATATAGGCCTATTGTTTTTTTTTAATCTAAACGAAAAGAGGCAGGGTTGTGTTTTATACTTCGTTTTGTTATAAATATATAAGATAATCAATGTAGCTGCCTGAACGACATTTGTGTGGCTAATATGTTTAAGATTTTTTTGTTAAAAATAATGGAAAGAGGCAGTGGTGTTTTATGACATATTTCATTTTATTGTAGCCAAAATATACGTTTCTCTATACCAAGTAGGCCTTCGCGAACTTCTGACTTCGCGTCCGTGGAGTTAATTCAGGCTCGCCAAGTTCAACTCCGGAGAACGAACTCCCGAGGACGGGAGGACACTAGTCCGGTGCTCTGCTAATGGAACAGCAGCGTTCTTGATAGAGTTACTCAGTGTTTATATGTATATTTTAGGCTACAATAAAACGAAATATATGATAAAACACCACTCTGCCTCTTTTCATTTTCATTAAAAAAATATTAAACAAATGTAGTGCAGGCAATGTTAGGCTATTGCATGTATATTTATAACAAAACAAAATATTAAAAACCCTGCCTGTTTTCGTTTAAATTATAATAAAAAAAAAACATTAATATGTGGTTCAGACAAGTGTGATTATCACTGTAATAAAATTAATTATGACATAAAACACAATCCAGTCTATTTTTGTTAAATGTCAGTTAATGTATTTAATAGCCTAAAATTATAAAGTTATGAAACACTTTGCCCTCAGTCAAAACGATTTGCCAGGGAACAAATGATAGATTCATGAGACCAAAGATCGGCCGTTAGAAGACGAATTATATCTGAAGACATCAGAGCCAGCGGCCGGCGTCAGAAGGGCTAGCCGTGTTAAGTCTGCTCTGGGCGGGGAGAGCACTCGCTGAGCGCCGCTGATCGACTGGATCTCACAACTCCGAAAACGCCAGATCAAATTTTCAAAAAGGCGCTATCTTTATAAATAAACCACAGATTTGAGCTTTAAACAAGTACATTCTCGCCTGAAAAAGTCTTAAAACTACATTTTGTGTAACATTAACAGTATTTTTAAATTACGAGGGGTTTCTCATCCGCTATTGACGTTTGCTTGTTGGTGCGAGATGCATTCTGGGATACCGGTCTGTCTGAAGTCCACAAGTCTCCTCTCGATGCATCCTCGATAAAAGGGGCGGATCAAGGACACATCCGGGGATTTGAACTGTACTTGTCTACTTGTGAACTTTGAATTGGAACAGGACTTGGCAGCAACTGATGACGCTTCACAATTGACGACTGATGGCGATTCCCCCCGTCCTCTGGAGTTCGTTCTCCCGAGTCGAACTTGCAAGTCTGAACTACCAAGGACGCAAGTCAGAAGTTCGCGTACTTGGTATTGAGAAACGGTCTCAGTATCTCAGAAAATTAGAATATTGTGAAAAGGTTCAATATTGAAGACACCTGGTGCCACACTCTAATCAGCAAATTAACTCAAAACACCTGCAAAGGCCTTTAAATGGTCTCTCAGTCTAGTTCTGTAGGCTACACAATCATGGGGAAGACTGCTGACTTGACAGTGGTCCAAAAGACGACAATTGACACCTTGCACAAGGAGGGCAAGACACAAAAAGTCATTGCAAAAAAGGCTGGCTGTTCACAGAGCTCTGTGTCCAAGCACATTAATAGAGAGGCGAAGAGAAGGAAAAGATGTGGTAGAAAAAAGTGTACAAGCAATAGGGGTAACCGCACCCTGGAGAGGATTGTGAAACAAAACCCATTCAAAAATGTGGGGGAGATTCGCAAAGAGTGGACTCTCAGCTGGAGTCAGTGCTTCAAAAACCACTAAGCACAGACACATGCAAGACATGGGTTTCAGCTGTCGCATTCCTTGTGTCAAGCCACTCTTGAACAACAGACAGCGTCAGAAGCGTCTCGCTTGTGCTAAAGACAAAAAGGAAAAAAATGGTCCAAACTTATGTTCTCTGATGAAAGTAAATGTTGCATTTCCTTTGGAAATCTGGGTCCCAGAGTCTGGAGGAAGAGAGGAGAGGCACACAATCCACGTTGCTTGAGGTTCAATGTAAAGTTTCCACAGTCAGTGATGGTTTGGGGTGCCATGTCATCTGCTGGTGTTGGTCCACTGTGTTTTCTGAGGTCCAAGGTCAACGCAGCCGTATACCAGGAAGTTTTAGAGCACTTCATGCTTCCTGCTGTTGACCAACTTTATGGAGATGCAGATTTCATTTTCCAACAGGACTTGGCGCCTTCACACAATGCCAAACAACCAGTACCTGGTTTAAGGACCATGTTATCCCTGTTCGTAATTGGCCAGCAAACTCGCCTGACCTTAACCCCATAGAACATCTATGGGGTATTGTGAAGAGGAAGATGCGATATGCCAGACCCAACAATGCAGAAGAACTGAAGGCCATTATCAGAGCAACCTGGGCTCTCATAACACCTGAGCAGTGCTAGAGACTGATCGACTCCATGCCACGCCGCATTGCTGCAGTAATTCAGACAAAAGGAGCCCCAATTAAGTATTGAGTGCTGTACATGCTCATACTTTTCATGTTCATACTTTTCAGTTGGCCAAGATTTCTAAAAATTCTTTCTTTGTATTGGTCTTAAGTAATATTCTAATTTTCTGAGATACTGAATTTGGGATTTTCCTTAGTTGTCTGTTATAATCATCAAAATTAAAAGAAATAAACATTTAACATATATCAGTATGTGTATAATGAATGAATATAATATACAAGTTTCAATTTTTTAATGGAATTAGTGAAATAAATCAACTTTTTGATGATATTCTAATTATATGACCAGCACCTGTATATATTCTAACCCCCTATACTAACCCTATACCTATCACAACTTTCAGCATTTTTACATTACTATACAGCATTATTTAAAAAATAATAATAATTTAGTCAGATTGTATTAGCTGTTTTACCTTGTATTACCACACGGACAAGGATTTCGGATACTGGCATCTTTGTGGGGATATTTTGTCCTCATAACGTAGGGTTTACCAGGAACACACACACACACACACACACACACACACACACACACACACACACACACACACACACACACACACACACACACACACACACACACACACACACACACACACACACACACACACACACACACACACACACACACACACACACAGGTCTGGTTTAACCTCTTTGGCCCCACTTTATATTAGGTGGCCTTAAGTACTATGTACTTACATCAAAAATAAGTACAATGTACTTACTGTGTTCAAATTGTATTGCAAAACACCTTTGCTGATATTGAGGTGGGATAAGGGTAGGGTTAGGGACAGGTGTGGTGGTATGGGTAAGTTTAAGGGTAGGGTTAGGTGTAAGGAAAGTATCAACTGTGCAATTACAAATATAACTACAGTTCCCTTTCAGTCGGTCGCGTTCAACGTACGTCGGAACTGACCGACGAATTTGGATCTGTTTTCAGAGATCAATCTACTTCGAGTGTATAGAAACAAGCCAATGAACATTGGCATGCGATTCATGCATTCCACGTGTCGCCCCGCGCTGCGGGTATAAACATGGCAGTGGAAGTACCGCATATCGCTTTCAACTTCGGAGCCGAGCATTTCTATGTTCCTACGAAGAGTGTTTTGTCTACGAGTCATGAGAGAGAGAGAGGAAAACTGCCTACCTGCTTCCAGTGTCGGTGTTGCGGTGCCTTACATCGGTGGTCACGAGCAAAGAAGAAAACAAACAGCTGTTCTCACAGTTCGCTGGGCGTTTTCCTTTGAGTGCTCACAGCAGGCTTGCACCTTTGAACTGCTGTGAGCCGCGGCCATTTCCCCTGTGTGCCTTGGCACTTTTAGGAGCAGTTTTTCCTCTACTAAAAGAGCAACACGGTTTGACCCTGCATCTTTTTCAAGATGTCATTCAAACCGTGTGTTTCTGGATGCGGTTGTTTCCTGTCCTTATTTGACGGCCACGAGCTCTCTCACATTTAAACATGTGAGATTGCTTTCGTGGGTGATTCATGCTCTCTCAGGAGAGCATGGTCACGTCGGCGCATTGTTCGTCTCACCTTTCTCATAAGGGCTTGAGCGTTCAGCGCGCCGTGTGCCGTCGAGCGCCGGCTGACAGTGGAAGTTGCCACGGCAACCCAGCGCGTCACTCGGCACTCTCTAGATGCACGGTCAGACTATGAAACCTCAAACGGGGTTGAGTCCCTTTGCTTATTCCCTGATCTAGTTTCTTTTCTGGTGCACCAGAAAAGGGCTACTTTGGCTAATAAGCCTTGGTGACCTGAGGATTACAGTGGGGTATCCCCGCTGGGTACATCTCTTCGGGCCCCCACTCCTCTATCGCATCATGAGCATGCTGAGACTTTGTTCTTGGGTGGTTCATGTTCTTTCATCAGAACATGGCCACGTCAGCGCGTTGTTCGTCCTGCCCCTTTCATAGGGGCTTGAGCGTTCAGCGTGCCGTGTGCCGTCGAGTCTGGCGGCCACGCCCACTCTCATGCCTGCTGGTAGCCCAGATGGGATTGCTGGTCCTTTTTTGAAAAAAGGGGGGACCTAGCGTTTCATTTGTGGCTCTGGCAGAGGACAGATGTCAATTGCTGCATCGGAGAGAGGGCTGTTATGCGCTGGAGATGATGACACTGAGTTTCCTACTATAATAGTGTGTGCTCATGCTGGATCAGATTCAGTGTTGACAGCCATGCCTTCCTGGGTGGCTGCCTGAATGTGCATCGGATAAATTTAGCAGTGTGGAACTATTTGGTGTCAACATATGGAACACCAAAAGGGCCATAATCTGTATAAATTTGTTCCCTCTCTCACTACCCTCTGTCCTGCATGCACGAGGGTAGTCCCGACTCAGGGGTTATGCAGGAACTGCGTGCAGTGATGGACCTCGCTCTCCGGGTGACGGAAGTCACTGCACGCTCCCTGGGTCAGGCGATCTCCACATTAGTGGTCCAGGAAGCTGGGGCTAAACCTGGCAGATATGCGTGAGCCCAACAAAGTTCGGTTCCTCAACGCCCCTGTCTGTCAGGCTAGCCTCTTATGCGATGCCGTCGAGAACTCGCTCAGCAGTTCTCGGTGGCCCAGAAGCGGATGGAGGTACAAAACAAAAACAAAACAAAACAAAGCAAAAAAAAAAAAAAACATCCTGCCCCGACGACTAGCTGCTGCCTCCACCCAGTTGTCGGCTGCAGCTCCTCCGTCTGCTTGTCGCCGAGGGTGCCCCCCCTGCGTCCGCCTCCGCCCCTGCTAAGCCAAGCAGCAGCCTCCACCCGGGCAGCAGGTGGCCGGGCGCAGGGGATGTGCCCAACCCGTCCAGGGTCCTGTGAGTCCAAGGGCAACGGTGTCCGCACCCCGGGGGAGGAACGGGGGGGAGAATATTTTCCGGTTTCGGTCCTGCCGTTGGCTATCCAGAGTCCAGCGATACCCACATTCTCAGAGCAGTTTCCTCCCTCCCTGGGCCCTGAGAGGGTCAAGTTGGCAGTGTGCCACGCCCTCTGGCCTTGCCACTCCTTTCCTCCCCTCTCCCCCTTCGCCAGGGGGCAACAGTGTGGGCACCGAGGACGCCCCCGGGCCTTCTCACCCATACTCTGCCCCACCTGGAGTATTCAGGCAACACTCTGGGCCGCCTACGGGCCTCCCGAGTCGGGTCTGCGTACTCCACCTCGCTGCCCCACCCCGGGTACATCTGTGGTGCCATTGGTCCCGCTTGTTCGGTCCCTGGGGGCCTGGCTAGGTCTCCCCGGACCGTCTCGCTGGCTCATACGTACCATCAGACTCGGGTACGCGATTCAGTTCGCTCGCCGGCCTCCCAAGTACAGGGGCATCCTCTTCACCACCGTGTGGAGCAGCGATGCCCATGTCTTGCGGTCAGAGATCGATGTCTTGCTGGCGAAGGGTGCGGTCGAGCCGGTTCCTCCAGCCGATATGAAGTCAGGATTCTACAGGCCCTAATTCATTGTACCCAAGAAAGGTGGTGGGTTAAGGCCAATCTTGGACCTGCGCATTCTGAATCGGGCCCTGCACAAGCTCCCGTTCAGAATGTTAACGCAGAAACGCATTCCCGAATGCATCCGTCCCCGAGATTGGTTGCAGCGATCGACTTGAAGCCCTTCAGGCTGTCCCTGTCGCCTCACGGCTTCATGAAGTTGTGACACAGGGACATGGTGCTCCGTCACCTCAGCCGGTTGTGCCTTCGGGTCAACCGAGAGAAGAGCAAACTCTGCCCCGCGTAGAGGATCTCTTATCTCGGTATGGAGCTGGATTCGGTCAACTGGACTCCACGTCTCACACCAGAGCAAGTCCGGTCAGTGTTGAACTGCTTGAGTACGTTCAAGGGCAGGACAGCGGTCCCACTGAAATTCTTTCAGAGGCTCCTGGGGCGTATGGCATCTGCAGCCGCAGTAACGCCGCTCAGATTGCTTCATATGAGACCACCTTAGGCACAGATGCACTGGCGCACAGCTGGCCCCGGGACCTACGCAAATATGTGTTTCCCCCAGTGAGCCTTCTCGCACAGTCTCTGTGCAAGGTCAGGGAGGACGAGGAGCAGGTCTTGTTAGTTGCGCCCTATTGGCCCAACCGGACCTGGTTCCCCGAACTAACACTCCTCGCGACAGCCCCTCCCTGGCCGATCCCCCTGAGGAAGGACCTTCTTTCTCAGGGGCGGGGCACTCTATGGCACCCGCGTCCAGATCTCTGGAATCTCCATGTCTGATCCCTGGACGGGACGCGGAGGTTCTAGGTGGCCTGCCACAACTTTTGGTCAATGAATCGTGCCTAGAATTCGGGCCGGCCAACTCTCACGTTGTCCTGAGACCCCGGCCTGGATATGTGCCCAAGGTTCCTACCACTCCCTTTCGGGACCAGGTGGTGAACCTGCAAGCACTGCCTTCGGGGGAGGCAGACCCAGCCCTAGCTTTATGTCCCGTCCGCGCTCTCCGCGCTTACGTTGACCGGACTCAGAGCTTCAGATCCTCACAGCAGTTCTTCATCTGTTACGGAGGCCAGCAGAAGGGAAAAGCTGTCTCCAAGCAGAGGTTGGCCCACTGGATAGTGGACGCCATCGTCTTGGCTTACCAGTCCCAAGACGTGCCTTGCCCGTTTGGGGTGCGAGCGCACTCCACAAGGAGCGTAGCTTCATCCTGGGAGCTGGCTCAAGGCGCCTCGCTGACAGACATATGTAGAGCTGCGGGCTGGGCGACACCTAACACGTTCGCTAGATTTTATAGCCTCCGTGTAGAGCCGGTATCTTCCTGCATCCTCACCCCCAGGGGCCAGTAGCACTAAGTACCCGTTCTAGTGTCGGCTTGCAACGCCACTTCCGCCCTCTGGGCCAGATACGTGCGTCTATTTGCTCCAGTTGAGTTCCCCAGAAACGGCTAACCCTGTGAGTTCCTCCGTCACCCCTGCGGTGTCAGACGTTGCGGACCGTCTGACACTAGGCCTGCACCCGTATGCTTGTGGAACGTGTGTGGGTAGGCTGGGTTCCATATGTAGCGGTCCCCTAACGGCTACCCCATATGTGTATTCTCCATGGTACCAGCTACCCTACTCGGCTAGCCCTGTGTCTTTCCCTTGACTAGGGATGGGCGATATGGACTTAAAAATGTATCCCGATATTTTCTAGTATTTATTGCGATAACGATATCAATGACGATAAATGTAGTATCATTCCCCATGTTTTTGGATACAAGTGAAAGCTGCATGCATTCTTGCGAGTTTCAGAAAAACAAACAATCATCTAAAGTAAAACGTACATGTCATCAAATAGGCTCCTATAATACATTAAAAAAAAAAAAATATATATATATATATATATAATTATTTTTTTATGTAAAATTCCACACCAGCCTTTTCAGAAATGGAAAAGTTGCAGATATAATTGTCTTCTGTAAAAGTGCAGGTAATGTATAAATAGTGCAACTGTGCTAAAAAACATCACACAATACAAACAATAATAATTCAAATCAATGACAAGTTTTACATGTAAACCGATTCTGTATTTATTCATACACTCATGGTGCAAACAGTGGTAAAAATAGCAGAAACAGCAAAAGTAATTATCCCAAAAATGTCTTCAGATTACAAAAAAGTTGAAAATAATGATTTAATGATAGAACTTCAGTAATTTGAGTTGATAAGATAATAATACCACGAATTCTTCTACTGATAAAAATAAACTGGACTAAGGAATAATGAGCTTCTGGGTTCATGAATATTAATCATGTTGTCAGCGCTCATTCAAACTGATTTGCTGAAATCAAAACAGGCACAGTAATAGGTGCACGCCAGCCAATGAGATTCCCGTTTGTGCATTCATTTTTTCCTGTTCATGAAAGGCTGAATAATTCCAAATAAACGCCATTATTTTACAGGAAAATACAACACAGGATATTGTTTACATGTAGCACATCAATTCTGTGTGGTATAAGACTCTCTCGATCTCTCTTTGAGTGTGTGTGAAACACTGAGCGCTCTCAGTCGCGCGCCTCACACTAGTGTTTACTGTGCGTCAAATACACTGCGCATTCATTGAGATCAACTGAAATAGTATGCTTTACCGATCGATTGAGAAGGACTGAGCGCTTAAGATATTCGCTCTAAGTGCTCAGCGAGTGAAAATACATTTGTATGTACAGGTTCAGATTGCCCTCAGGTAGCCCCTCGTTTAGCTATGAACTCTTCCGCAGCTTCCGCCATAGTTGTTTTCGCTCTGCACGTGAGATGCGGATTCAGTGCCGCCGCTCCCATTGCGCGGCTCTTAGGGCACCGAGTGCTGCGAGGGCACTACAAGAAAATTCTCTCTCCAACCCCCGTTCAGCTATACAAATTGACGAACGCAGCCACCGCGGCCATCATAAAGTAAACGCTTTAAGCATCAAGAGACGGCCAGCGGTGGCACGGTGCGGATGGGTCGCGCTATCAACTAGGCTTTATCGTTATTATCGCGGGAAGACAAATTCTTATCGTGGGGAGAATTTTTACCGGTATATCGCAAACGATAAGATATCGCCCATCCCTACCCTTGACAGAACTCGCTCTGTCGTCTCTGGGTGTGTTCTTCCCCCCTGGGACCAGGTTGGAACCACCCCAGAGACTGCCATATGTTGCACTACCCTGATAGGTTAGTCCTTATGTGTATTTCGCCACCTCTCCTTCCATTGAAGGATGTGGCTCCGCAGCGTACCATCTCCCGAGACGGGCACGCTTTCCCAGCATTATCCAATAGTCATGCTGAGTGGGTCTTGCAGGAACAGTAAGTGACTGTCTTTCCCTGCCGGGAGCCTTGACTCCCACTCCAACATAGGAGTGGTCCAGCGAGCTCAGGCAGGGCGCTGGAAGGGCCAGCATCCCTGGCGTGTTGGTAGGAATCCCAATTCGTCTCGGTTACGTATGTAACCCTCGTGAAGGACGTCCCGTCGCCAGGTGCTGTGCTTCAGCTGAAGGCCCGAGCCACTTATCTCGGCTCCTCAGTTGAAAACGATATGCGGTACTTCCACTGCCGTGTTTATACCCGCAACGCAGGGCGGCATGTGGAATGCGTGAACCGCATGCCAATGTTCATTGGCTCGTTTCTATACACTCGAAGTAGATTGGTCTCTGAAAACAGATCCCAATTCGTCTGTCAGTTCCGACGCACGTCTCCGTTCCCTCCTTCAGGGAACGAGGGTTACATACATAACCGAGACAAAATGAATTACAGATGTAAGTACAATGTAAAAACATGTATGTACAAAATAAGTGCATTGTATCAAATTATTAATTAAAATGTTAGTACATAGTAGTTAAGGCCACCTAATATAAAGTGGGTCCATATCTTTGTGGGAACTCTCCATAGACGTAATGGTTAATATACAGTACAAACTGTATAATCTATCCACTTACACTAACCCTACCCCTAAACCTACCCATCACACAAAACTTTCTGCAAAATAAACCCTCATTCCCTATGATTTATAAGCATATTTCCTCAATTGAGGTCCCCATGGTGTCACAAGTCCTTATGAGTCAATGTGCATTCAGGTTGAAGTCCCCACCGAGATAGAAACACACACACACACACTGCACTTAGGAAACTCACACCTTTAGATCCTTCATGTCTGAACGAAGATCTTAGAGTGGGATGAATCAAATCAACAAGTCAAAAGGAGAAGAGCAATAAGATATTTCCTGTCATTTACCGTTCCATTCTGGATCTGAGCAGAGGATTCAACAACTATAAGGTTCTTTGAAAGCCATTGGTTTTCATGGCATTTGCTGTTGAGCATGCTCTAATCTGAATTTGACTGGTTTGGAGGATAAAGGAGCTATTCTGTTTTTAGAGTTGTCTGTAGATTTTGCTGAATTCTTACTCTGGCTCTGATAGCCCTTGTCATATTTCTACAGTGAGAGTCCTTATTAGAGATGGCACCCCTATTCCAGTATATTCAGAGATGTGAGGGCTGGCTTGATCATTAGTTACTGCGGTAAAAGGCCATATCAAAGTGGCTTCCAGTCATGCTATGGTGCCTTAAGGCCTGAACTTGGAAAAGTTCTCAATCAATCTGCCTATTGTAAATGCATTATTGAGGAATTTGATGAAAATCATTGGGCAAAGCATTTTTACACTATGAACATTTAGGTGCTTTTTCACACTATGCACTTTCTTTGAAGGTGAATGCAATGCATTCCTGGCTCACTATGGAAAAGAGCAGCCTTTGTATTTTAATAATTTCTAGTCTTTCAAGGGGAAATTAGTCATTTGAGTTTTGAGCGAGATTTGAGGAAGGGTAGATTATGACAATTTTAATGCAGCTCGACTGGACTGAACAGATTAAGATCTGAATGATTTCTGCCACAATACTTCACAGAAACACATTTTAAAATCGTTTTCCTTTTTTTTTTTTAAATCTTTTTTTTTTGGGAAGTCAACATCAACTTCAACTTCAAAAATCTGAAAAGGCTTTTGAAAGAATTATAGAAGTGAACGTCATCAAATAATTATACACTTTGCTATTACCACTATTCCTAACATTACTGCTAATGATAATAACAATAGATATTCATAATAAACTAAATAGCTAACATATAATATTGTAAAAGCACCTAGCGTGCTCTCTACTCCCTTTTAGCAATATTTTAAACAAATTAACCATTAAAAGCGGAGCCCTTTTTCCTTTGGCCAGCATACCACGAATATACAAACGTGGAGACACTTTCCACTTTCCCTTTTCTAGAGAGCTTTTGTCCTCAAGTAAGGCATAAATGACAGTCCAATGTGTCTGTGGCACAAGGCAGTAATGATTGCATGAAATTACAGAGGCCTCAGCAGGCCTCCCCCTCCCTCTCTCTCAGGTAGCTGGCTCAGCTCTCACCCCTGCCTTCCTTTCTCTCTCTCTCTCTCTCTCTCTCTCTCTCTCTCTCTCTCTCTCTCTCTCTCTCTCTCTCTCTCTCTCTCTCTCTCTCTCTCTCTCTCTCTCTCTCTCTCTCTCTCTCTCTCTCTCTCTCTCTCTCTCTCTCTCTCTTCTTGCCTCTCACAAGCTATTCAAAGGGAATGTATAACTGAATATGAGATGGAGCGGGCGTCTTTCAAGGGCCAGAGCTAATGAGACGTTTTACCTTGAAATCAGAGCAAGACAGGAGGAGACCCTGTTGAGCTGAGCTTGCATAGGGAGATCACAATTGGGTCTGTATCCTTCAGCGAGAGAGAGGGTGTAATCCATTCCAGACAGGAATAATGCTCTCAAACCAGAGTGGATTATGACAGGAGGACATTTTCAAGCGACAAAGTAACCTCATAAATGACGCTGGCTTGTTCAACGCTAACGTTGACTGCTTTCTTTTGTTGCTTTTGTCCTGGGCGACACCTGTACGTCAACGTTAATTCTGTAGGGCTTGGCTTTCAGGTGAAAGCAACAATTACTCTCACTTGGAGAGGCACAAACTGGAACAGGGTTGGATGGAGGTGATGAGAAGGAAGCAAACAGGTACTCTTGACAGTTAGCAGTGCCAGCATGGATCAGAGAGCCATGTTATATGAGGCCAGGGATGAAAGGGGACAGGAGATTTGTGTTCTGAGGGGTCCTCTTTTTAATCAGGGGCCCAAAGAGATTGTTGCAGAGCAGGCTACTAACCAGTGTCATGCTAATAAAAGAGAATAAAATTGTGAATGGAGGGTGCAGCTAGTTATCTACACTCTAATTAGCGCGGTACCGGGAATGAGATGCTTATTTGCGTAGCATTGAGAAGAAGGGAGGCGGGAAAGCTGAAGTGTGGGGGAAGGGTAAAGAGGAGCAGCCTAAGGCCGTCCATCTTTTGTGCAATTGTATATGTGCGAACAAAGCCGCACGTCCAATCTACATTGCGCGCATGCTAATCACCGCATTTGATAATAAAAGTCATTTTGGGCCATGGCATAATTTTGTTTGAAAGATGATGGGGAAGGTTATTTATTTTTCTTAAAATAGCACGGCAAGTAATGGCGGTAATTAGCAGCAGCCAGGCTGCTATGGTGATATCACATAATTTTATTTAGGGACAAAACATGCATTTTCACGATTTAAATAATGGTACAGTTCACCAAGGTCTCAATCATAGAACAAGGGACTTAAAAACACACCAGTACTCATACACCCAAAAACGAACTATGGCCTTTTCAACAGTTTTGTTAGGAGTTCGACCCCGTGACCTTCGATGTCTGCCGTAGTCCTCATCCCCGCTTTCCCACAGACAATCCTGCAAACGAACCCATGTCAAGAGGCTCAGCATATGGCCCAGGGCCGTGCCTATTGTCTGGAGTGGCGGGGCAGGATGGGCCACCATTATTGTCACCATTGTAAGATTGGCAATGTGTCTGGAGAAGCAGACACACGGCAGGGTGAACTGATCCTGACAACTGTTTGTGCCCTTTCCCACCAATCCACAATCCCATATCAGGCATTGGCTTCACAAATCCCTGGTCAATGTTAATGTCAAGGCCCAAATCTAATGTCAAGGCCCATCTATTTCGTGCACAGTAGCTAAATGTTGAAAATATTTGTTTATTGGTACTGCAGAACATCTGTTATCCTATAAACCACCTAAAACTACTCAGTGTGTTTTCCTAAACTGTAAAATGACAGAAAAATAAATGAATCACACACCACCAGCAGATGATGAGGTATCTAAAGCATTTGGTTAAAACGAGTTTCTGTCATTCCTGGAGCTTGATCTAAAATTCTCATTCATCACCTTTTTAGGACAGGAAGGTGCCGATGGCGGAACACATTCTTGTTTGATTTGTTGAAGCTGACATGAACTCTGTGAGTAATTTTGAACATAAAGACATTACAATTATGAAATCAATTTATTTTCGATATTGAAATCCTTTCCAGGGGCAGCCCCTTAACCCCCTCTACGGCAAAGCTTTGTTGAATAATTTGGATGTGCAGACACATTTTAAAGTCGCAGAGAATTTGACTGTTAATAATAAAGAAGAAATGTACTACTCACTGTTAGTTAATGCATTACTGTTAATTAATGAGACCTTACTGTAAAGTGTTACCGCTTTATTGTAAAGTTTTTTTAAATAATTAATAATATTTGATCATTTTTCCCCAGGCCTGTCTGTCATTTTTCAAGCTTTTACAGTGTCCATAGATCACTACTGCACTCTATTTACGCCTTATTTAATATTCTTATTGGAGCACACAAAAAAATCCTGCATTTAGAGAGAAAGCTTGCACATGCCATCTTAATTAAATTGTTGCTAGGTAACAGAGGCGAGTTGGTAAATGGGCAGGGTTTCGCAAAGTGAGCAGAGGCCGTTTACACAATGGCGACACATCGCACTTGAAATACGTCCATTGCAAACTTACAGACCAACCCTTTATTTCCCCTGTCTTTCAGGCCAGCAAACAGAGGACACAATATGAGTTTCTCACCTCCAGTGGCGACTTATGGGGAGTCAGCTCCTATGGCCTTCTGGGATACTATAGGCGTAACATGCCTCCAGCCGCTGCCCAGCAACAATTCCCTAATGGCAAATACTTCTGTATAGGATCATCACTATGGTCACACATATCCAAGACCAGCTGAGCACATATGCAGGGCAGGAAAGCTGTCACATTGCGATTGTGGAAATAAATGTCTGAAGCAACTTCCCGGGAAGGCAAACAAGTAAAGTTTTTCTTTTTCTGCATAGAGACATACTGGTATTTATAACACGTGCAACTAAGCACATCCTGTGTTTGTAACAGTTCTTCATGCATTATTTCTCTCTCATTAACCTCCTTAATTTACAGACACTGTAACAGAAATAATGCTTACTTATCCTTTGCTAATTACCTTTTCCTTTTTAATACTAGGTTACTATTCTAGCAGAAGAAAAAGAAAGAGTATCTTCAGTGATAGTGCTGGTATGCCGGAATCTAAATGCTGGTGTCCCTCGGGGGCTTCGGTTGACTGGCTGTTGACCTTTGCTGCTCTCGGACCACTAGCCACAGCTCAAACAAGAGGCACAAGGGACACATCAAGGGCAAATAAGGGCTAAAGAGGATTATAGATCAGCAGACATATGCCCGACAAAGGCCGCTTGACTGAAACTTTGTAATAAATACAGTTCGTTTTTTTGCAAGCAATGGTCATGTGTGAGATTTTTTTCATCTATTTTCTTCAAATAGATCAACAGACATAGAAATTAACGTGTGTGCTTGCATAAAACAGAATGTTTTTACATGTTTTTTTTTCTGAATGCAATATTAAACTGACTGATGTTTTCATAATTTATTATTATACATAACAACAAAATACAATTAAATTACTATTTGACTTGCTGTATGTAAGGCTAAATCAACATTGCACGCTCAAGATTTTAATGAAAAATTAATCTTTAAACATTTAAAAATACCTTAGATGTAATTTTGTCCTAGTCCATCAGCTCTTTGTACTCCCATTTTCATACGCTCTCAGTTTTGATGCGCACGGTCCCTTCAAGACAGAATTAACCATTTTAATGAGATATAACAAATTAAAACAAACATTAAAAATTAATGACAAGGCATACAATAAAAACAAAGCCTTTTTAAAGATCCCATTTGTGTTAGGGCTGTCAGTACATGATGCTTTCACAAGGGGGCAGTCACTTCTGTTCAAATGCCCTCTTGTGAGCTTGTGCGAGTTCAATTCATTATGCTGTGTGTACTTAATTGCATTTCAACTGGCACTACAAACACCGTCCAACCTTAAATATTCCATAATATATAAATAACATATCTCACGTGGTATAGCTTTGTATAAAAACATGTAAAACAATGTATCCATGATGTAAACAACACAAATATGTCTGCTCTGCAACTAATGAGTTCACGCATGTGCTGTATTTGCATTATGGGAAATCAAGTAGTCTTTGAATACTGCTCTCTGTGCAAAACCAAAGCGCCCATCGTTATCTTTCTCAAGCGTCATTCCTTTCAGTCTATTCATTTCTGGACAAAAAAGAACAAGGTTAGGTCACCCATTATTACAAGTTCTCATTATTTATTTTGCTGCACTCAACTGAGCTAACACAATAATGAAACTCTCATTATGTATCACAGACAGTGGATCGGTCATTAAAAAGATACCTTTCGAGAAGATTCGCTCGTTCGGGCACTGGGAACGACGACCCTCAAAAGGACTGTTTGGTGGGCCTCAGATAAAATGGTTTGTGTGAATGGAGTCTTCTTAGGAAAAGAAAAGAGCCTCTTCGGCTGTTTGTTTTGGAATTTGTCTCATTGATCCAAGAGCGGCAACTAAAAGAGGAGGTCAGGATCGACAATGGCACTCAGGACTTTACTCCAGCGTTACATGGACGAGCACCATTCACTGTGCAGTGTGCACATTCATTCAAATCGTGATAACTCCGGATTTAAAAGATTAACAAAACTAAATTGTGTATTTCAGAGGGGTTTTTTTTATGAAGAAGAAGAAAAAAAACCTTTGTAACTATCATACGTCAACCAAATTGCTGCTGAGGAAAATGATTGGGTTGAAAAATAAAATCAGGAAAAAAGAACTTCAAGTCATGTCGTTTTCTTGATAATCATTTATTAAACAAAGTGAAAAGTAATAAATAAAGATAAGTACTTAAAATGCATTAAAGACCAACAGAGCTATTTAAGCTCAAGGGTTTTAAAACAGATCCCAGGTACTTCCCTACTGGAATACTGAGGGAGAAGAAAAAAAAGTGATTTGTCTCTTCAATTTAATCAGTTCTACCTCATATACTGTTATTTGGCATTAGGGTTAGAAACGTTTAAAGACATGCTTATTGAAAACATCTTATAAAGGGGGTACGTTTTTAGTAACACATTTCTAATACATTTTGGTCACTTGTTTAGATTTTTAATGGGAGAAAATCAAAATAAGGCAAAGGGCAAAACCCTATAGGTGAGGGTAAGACTAAAATGGCCCTGCTTGATGAGAACCAAAGATTGTGAATGTTTACAGTTAAAATAACTCCCCATTGCATCCATCAATCGTCACAGCTTGATAGTCAACAGGGAAAAAAATAACAGCTCTTAAAATTTGAGTTCAACATTTTACTGCCACGTTATATTACAAGTGTGCTGTTGATAACGGACGCACCTTTGTAATATAAATGCCCCTGCAAGTCCACAAACATACCAAATGTATATTTTGAATTTACCTGATATTTGTTGAAAGCCAAGATTATGCCATATTTGACTGTTTATTAGGGGTCAGAGGGTAGTAGATTTGTTCAAAATAAAATTCATCATAACTACAATAAAAAAAAAATCAGGCATGATCAGTACATTCATTGTCTGCGTACCCTCCAAAAACTCAAAATGGAGGATGAGAATAAGACTTTTACAGTAGGTTAACACTAAAAAAAAGACTAACAAACAAAAATAAAAATGATTTAAAAACACTTCAGATATGTCTATGTGCTGTTTTGTAACTGTAGTGCCAAAATGTCACAATATTAAAGAGGACATCTTTAAACAGCATGTTTCTTTGTGATCAAGCCACATTTGGCTCGTGCCTCTGCATGTGTGCTTTCCGATTTTCAGCAGGAAGTACTGTACACACTCATGGGGGAATACAAGTGTACTTGGCACCTTCACATGAAAGAAATCCTGTTACTTGATGCATTACAGAAAATCAATAGGCTCCATACAGAAACATGGAGCATGCTTAAGGGATGTGCTTGATGTCAGTGGACCCGGAATTCAAAGTGAAACATCTGACTGGTTAAATGACGGGGAAAGGTATCAGAAGAGCGGAGGCCACTGCTTTTTGAGTTGGCTTTTATACTTGATCAAAATGCCCTTTTTAGATTTACCCACCAGCAGCAGGGGTCACTGGGAGCCTGCAGGCACTGATGTTAACACACGAACCGTCACTCTCACACGCGCATGCACACTTAAATTATCTCTCAGTCTTCTACAGTCAAACAAGCTCTACTCGTAAGAAGGCTGGCTTCAGTCCCTCTAAAATAAATACACCTTTAATACATACTTTTCTTTTTGATCAATCCCTTCACTATACTCTCCAAGCTCGACTAAAACACTGTTTCCTCTTCGTGTATCAGCGATGAAAACCTCAGTTTCTACTTTGGAGAAGTATAACATAAAACGCTGTTCTTGTGAAATTGATCTATCATAATTTTCAACTAAACAATAAAATGTCAAAGACCATGAGTGATCCCTTGCTTTCAACCTTATGTTGGCTCAAAGACGCTAGAATGTTGCAGCCCCTTTAAAACCAGCACTATTTTGAGGTCTCCTTCTGATGCCATCCTCCATTCATTGATGCTTCAAACCAGTCCGATGAATATATCAGTGACTGCGTTATTACTACTGTCATTTTTGTATTTGCTAGGTTAAAACAATGTGTCTGTGGAGGAAGCCCATCAGAGTAGAACCCGACTGATATGGTTGCAGGAAAAGGGGAATGTTCCAGGTTCTCGTCGTGCTGCACAGTTCAGTCGAACAAGCCCTTCCCGATGCTATGCGGCCATCAGATACTGGTGGTAGAAGAGGCCGAAGAGAGAGGTGGAGAACAGGCAGGCGGCGATCCACCATGTGAAGAAGGACAGGAGCCCTCGAAATAGCAAGGGGGAGAAAACAGTCCTCAGCCCACCGAGAGCGACCGATAGCTGGGCCACAGTTTGAGAGGCCCGCATCTCGCCTTGCCCCACCTCAGCGGGGCTTGAGTCCTCATTTGATAGACACGGCAAACTCTCTTCGGGGTAAATCACCCATGAGTATCCACCTGGGGGTAAAACGAGATTATGAAGAATTCAAGAAACCGTTTAAATGCGAATGTGTCAAGAAGAACCTCACCTAATGTCTTTAGCAGCAAAGTAGTGTGTAACAGCATCACCAGAGGTGCAACGTACTGTAGTGCTATTACACACAAGTAGTAAAAGACTCGGGCGACCTGTGATAGGAAAAACAAGTTTGCAGTTAAAACATTTAGGCAAATTTCGTTCAAAACAAGCAGCTTAGCAAGAAAAGAGCTCATCAAACAGACTCGCTGAAGACTCACTGGGAGCTTAAGTACAGAGCATATGATTCTAGAGCAGATGTAAGACCAGACACCCCTGCGACTCTACAGCCATTTGCGAGTCTCACTTATGGCTTGGAACATCAAACGGGCTCTTTTCCTCAGCTCCAACTGTGGAGTGCTGTGGGTTTTGATCTTTGCGCTCCACTAAACTCAAATAGCCTCCTCATTTTGAAGCTTTGAGGGCAACAATGCTGCGCAGTCCTTTTTCATACCGACATATTTCCACCTTTGAGGAATGTCGACACTGTAATGTAGGCCCCTAGAGTGGATGCCACAAGAGGGTCCGAGTGCATTTATTAACCAGTATCAGATCAAACATCACAACCTAGTAAAGATGGGATACTTGGGATATCAGCCAAAATAAAAGGATGCATCACAGTAACTTAATTGCATATTATTAGCATTATTATGCGACTATTTATTATCTCCGGAGTGTTTAATATCAGTAAGAACGAGACATAACAAGAGCAAAAAGTGATAAGTACCATCTTTTGGAGGTCCACGGTACTAATGCGCCCCGCTTCCTTCTTCATTTGCAAGACGCCCTTCTGGGCCAGGTTGAGGTAGGCCTGGAGATGATGCCGCATCATAGCTAATCTCAGCACACACAGAAGCAGGATCACCCACAGACGCAACGTGTCGTATGTCTTCTCAGTCATTCTGAAAGCAGACGAAGAGTCACACCGAATCAGGGCAAGTAAAATTGTGCCCAAACAGAGGAGATCTAACAAAGGTCTCATTGAAATAACATCTCCTTAAGTCAATGTGATGATTAATGAGTAAAATATAGGGCAGGACTTGATAGATTTGATTGTGAAAATTGGGCATTCCACATGAGTTTTAGTGTATTGCCCAAGGATTACTCCCCTCCTGAAATACCATCAGCACCGACTTTTGTGGAAAATGTCTACCTGGGACTTAGAGGCTGAAGGACAAGTTCACCCTCAAAGGATCAACTTGGTAATCACAATGGTAATGCGTTTTACCCAAATCTCAAATCTTTTACCTATAACCTTTATTACACAACCATTACCTGTCATTCAATTACTGTGTTGTTAACTATAGACCTTATTCACACGTTTTTGAATTGTTCTGCTGATGATACAAAAATATAATTTCAAGTAATTTCAGTAGATGAAAAACTCCAGACAACATGAGCTGGAAAAATATAAGATATCGGAGCTTTAAACAGCTTTTTACAGCGGATGCCATTGAAAACCCGGTAAGTCTATCCCTCACTTTCATGGTGCTGCTCTGAATAAGGTCCATTGGAAAGGGTTTTGAAAGACTGCATTACCTACAACAGCAGTCTAATATATATAACATTTATATAGCTATTTGATCAGTTATTTGAGAAAACGTAACTATTTTAAGAGTTAGCAATTTTGTATGAATACATACGATTTGAATTGCACTTTTTAGAAAAAAAAAGCATGAAGGTTCACCCCTCAACCTTACCATCAGTGGCATGTAAGCAGATAATACAAAAACGTACAAATGAGATCATACGACTTCAGCAAGATGTAAAATAGTTACTAAATGTCATGAGAGTGTGTGGGGCCATTTGTCAAAAATATTTCCGCTCTTCATTGCACCAAACTAAGCCATTTCAGAGACAGAACAACTTATTCAAAAACAATACTTAAATTATAAAAGACACATTTTCTTTTTTGAATACTGTGTACTAATTAATCATGCACAATCAAACCAGGAAAGTATATTAAGAAAATAATCATAAGAGACAATTTAGATTGTTGACTTTAAAGTGAACATCCTCGAGTAAAAAAGGGCCTTGATGAACTTTAAAACAGGCTTTTAATTAGACAAGAACAATTCAACAAACTAGTAATGCAAAATTTTAAAATGTTGAGAAGAAAAAAGAAAAAGAAAAAAGGAGAGCGTTATTGTAAAATGAGGTACTCACAAAGGCACACTATCTTTCCCAAATGTGGGATTTGTTATGTAATCCTTTGTTATGGGCCTCACCCATAACAGTACCATAATTAAAGGGGCCAAGAAGTTGATATGCAGCAAAGTCCTGAAGGATGGACACATAAAAACAACCAATTAGACATGGCAACAAACAAGAGTATCAATATCAGTGGAGCAGTGAACATCAAATATCATGGAGAACCACTGCTTTAAATGTAGCATTTCACCAGCACAAGAAGCATGGAAGTAATCCAGGCCTTAAAGAGGTCTAACTGTAAGCTCCATAGTGTCATGAGAGCAGAAGAGGATTAGCTATGTGAGATGTGTAATGCCTAACTCCTCTTTTGTAACACAGTTACCCTAAAGCCCGCTGGCTGAAAATGGAGAACAGGTTCATCTGCAGTAATACTTGTCTGCTAACTTGCCGAGGATATAGTCAGACACTGATGTTCCACATGAATTAACATGGAAATATTGCTAGTGGCTACAATATACCAATACAAACTGTTAAAATGCATATATTCTTTCAAATGTAATGTCAAAGAAATACCAATTATTCAAACCATTAAAGTGACTGGTTTCAACATGACAGTAATTATGAGGACAAGATGTAATAAATTGTATATCGTTTTGTAACATTTACTGTGTGACTTTGCAGTTGTTTAGTGTGAGGGCATCGAGATGCATCTGGGCCAATCGCAGGCCAGGGAAGGTGAGGAAGGCTCCAATGAGAGCGCAGAGCAGTGCCAGGATCAGCTTAAAGGTCAGCTTGGATATGGGGCCCCTGCAGAGGGAGAGGAAGAGAGCAAGGCCTGTTCACCGCAGGGAAGCACAAACCATCACATACGCGGTTTAATCCCAACCCACAGAGACATGGTATACTGTATACACACACTCCCTCTGTACTGACAAAGAGTGTGGGGGGACTCACTGGGACTCAAGGCCTTGGTTCTCCAGAAACTGCACGGCACTTTCAGAAAAATTTGCAAAGCCTATGAAAGGAGAAAGGAAACGATGTATATTGACAAAGTAAATGTAAAAACAAAAAAGTAAATAGTCATAGTAGGGGTGTGCGATATATATCGCCTACGATAATATCCTCATCATTTTTGTATCGTGCGAGCTGAAATTAAATGTGAGAGTTTGACAAATTGAATGATGCATACATCTAATAAGGATAGAAAAAAATGGCCATTATATAGGCAAAACATAGTTTAAGAGGGGAAATGTTGCCTCAGTGGAAAAGTTCAATTCTGTCAGTGCTGTGAACTGACCACAGCACAGAATATGAAGAATATGAAAACCTAAATCAGCCAAGGTACTAGCACAAAAAACACTGCAAAATATTATCTAGTCATCATTATCAAAAACAAAAAATATTGAGATATTTTTAATCTATATTGTCAAAATTTCTATTTGAGTCTGAGTCTAAATATTTGAGTCTATTTAGTCAAATATTGAAATATTGAGATTGTCAATAATGCACACCCCTAAGTGCAAGTGTTTATTCCGGGCCGTGATTATAGGATCTATGGTGAAAATGATTATGGTGAGCAAGTAACACATACAGTGAGGAAAATAAGTATTTGAACACCCTGCTATTTTGCAAGTTCTCCTACTTAGAAATCATGGAGGAGTCTGAAATTGTCATCGTAGGTGCATGTCCACTGTGAGAGACATAATCTAAAAAAAAGAAATCCAGAAATCACAATGTATGATTTTTTAACTATTTATTTGTATGATACAGCTGCAAATAAGTATTTGAACACCTGAGAAAAACAATGTTAATATTTGGTACAGTAGC
Source organism: Romanogobio albipinnatus (assembly GCA_023566225.1). Lineage (NCBI taxonomy): Eukaryota > Metazoa > Chordata > Actinopteri > Cypriniformes > Gobionidae > Romanogobio > Romanogobio albipinnatus. The sequence continues at coordinate 43,596,227 of CM042242.1, forward strand.
CTTTGTTTGCAATTACAGAGGTCAAACGTTTCCTGTAGTTTGTCACCAGGTTTGCACACTGCAGGAGGGATTTTGGCCCACTCCTCCACACAGATCTTCTCTAGATCAGTCAGGTTTCTGGCCTGTCACTGAGAAACACGGAGTTTGAACTCCCTCCAAAGATTCTCTATTGGGTTTATGTCTGGAGACTGGCTAGGCCACACCAGAACCTTGATATGCTTCTTACAGAACCACTCCTTGGTTATCCTGGCTGTGTGCTTCGGGTCATTGTCATGTCGGAAGACCCAGCCTCGACCCATCTTCAATGCTCTGACTGAGGGAAGGAGGTTGTTCCCCAAAATCTTGCAATACATGGCCCCGGTCATCCTCTCCTTAATACAGTACAGTCGCCCTTTCCCATGTGCAGAAAAACACCCCCAAAGCATGATGCTACCACCCCCATGCTTCACTGTAGGGATGGTGTTCTTGGGATGGTACTCATCATTCTTCTTCCTCCAAACATGTTTAGTGGAATTATGACCAAAAAGTTCGATTTTGGTCTCATCTGACCACATGACTTTCTCCCATGACTCCTCTGGATCATCCAAATGGTCATTGGCAAACTTAAGACAGGCCTTGACATGTGCTGGTTTAAGCAGGGGAACCTTCCATGCCATGCATGATTTCAAACCATGACGTCAGTGTATTACTTAGTGTATTACCTGGTCATTGACCAGCTCCTCCCGTGTAATTCTGGGCTGATTTCTCACCTTTCTTAGGATCATTGAGACCCCACAAGGTGAGATCTTGTATGGAGCCCCAGTCCGAGGGAGATTGACAGTCATGTTTAGCTTCTTCCATTTTTTAATGATTGCTCCAACAGTAGACCTTTTTTCACCAAACTGCTTGGCAATTTCCCCGTAGCCCTTTCCAGCCTTGTGGAGGTGTACAATTTTGTCTCGAGTGTCTTTGGACAGCTCTTTGGTCTTGGCCATGTTAGTAGTTGGATTCTTACTGATTGTATGGGGTGGACAGGTGTCTTTATGCAGCTAACGACCTCAAACAGGTGCATCTAATTTAGGATAATAAATGGAGTGGAGGTGGACATTTTAAAGGCAGACTAACAGGTCTTTGAGGGTCAGAATTCTAGCTGATAGACAGGTGTTCAAATACTTATTTGCAGCTGTATCATACAAATTAATAATCTAAAAAAAAAATTCAGAAATCACAATATATGATTTTTTAACTATGTCTCTCACAGTGGACATGCACCTACGATGACAATTTCAGACCCCTCCATGATTTCCAAGTGGGAGAACTTGCAAAATAGCAGGGTGTTCAAATACTTATTTTCCTCACTGTAGTTACTTAATCATAATGCAAGAATGGCATGAAGTGATGCGAGTGATTCAAAGGTATGAAAATGGTCTACAAAGTAAAAACATGGTGACTGTCATGCACTGTCAAACCACTTTTTACTTTTGTGGACATTTTTGTCAGAAATTTAACTGGGAAGCCAAAATCTTTTCTTTTATTGTCTACATGTGGCCACACATTCCTGCTGTTAAGGGACATCCCGAAATATGAAGAAGAAGAAAAAGAAATTATATAAATAAAAAATATACACACATACATACATACATATACAGTAGCAAGAAAAACTATGAGAACCACTTGCAGAATCTGTGAAAATGTGAATAATTTTTCTTACAATTTTCTTTTTTATGATGCATTATCTTAATGCATCATGTTTCCTTCTGGAGCATCCGTGAATGTTTCAACCTTTTTATAGTAGTTGTGTTGAGTCCCTCAATTGTCCTCTGTGTCAAAAGATGGATCTCAAAATCATACAGTCCCTGCTGGAGAGGGTTCAAATATGCAAAAGATGCTAGAAAACTGAAGAATGTGCAGGACCTGGAGGATTTTTCTGAAGAACATTGGGCAGTTTGACTGCTCAAGACAAACAAGGGACTCAAGAACAACCATCACAAAACAAAAAAAACAGCCGTGGATCATTGAACGGGGTTATTTGAATAATTTCAGCTATTTTTTTGTATGTAAACATTTTTTCATGGCCAGGACAGTACTAAATCAAAAATAACATGCATTTTGTATTATCTCTTTTATTTAGTTAAAATTATTCACATTTACACAGATTCTGCAAAATATTATATATATATATATTTACTTTTTTTTTTAAAGGTGCTTACATTCTAGGACAGTGTATGAGGAGAAAGCAAGGGAAATGCAAGGGAAAACATCCAATGATTTTTTTTTAAATGAAAAAATTTAATGTACATTTTAATCACTGGCATGTTAATTTTAGAACAAAATGGTCTCCCATTCAATGTTAGTACATACTCTAAAATAGAAACAGATACACACACAAAAACAACTTGACACTACTATACCTGTCTCAAGGCCAAATTCCAGGTAGTTCTCTGTGACAATAAGGATAGCCATGGCTTTCACAAAGAAGAAAAAGGCAAAGGTGATGCAGAGGGAACGCTCACCACCCTCCTCTAGTCTGAAGTAGTGAGCCGTGAGGGAGAAAAGGATCTTCCTGAGAAAAACTGAAGCTAAGGAACATGGTCACAAAGGCACTTCTGTACACTATACCAAAAATTGCGCTCCAAAAACAGATAAAGGCTTGAATTAATTCTTTGCCTAATTAAAAGAAATATTCTGGATTATAATCAATAATAGTGTGTTATAATAATTGCTGTTCATGTAAGAGTATAGCGAAATCCTTCGTTTTTACAAACTGCTACATATGCGGTTGATAGAGCCCAAGTTGGATTTAGCAGACATTTCTTTTAAGTGCCATTACTCTCACGTATTCTACAAACAAACTCTCTGTATCACTGAATATGGTCAGTTTCTAATCAGCTTTGTTCTAAAAAGCGCATCCTAAAGGCTGGAATACACATGCCTTTTAAAATCAGAACATACAGGCACCATACAGTACACTTGAAGACTTTGTAAATGGGTTACAGAGAAAACTTTAGCATCATAGACTAAATAACCAAGAATCATACACTAACAGATTCTCAAGTCATTTTCAAACTGATAACCAAACCTCACACAGAAAAATGAGAACAATATACATTCTAAAATCGTCTAAAAATAGCAAAAGCTTAATATCCTCCAACTGAATGGAAAAAAAAAAGAGTCTGTTTACTGTCAACACTACACCATTTTCAGTGAAATCTGTCAACTCAGACTGCTCAAAATCGGCCAACTAGCATCGACTTGTCAGACTGAAAACCGGGGCAAAAATCTGCGGAAAAAGTCATGGTACAAGTCTCACATTTAGTGTCACGGCAGCAGAGAAATGCATTTAAAACATGCCCCATCAAACAGTGTCAAAGCTAATATCCCGAAAGTGAGAAACGACAAATTTGAAAAGCGTCAACAGCAGACAGAAAACGTCCAGCTGCGCCTCTTTGTTGATTATACTGGTCTAGGGTCAATCATTCAACTTGTGGCTACGTCGTGCAAATCTGCAAGGCAAGCGGGCGGCCATCTGAGAAATGTTTCAGTGACCATCTCTTTGACAAGGCCATTTTCCCCACCACACACTCTCCACTGAGATCAGGAAAAATGGCTCCTTCCTGTCCACATTCAGCCATTTGCACACATATAGACCTATCATCATCGTCATCATCTTCATCACCCTACCAGGCACCTTCCTTCGTACCTCTCCTTTTTCAAGGGAAATCAGTCCGGTGGGCCGTGAAAATTGGGCCTCCAATCTTCTGTGGCAGGCTGAGCTAGGTAAAGGGCAGTGCCTAGCGGAGGGAGATTGATCTTTGTGGACTGTGTCGGGGTTAATGTGTGTGATTTGGTGAGGCACTAGATGGGGGAAAGTAGCAGGTAAAAGGCAACAGGTGCAGCTTTCATCACTCACGGCTAGACTGCCCCTGCATCGAGACTGTGCAAATTGAGCTTCTCCACAAGGGTTGACTTTTACAAAGGATGTTTTAACATTTAAGGACTATGGACATGTTATTGAATAAAGTACTTTAAAGGTTCCTTATGTAGTTCTGTTAAAATGGCAAAAGGCTCCCTATATAAATCAAATCATGTGTTGATAAATTACATTATGGTCTTCATGCAAGTGCAGTGGAACATGCTAGATGTCATCTGTAAGTTATTTAAACAATATTTTCAAATTATTCTATTACTAGTGGTGTTTGTCAGTGGTCATAATGTAATTTTTATATATATATATATATATATATATATATATATATATATATATATATATATATATATATATATATATATATAAAATTACATTATGACCACTGACAGGTGAAGTGAGTAACACTGATTATCTCTTAAGCACGGCACCTGTCAGTGGGTGGGATATATTAGGCAGCAAGTGAACAATTTGTCTTCAAAATTGATGTGTTAGAAGCAGGAAAAATGGGAAAGTGTTAGGATTTTAGCGAGTTTGACAAGGGCCAAATTGTGATGGCTAGACTGCAGCTCTTGTGGGGTGTTCCCAGTCTGCAGTGGTCAGTATCTATCAAAAGTGGTCCAAGGAAGGAACAGTGGTGAAACTCCAACAGGGTCATGGGTGGCCAAGGCTCATTGATGCACGTGGGCAGCGAAGGCTGGCCCGTGTGCTCCAATCAAACAGACGGGCTACTGTAGCTCAAATTGCTCAAGAAGTTAATGCTGGTTCTGATATAAAGGTGTCAGAATACACAGTGCATGGCAGATGGGGCTGCATAGCTGCAGACCAGTCAGAGTGCCCATGCTGACCCCTGTCCACCGCCAAAAGCGCCAACAGTGAGCACGTGAGCATCAGAACTAGACCAGGAAGCAATGAAAGAAAGTGGCCTGGTCTGATGAATCATGTTTTCTTTTACATCACATGGATGGCCGGTTGCATGTGCATCACTTACCTGGGGAACACATGGCACCAGGATGTACTATGGGAAGAAGGCAAGCCAGCGGAGGCAGTGTGATGCTTTGGGAAATGGTTTGAGGAGCACAACAACGAGTTTGAGGTGTTGACTTGGCCTTCAAATTCCCAAGATCTCAATCAAATCGAGCATCTGTGGGATGTGCTGAAAAAACAATTCGATCCATGGAGGCCCCACCTCGCAACTTACAAGACTTAAAGGATCTGCTGCTAACACCTTGGTGCCAGATACCTCAGCACACCTTCAGGGGGACCAACACAATATTAGTCATAATGTTACGTCTAATCCATGTATATAATTTTTATTATGTTATAGAATATACAACAACAAAAATTATAGATGATAATTTGTTTAATGATCTTGAAGGACAAAACGTGTTAAGTATGATCATAGAGCTTATTTTTTTTCAAAAATTAAAAAGCTAATGGAAAACTCCTATAGGGCTTTTGTTGAGGGAACCAGTGTGATGCTAATTTCCAGGTTGGCCTATTATACATCATCACTGCAGCGCACTATAAAGTATTTTCTTAAATAAAAAAAAATTGGTTACACTTTATTTTAAGGTGTCATTGTATATTAGGTGTAATGATATAATTAAATACCGAGTAATATTTAGTAACTACATGTACTTAGGGTTAGGGATTGGTTTAGATTGAGTTGCATGAAATTATGCATCATTTACTGTTAATATGGTAAGTACATGTAACATATGTGACAAGGACACTGTAAAATAAAGTGTTACCAAAAACTTTACTGATCCCAATTGTTTGGTGGTATTATATATCAATTATAAAATAATAATTCCTGAAATAGGGAAAAAAGACCATGTTATTTATCAACTATGGTAATAATGAAATAATTACAAGAATAGGTAACAATAAAATAGGAAAGAGGTAATGCCAAAGATGAAATGAGGAGGGAAAACTCCTTCAGTAGCTCTAGCTCAAAAAGGATACATGACAAAGGCCAAGACCAGCAGGCTCCACACCACACTGATGTTCATCTCCCCACTGGGCTCCACCACACAGAAGTACAGTTCAGTGATGAGATACACCACTGTGGCGGCCACCGTAAAATCCACCAACCACTGGAATTCAGGAAAATAATGCAGAGCTAGATAAAAAGATAGCCAGACAAAAAAAGATGCTTTAGAAAGCAGACTTTCTATGATACTTCAAGCTCAAGGATTCATTGGGTATATAATGACAACAGGTGAGTTACCAAGTGTGTCCACTTCTGCAATGCATTTAGTCTCCAGCTGAAGGTCGATGTCTTTGGGTATAGTCATCGGCTTGTTCTCCAAGTGTCCATTGTACTTCCTGAGAAGCAAAACGTGAACATAGCACATATAATAGTTATGCACTGAAAGTAGGCTAAACTGAAAAACACACACACACACAAATTACCAAGGACATTACTGTGTTATTTTTCTCCATTCACTTGCCAGTATTATTGCATGAATTGAATTTAAAGTTGCTTTTTATTTATGCTTTTGAACAAAAATTGAATATAAAATCACAACAGTTTATTATTTATTTTTCAAAGCACATTATTCAAAATCTCGGCCAAACAAATAAGAATAATTAGCATACTTTATAAAAAAAGTTCAACATGATAAGTGTTCTTCAAAGTAGCCGCTGTTATCATTCTCTGTTGCCCAGATAAGACAGAATTTATTCAAGAGCATCAGGGCTACTTTATCCATTAATTTATGTTTCAGCACTTTTATAAGTGACTTCAGTTGTAGGATGATGGGGCTTCTCTGGCATTTAACCTCATCACACAATGCAACGCGTCACATGACTCATGTCTCTTTCCTGATGCTGTGAAACCTGGTTGCTGTGTGAAGTGGGATGCCATCATCAGGGTGAGAAAAACTTTTAAAGACACTTTTATTTCATTTATTTTGTAATACCCAGCTAACTTTTGTGGGACGTCAGAGTTTAAGTTGATTAAACTAAGGAAATGGTTTCATAAATCTGTCATGTTCACTACTGACCTGCTCTTCACTGTAACCCAAAAAATATATATAGCCTACAATGAATGACTAGCTTGAGCTGTATTCAGATGTGACTAGTTTTCCTAGAGGACATTAGAGAAATTTGTTTTTCACAGGTGTACTTTGTGATTTGAATCCCATTCAAATCTGCCATGTCTGTGTTTTTCTTACACAACCTCCAAATTCCAGTAAAAATTACCCACTGCTTTTCAGCAAACTCAGTCCTCCGCGAAATCTAATCCCGTCCGAATGCGAATGTCTGTGATTGCTGTGTTGTGTTTTTTGACATACCTGAGCTATCGTTTGCACACCAATTTTCTGCATACTTTCTTTTCATTTCAATATAGATGGTCTTGAGTATTAATACTACTATAATTATTACTATAACATAGGTCAGATTTAAAACATTATTCTCAAGTCAATATGTCCCCGCAATTATTTATGTGGTAAAGAAAATGTCACCCTAGTCTTGTCTGGACTTGTTCGTTCGTCTTTGGCTCAAGCTTGACGTTATTATTTCCCAGACATAGTTTTTAGTATTGAGGTCAAAGTCCACTTGCCTTGCGTTCGCAGATTTGAAGTGTTTCTCCCTATTACAGTGACTTTATTTTTGCATGTTCTGCAGACAGGGTGACCATCTTCGATTAAGTTTCCCTCAGGACTTTTGTAAAAGCCAAAATATGACCACACCTCTGATTTGGCTGAAAAATCTCCCGGGGCTGTCACTGCCTTCTGCCATTTCTTCTCATTCAAAAAACAATGTTGCGCTTACTGATGCTGACTGGACAGGATTTACAGCGAGTTTTCAAAATCGTGATAATCAAACACGGTTTTAAAGATAATTACATTTTAAACGATATTACTAACCGTCAGCACATTTTATCGTGGTTTCTCATGAAACCGGTAATCGTTCCATCCTTACTGCTAAGACTGCCCATTTTAATATCAGTGTCAGATAAGACACTTGTCTAGATTTCTCTGCTCACGTTATGTGGGTTTAATATAAACAGCCACTTCTATAAACTCATGTGAAGTTAATTTATATAGGGTTTTTATAATAAATTAAAATATCAATAAATTATTCATAGACATATACAGAATACAGGATGCACGCAACCTTCTGTAAGGCCCACATCTAGAAAAAGCACTTTACTTTCACCTTTATAATAAACACGGAGATGTAAGTCCTGTCTGAATCAGTCAATGAAATCATATTGTTTAGAAAACCAATCCAGTTCGAATAGGGCTTTGAAGAGCATTGAAATAGTGTCCTAGTCCCTTTGACCTTTAAGTAAAAACACTTTATTATCATTGTACACAATACAATTTAGGCAGCGGCTAAGTGCAAATAGCGATAGATGCTATTTAGTATTTATTTACATTCTACTAAGTGAAAATAGGGATACATTCTATTTACGCCATGTAAAAGTATCAGTTCTTATATGTGTAAATAGATGATTTATACTTTATTTTGGAAGATACATACTATTTGCACCTCAGTACTGTTGTACATTAACAGGATGCAATAATAACAGAGTGTAAATGATTATATTTATGCCGCCTTAATGGAACAATAAATGCCCTCCCTACACCTACCCCTAACCTTACCCAATAAATACTCTTATTATTATTATTATTAAAGATTTCGTTTATTTCCACTTTTATACTAGCATAATTTTGACTAGAAAATGTGTTACCTTTACACTACTATTCAAATATTTAGGGTTGGTAAGATTTTTTTAATGTTTTTGAAATTCTCTTATGCTCACCATGGTAGCACTTTTTTTGATCAAAAACACTGTAGTGAAATATTACAATTTAAAATATTTCTATTTTAATATATTTTAAAATGTAGGCCTAATTTATTCCTGTGATGCAAAGATGAATTACTCCAGTCTTTAGTGAGACATGACCCTTCAGAAATCATTCTAATATCCTGATTTCTTGCTCAAACAGCATTTCTTATTATAATCAGTGTTGAAAACATTTGTGATGCTTAATATTTTTGTGGCGACCGTGATTTCAAGATTCTTTCATGAATGGAAAGTTCAAAAGACAAACATTTATTTGAAATAAAATCTTCAGCAACATTATGAAATGTCTTTACTGTATATTATGATCAATTGAACTTTTCAGGGCACCTAATTATTATAAATGAAGCTAAATTTAATAAACTATTTTAATTATTCCCATTGACGAGCAAGCAAAAGAATGGAAAGAACTGCAAAGCAGGTATCAACGTGTGGGATCGGCAACTTGGTTCAAAGGACAGCAGATTTTCCGCAGACTAACGGAGGGCTCTGTCTCTATTGGAAACCAAGCACTAAAGTTTGCACATTTTACTGGGGATTAGAGGAGCCCTCCTTGCTCTTGAAAAAGAGCTAAATCTATACAACGTTCAAATCAAACATATTTCCACCCGTCTCTAATGCTGTCTGCATGACAAAGAATAGAGAAATGAATGTCTGGCTCTGCTGGGAGCGGTGGGATATTGGAAAGGGGAACAGGCCTTCGCGTGAACGAGTCTAGTATGCAAGCTTTTTGCTCCGTGGCTCCAAGCCAGCTGAACCTGAGATTCTTGGACTGTTCCTTCGGGTCTCTGTTGTTTACATAGGTCAGTATGCACAATGGTGTTCAGCACAAAAGCACTGTGGGCATGGTAGTCTCTCTGCACTGGATTGCGGCATACCTGCCTGACAAAATAGCCCAAGAGCTCCCTGCAGAGCAAAAATGGGCTTTTGTCTGAGAACAGGAGGTAGGTATAATAGAGCTGACTATCAAAACTAAGCTTCTAGACACGGGCTAGTCTACCTTTTCAGGGAATTAGCATTGTATGCATAGTCCACAGCTTTCATCCACAGCGGAATATAGGCAACAAGGCTGCTTGATCTTCACAAGCAGTCAAACAAAAGTCAAAAGTGCACAAATCTAGAGAAATGCTGTGTTGTACCTGTCCTTTTTGCTCTTTCCTCCTTTCTGCTGCTTTCCAGCCAAAGTCCTCAGCTCGTCTTCTGTGGGGTGCTGATACCAACGTAGACTAACAAGACAAAGAGAAGTATATTACCATCTCTGAAATACAAAGAGCTCTAGAAAAACATGTGTATGCTACCATTCTATATATATATATATATATATATACACATATATACATTTGGGGTCGTAAGATCTTTTTTGTCTCTTAATGCAAGGCTGCATTTATTTGACCAGAAATACAGTAAAACATTGATATTGTAAAATGTTATTACCATTTAAAATTTAAATTGTAAATTCGTTTTCTTAATATATTTTAAAATGTAATTTATTTCTGTGATGGCAATGCTGAATTTTCAGCATCATTACTGGTCTTCAGCAACACATGATCATTCAGAAATCATTCTACTGATTTGCAGCTCAAGAAACAATTATGTTGAAAACAATTAAGCTGCTTATATTTTTGTGGATTTTTAAACCGTGATACATTTCTTTCAGGACTATTTGATTAATAGAAGTAAAAAAAACAAAAAAAAAACAGCATTTATAAAATAAAAATATGTCAATGAATATTAAAATGTAACATTGTAATAGTCACTTTTGATCAATTTAATGCATCACTATTATTATTATTTTTTTTAAGTCTTACTGACCCCAGACTTGTGGTCAGCACTGTTGTTTTAAATTTTTTTTTGAAGGTTGAAAGCTTCAGACTGCATTCATTGGAACTCCATGGAAAAGAGCGGCAAGCGCAGCCTTCTGAATTTCTCCTTTTATGTTCCACGGTAGAAACAAGGCATATGAGAGTGGAAAGATGCGAGTGTAAATGATCACAGAATTTAAATGTATATGTACACTATTTCTCAAAATGATAAAGGTTGTTTTCTGCTAATAAAATGAGCAGAGCTTTGGTGGCGAACATTTACCACAACCCCTTCAACTTTGTTTAGAATCTGGCCTGTCACGAGCCCTGAGAGGGCTGTACTGCTTTCAGTTGTTTTCGCATGTTTACTTCCTAATGAAAACTTAATTATGAAAGTCTCCTGGGTAACACTTCAAGCCCTGCACTCAAGCCAGAGTTTTCCCAAACTATTTTTACAGCCAAAAACAAGCACAGATGAATTATTGAGCACATTTGGAGGAGCTGTTTACTCTAAACACATATGGCGCTAATTAAGGGGGGGAACAAGCATGGCTTGTACTTTCGTTAGCGGTTCTCTTGGGTTGCAGCGCTTTTTGATGATACCCTTTGGTCTTACTGAAACCCCATAATGATGCATTTTTGATGGGCCCTTAATATGAACAATAAAACACGGGACATGCTCGCAAAGTAGAGCAGGATCTGTGGTTTGTGTTGTTAAGGCTGCCTTGCGGATAAAGATGCCATTTTAGGTTGACCATTGAGAGGGATGTCAGAGTGGCACAGTGGGCTGTACTTCCTCATTACCTGCCACTGCAGAGGAGCCATCGTGCAAAGGAATAGTGGGGTATGATCTTCTGAATCATGCTGGCCATTACCATGGTAACCACCAGCTGCACACTGATCACACCCTGAAGGGAAAGAGTGAAATATTAGAACACTTTCTGATGGCACCAGCAAGAACACAGAACAGCACTCAGACTAGTTACGAGCCTCAATTGCCGTTTTGGTTGGCAAGAACATATGATTTTGAAACCAAACTAGAAAAATGTTAGATGAAATTCTTGCACATATGGATTTAATGAAAAGAAACGGAATGTTTTAAGGCACCCACACACACTACACAAAAACCAGGCTGATTTTGGGCCCAAATCTCCCGTTCTGACAATCCTAGGTAAATTCCCAATTATCTTGAAGTTTATACAGATTATTTTATCAGATTTTCCTGTGGTGTGAGCAGGGTTTAAAATTAACACCCGCCAAATGTGGGTAAAAATCAAAAATCAACTGTTTATATATATTTTAGGTAAATTGTGACGTAGTTAATCTAGATTATTTTTAAAAATATATTTTTGGCTAGTAGAAGTTCTGAATGGCCGGTGATGCTGCATTCACACGGGGCATTGGCGTCAACAGCTCTTATTTACTTTAAATGGGTGACGTCATGCGCTGCCGAACTGAATTGTAGGTTCAGTTGCCTCACTGCCGTTGCTCGCAGCAGAAGTTGAAAAGTTTTCAGATTGCCTATGCAAATTGCAAATATGCAAACCCTAGCAAAGACGTTAGCCAACTTCATGCATGTAACACCGAAAAAGTAATATGATTGGCTGTAGTCACTATGACGGTCGCGTCAGCACCAAGCTTCAAACACGCCCTCCGTTAAGCTTTGGTGCCGACGCCCCGTGTGAATGCAGCAGTAAAAATGTTAATTTCAAAAAACCTGGGTGTGAGGTAGGGCTGGACGATTAATCAAAAACTAATCGAAACCGAAATTTAGAACCTCTAATCGACGTAATTTTCCCATGTCGGTTATTTCGGTTTTAGTCACGTGACTCCACCCCGTCGGTCACATCAAGTGCAGTTTGCAGGCACAAGGAAAGATGCAGGAGCAGTTATCTTTGTTTATAGATGCTCAGAATTCTATTGTAATTGCATGTTTTACACAGTTTATACACGCAAGTTAATCGCGTTCTTATATGCGCTGATACACACACACAGAGACAGCGCACGCAAGACCCGAAGCCAGATCACTTTCACTTGCGTCCTCAAGAAGTTTGTCAATTAAATGAGTTTAAAGGCTTGCCAGTTTGAACATTAAAGCGATTGTGCACTATTCAAGAATAACGTTATGGAAAACTTCTCCGTTCAAGGCTTATGAGCTTTTTTCTGGGACACAGAGAGCCAAGCCGTGTCGTATCTCGGACAACGCACCCGCCCTGCAGCCAGATCAATTTCCTCACAAAGCTTTGTCATTTGTATGCGTTTTAAGGCCTGCCAGTTTGAACATTGAAGCGATTTTAGTCCATCAGATGTGTATTATGTTGAACTAATGCCTGATTATATTGTGACACACGAACACTCACAGACAGAAGCTTGCACATCACGTGAAGATCGCACGCAGAGGAGCGCAGAAACTCATTGTCAACACAGTAGCTTAGAAACTCAACCGTTATAGCATAGATTTTAATACCTTTTGAAGTAAGTACAAGCTTCATAATTAATAAAGATGTATGACTAATTCACACACACACAATCACTCTCTATCATTAATGCATTCAAATAAATGAAATGTAGGCCTACTGTTCTAATGTTATCTGATGTACAACAAACAGAAATCTGCCCCATAGACAATAACTGCTGAAAAGTGAGCAGTTTCCTTCAAGTATTTTAAAATCACAACAAAATGCACTTTTTCATTAGAAAAAAATATCCCACCTTTAATAGTAGAAAATATTTACAGTACAAACCTTATCAGTGAACTATGAGGGCAAAAAAAGAAAGAAAAAAAAAGAAAGAAAAAAAAGAGCAAAATAATCGTTCATTAATCGTAATCGAACGTTGGGTTACTTCTGGTGTCTACACAATATATATTGTATTATTTACTTTTAATTCAGTGTTATATTGTTAAAAATAAAATAAAAGTATTGCAAAGTAAACGTCAACAAAGTAGAAATTTCTCAAACTTTTACTGACCAAGTTAAAGTTACTTATTTTGCTTTGTTAATTTTACTTTACTTAGTGAAGTGGAATTTACTTAATTCCATATGAGAAATATACTTAAAATCTGAGGTCAAAGCAAATTGTACTTATTTTTTGTCAGTGCTGTCGTGTATGGAAGCTTGTTTACACCACAGAATAAAATGTAAAAAAAAAAAAAAGTAATTGCGACTTTTTCTTTTAAAATTCTACCATTTTTTTTTATTATTTTCCTCGGAATTGCAAGTTTACATTAATTTCTCAAAATTGCATGATATAGTCACAATTGTGACTTTAACTCGCAATTGCAACTTTTTATGTAAACTCACAATTGTGAAATAAAAAGTTGAAATTATCTTTTAAAATGTTTTATTCTGTGGCGGAAACAAGCTTCCATAGATGTATGGGTGGGGAAACCTGAGGACAAACGCAAACGCACTCTGCAGATTGTCAGGTGGAATGCAGTTATACCCAATCAGATAGCGAGCTGACGGAAGCATAACACGGCATCATCCAAAGTAACCTTTTACCTTTTTTCCCATGAATTTTTTTGTAAAAAGCAGTATAAACACCATTACGTTCATTTCTTCTTGTCCGTCATCTGCCATGTTTGTTTACTCTAAAGTCACGTTTGATCGTGAGATTTTGTGAGATTTCACGTGTTCAGCGTCGGGACTCTGGTTGTTTGTGAATGGAATCTATTAGCCTGTTCCACATACATTTTAGGAACAAAACCGTTAAATCTATATGTTTTTTTTTTTATTGTCATGTTTGTGGTCCTTGTGGGCCTTTAAGGGGGAAGAAAAAAAAGGCAAAGGTAATGGATTTGTTGCCTCAAAGGTAATAACCTTTGCAAATGATGCAGATTTCCCCAGTCAAGCACCTACTCTGTAATTTCCTTTAACAGCCCAGCATCAAACTATCCCAGCTACAGCGTGGGAGGACTGCTGGCATCAATGGGCAATCTCACTATCCACAAGGCACAGTGTCCTGCCCCTGTGTAGAGGATGGTGATGTGCATTCAAATAATCGCTGATCCGCACAAATTGCTATGTGCCAAGCTAGCCATTCCTAAACACACAAAACATTTTTACATGGCAACATGGCTAGACTGTCACTCAGGAATGAAGGAATCATGAATCATATTGTAGAGCAATTCAATCACATGGCAGAAAATCTAGGGAATTATCTGAAATATTGTGTGATGTGATATCGTAATTTTGAAAGGTTGACTTGTTGAATTCTGTTCCATGACTTTGGAACCTAATTGTCAAGAGTTGTGGTATGCAATGGTCACATATTCTTGAAAATCTAGCAGTTTATTTCCCTATTATTTCACTATTAAGCACCTCTGGAAAAGTCTAACAAAACTTGACAGCGTCATAAAATAAGCAACACCAACAGCACTAGTACATTAAACCAGTGGTTCTCCCCTTTGTCCAAGACAACATTCAAAGGCCTTCCTATCTCAGCTGATGTACCTCTGGTATTTATGTAAAAAAAAAAAAAAATTTTTAACAGGTTTTATGTTATTATGAAAACAGTATTTTCAAGTGACTACAACTACAAGTCACACTGGGTCAAAACCGCATGATTAAAAACATCAAATTCGGAAATAAATGTAAAATACCAGTAAATAACAAAACATCTACAAACATGTATTTTTAGTTACCCTGACAGGCCTCACTCTACA
Source organism: Romanogobio albipinnatus (assembly GCA_023566225.1). NCBI lineage: Eukaryota > Metazoa > Chordata > Actinopteri > Cypriniformes > Gobionidae > Romanogobio > Romanogobio albipinnatus. Next base: position 43,611,421 of record CM042242.1, read on the forward strand.
CACAACCTTTTTGTTTCCTTGCTTCTATGAGGAAAAAAAATGATTGTACTGTTTGTTTGTTTTTTTTTTCAACAGATAGATAGATATTATATTTGCTCACTGTCTCCAAGTCAGTCTAAACGGTACAAAAATTCATTCAGTTCTTTAAAGTTAATAACCTTTGCTCTATTTGTCTTGACTTCCTTAGTCAACTATACTGTGCTCTTTTAAAAACCACAGCAATTATTCCAGTTAGAGGATCAACAGCTGTAATATTTAAGCACTGCTGCCATTTAATTCACAGTAAAACACAGTGAAAAATGAGTTTCTCTCAGCATACATTTCACTATGAAAAGCCCTCTCTCTGTGCAGCACAAATGCAAAGCTTTCCATAACAACTAAAATGTTATATTTCATCCCGCTTTTCACCACTTTGACAATACCTGCACAGAGGTAGAGCCACACAATGGCATAATAGCTATAATGTGCTGGTCTGAAACACATGAAAGCTGCCACATGCTTCTTTTCGCTGCTGGTCACAAACACCTCTGAGAGAACACAAGCTGATGCCAGACTTCAGTGTTCCCTTCACTTTACCTGAAACAGACAGCCATGAGAACTATACAGCCAATAAGAATGCATGGGAGACTGCTATTAAGTTGAATCAATGGATGTTAGTCATGCGTGGGCTGGAATAAAGTGTACATTTTAATATGTTATTTTATAAACACACACTGACATGATCAAAGTGCTCAGGAAATTCAGCAATCAGTTTTATTTGTGAATTACCTACTTTATGAAGAAATGACATTTTATGGAGAAATAAATATCATTTTATTCCTTCAGAAAACATGCATCCATGTGAGAGGAATGCGGATTTTTAAATATGAGGATATTTCCTGAAAGGTACAGTTGAAACACTTAATGTCCATCATCCAACTGTCAATGTTGCAACTTCCCTTTGACTCAAACCATCAGAAAAGTGTCACACCTTATGATACCAACCTAAAACCCTGGACCATTCTCCTTAAAAGCGTGACAAAAAAAATGGGATGCTTGCTTCCCTTGCTGGGGAAGTTTGATCCTTCAGTCTAAGTCACCATGAGAGGTTGGGGCAGAAGAGGTAATTGAAGCAGCATGGGACACTTATCTGCCACACTGCCAGTGAGCTGGACAGCACAGGGGCCAAATGAGCTATGAAGGGGGCCATGGAAGATAACCAGCAGGTCTAGAAGCTCAGTCACCATGAGATAATGTTCAGGAGGAGAGTTGCTCTGGTAAAGTATGGATTTTTGAGCTCTTCAAAAACAGCTCAACAGCCTGTGGCGACACATCAAAATTCGAGATTAAAATTGCAATTACCGTAATTTCTTTCCATTACCCAAGTTATCACTGATATGTGGTAGATTATCATTTAACAAGTCACAAAGACTAATGCTAGTGTGGAAAGAAACTGATATCAACCTAAAACTGATATAAGAGCATTATTATTAGATGATACACTATAATGCCAAAAGTTTTGGGATGCCTGCCTTTACGTGCACATGAACTTTAATGATATCCCATTCTTAATCTGTAGGGTTTAATATGGGGTTGGCTCACCATTTGAAGCTATAACAGCATCAACTCTTCTGGGAAGGCTTTGCACAAGGTTTAGGAGTGTGTTTATGGGATTTTTTGACCATTCTTCTAGAAGCACATTTGTGAGGTCAGGCACTGATGTTGGACAAGAAGGCCTGGCTCGAAGTCTCAGCTCTAATTCATCCCAAAGGATGTCAGGACTCTGTGCAGGCCAGTCAAGTTTCACCACACCAAACTCCCCTCTCTCGATGTCTTTATAGACCTTGCTTTGTGTACTGGTGCACAGTCATGTTGGAACAGGAAGGGGTCATCCCCAAAGTATTCCCACAAGTTGAGCATAAAATTATCCAAAATGTTTTGGCATGTTGAAGCATTAAGAGTTCCTTTCACTGGAACTAAGGGGCCAAGCCCAACCCCTGAAAAAAAAACACCCCACACCCTAATCCCCCCTCCACCAAACTTTATACTTGGCACAATGCAGTGAGGCGAGTACCGTTCTCCTGGCAATCGCCAACCCAGACTTGTCCATCGGATTGCAAGACAGAGAAGTGTGATTTGTCACTCCAGAGAACATGTCTCCACTGCTCTAGAGTCCAGTGGCGGCATGCTTTACAACACTGCATCCCACGCTTTGCATTGCACTTGGTGATGTCAGGCTTGGATGCAGCTGCTCGGCCATGGAAAGAAACCCATTCCATGAAGCTCTCTACGCACTGTTCTTGAGTGAAGGCCACACAAAGTTTGGAGGTCTGTAGCTATTGACTCTGCAGAAAGTTGGCAACTTCTGCGCACTGTGCGCCTCAGCGTGTGCTGACCCCACTCTGTGATTCTACGTGGCATACCACTTCGTGGCTGAGTTGCTGTTATTCCCAATTGCTTCCACTTTGTTATAAAACCACTAACAGTTGACTTTAGTACTGAGGAAATTTCACGAATGCACTTATTGCACAGGTGGCAACCTATCACGATACCACACCTGAATTCACTGAGCTCCCGAGAGCGACCCATTCTTTCACAAATGTTTGTAGAAGCAGTCTGCATTTCAAGGTGCTTGATTTTATACACCTGTGGCCATGGAAGTGATTGGAACACTTCCAGGATTCAATGATTTGGAGGGGTGTCCCAATGCTTTTGGCAACAGTGTATATTAATTACATCACCTTAAAACCACATATAAAAGCAATCTATAACATACTGCCACCAGCGGTACAGAACTATAAGTTCTGCTGAGAGTTAAATATTAATGGAGCATTTACAGAATGTCCCACTAACCACACTTGCCGCCTTGGCCACTCGAGAGTGCGTACACGTGACACAGTGTATGTGTGCAAAACTAACCCAGGTCTGAGTGGTATTTGAGGCTAAGTGTATCCCATCATTCATCATGTTAATGTACTTGTGTGTGCAGGAAACCTTAGTAGGGCTGCAACAACGAATTGATAAAATCGATAAAAATCGATTATTAAAAGAGTTGGCAACAAATGTCATTATCGATTTGTTGTGTCCCGCGTCTATTATGCCCCTCAATAAGACGCAGAGATGTTTGAGTATAAATAAAAAGCTCGGTTGAGCGCAAAGCAGAGTGGAAGCAGGCGAGCCGTGCTGTACCCGTCGTACCACGCAGCGGAAAAGCAAACCGAGCTAAGCGTTCCAGTCAAAAAGCGCCATTAAAGGTCCCGTTCTTCGTGTTTTTTTGAAGCTTTGATTGTGTTTACAGTGTGCAATATAACGTGTTCATGTTTCGCGTGTAAAAAAACAGTATTTTTCACACAATTTACTTATCTGTATACCGCTGTTTTCACTGTCCTAAAAACGGCTGATGAGTTCCTTGTTCTATGAAGTCCCTCCTTCAGAAATACGTAACGAGTTCTGATTGTGCCAGCGGTTCCTGTGTTGTGATTTGACCGCAGCTTAGCGCACGTTGCACGGTTCCGGTGTTGTGATTCGACAGCAGCTTAGCGCACGTAACTTGCACGGAAAGGTCACGCCTCTTAACGGGAGATATATGCTTAATGATCTCTACAGCGTCCCTGGGAAAGCCAAACAAAGGTGATTTGACTCCGGGATGAAAATAACAGCGTCTCGATGACATGGCGACAAACACAGTCAAACGCAACAATTCCTTTTCTCTACGCGACACGTCCTCTTCTCCACGTGGGACAGCAACAAGACCACGCCCCCTTTTTTCGCGTATTCCTGTGGGCGGAGGTTAGTCTGTTCTACTGTTCTACTGACGTCATTTATGAAGGAAGTACCAGGATGTAGTCCAAGCCGGCCGTTCGCTGTAGGCTTTGAAAGGGAACTTCTGTTAAATAAAATATCTCGCTTGGCATTGAACTTTGAGCTTTATAATTTTACAGGTATTATTTATGCTCTAACAGCAACATTACACACTAACTAAAGTTTGAACAATGGGATCACGAAGAACGGGACCTTTAATAAATCGAAAAAGTGTGTTGATTGCAGCAAAAGCGACGCGACATGGCATGGCATGGGAGCACCACAGTGGTGATTCACCACCTAAAATGAAAACATCTTGGAGTCCTTGATGAGGAGGAAGGGAGTTCAACAGCAGGCAAACGTTAATTCTGCCTTCACGTGCTCTCGGAATTATCGTAAATACGAGTTTCCTAGGTAAACATTGCACATGAACAACCTCACATTTTGAAACTTGAATGCAATGCGCTCGTAATCACGACTTCAGAAGTCGTAATCATCAAATTTCCGATAGCACGTGAAGGCAGCATTAGTCACTACAAAATCCCACTTTTGTTCCGTTTCGAAGTGAGGAGCTGGACGTCCCCCCAGTAGCTCTTCTGGTGCTTGTTTACTCGTTATCCAGCTTGACAAGCATGACAAGTTAGCGTTAGCTTGTTAATAACAGTAGTAAAGCAGGGGTGGTATAGTTTGCAAGACTAAAGACACGTTTTTATTCACTTGCCTTTTTTGGCCCATTCATTTTTCAATCTGTTGCTATGTTAATTTCGTTGACAAATAATTTGTCAGTATTTTAATCAACAACATTTTTCACAGACAAAAACGAGACGAAAATCAAAACCTTTGAATGACAAAAACTATGACTAATATCTATTGTCATTTTCGACAAAGACATAAGGATTCATTATATTTATTTATTATACATTATTTATTTAATCTATAAGGAATGTTGTATGCAAGTTGTTATAAAGAATGCATATCATTCATTGAAAATAAGACATTGTGTTCTTCTTTAGGAGGAGTAGTTTTATTTAATTGTTACATAATATTTTTTAATATGTCACAGCAGTTAAATCTGTGTCTGGATTTAATATCATTCATACTAATAGGTTAATACAGTAAATGTGTTCTCCAGGAGTATATAATGGGTTTGGACATTTTAGAGAAATTCTTAATGCATTACAATTTAACTAAACCCATTAATTTTGTTTGTGAGTGTGTGCGTCTGAGTGTAGTGTAGAGGACAAGTTCTAACATCCTGTTAAGTTTTATGATTAGTATTTTTCTTTATAAAAAAAAAATAATAATTTTTTTTTTTATAGATTTATTGTAGCAACCTGTGACATTTCTAAAGATTTTTTGCACTGTAAATTTGCACTGAATTTTCTTGAATAAAGGACTGGAAATGAATGGGTTTTTAAATCAAATTAATCGATTAATCTATGAAATAATAGACAGATTAATCGATTATTTAAATAATCGTTAGTTGCAGCCCTAATCGTAAGATTAAGGAAAACTTTCTAGTGTAAGATAACTTAATTGGAGAAAGAAATGGTAGTTAAATAGTGTTGCACAACGTATTGGTGTATTTCATAAAACACTTGCAACTGCTTTTTATCACTATCATTACAAGCACCACAAAACTGCCACATGTTACATTCATGCCACCTTAAAATTAAGTAATTTGAAAAAAAACAATTGATTGTATAGATATAAATAAATATAATATAGTATTAGTATGTAAATAATACGTAAATATAGTCCTTGCAATATAGTTTTACACCACAATATTTTACGTTTGTCTCATCAGGTAATCAACAGTTCTACAGACACTTGCGGTCTTCACGCTAACTTGAACCAAATGCATGAAATATGGGTAACACTTTATTTATTTTTTTTAGTGTCCATGTTACATGCATTTACCATAGTAATAACAGTAAATGATGCATAATTACAACAAGCCCTAAAGCAAAACCCTAACCCTATAGTAAGTTCATGTGAGATAGTGGTCCAGTGGGTTAAACCATGGAACTGATATGCAGAAGGTTGCTGGTTCGATCCCAGCGGTCACCACCAGTGTGTCCTTGAGCAAGGCACTTAACTCCATGTTGCTCCAGGGGGATTGTCCCTGTAATAAGGGCACTGTAAGTCGCTTTGGATAAAAGCGTCTGCCAAATGCATAAATGTAAATGTAAGTAGTTAATCAATATTGCTCAGTAGCCTACTTAAATATATAACTTTTACTGTAACAATGACACCTTTATAAAGTGTAACCGAAATATGTCATGTAAGGAGACAAGTGATCATGTGCAAAGACTGCAAGTGTGTGTATTGGGACAGGCCCATAATTCATGTCTTTAAATGAGCAGTGACAGGTAAGATTACGGAAAGTTAAGGTTTCCCCTTTTTCATACAATGAAAGGTAACTGTGACTGAAGCATAACATCTCTTTCTGTACAGAAATACATTTTACACCGGTTTGAAACTTCTTGAGGCCAACTAAATGGCAGAATGTTCATTTTGGGTTCTGAGGGTGAGATTTCCTCTGGTGCCCTTCCATGATGTCATCCAGTGGAGGGCATTTTGAGGTCAAAAACACCTGCACCAGGTGAGGTACATCCCCCTACTAGCAAACCCGTCATGTCCACCGTGTCCAGCATTTACAACTACCACTAAAATGACACCAAATTATATCAAATTATATATTTATGTAGAGAAACCACGCATACATTTACACCCATATGATGAAGGGTCTCAATCCTAACATAGGTGAAGAAATGTGTGCACACACGCTTCTAGATCTGGATCATCCGAATGAACAAATAAATAAAAGATCCTCTCGTTTTATAACTAGTGTGCATTAATGGAAACATGACAGCAATAATGCATTCCGATGATGTGCTCACTTACCATATTGATGTTGCTGTGCAGTGATAGATCTCAAAGCCGGCTGACACTCTGAGCACCCCTGAGCGGAGATCCAGCGGCACGGAGCACATAAGCCTGTCTTACGGTGCTGGTATCTGAGAGTACTGTGTTGACAGGTAAAATGAATACCTAAACAAACATCCCACTGATCGAGCAGCGGCTCCACTGTGTTTTCAACTGCAGTAGAGGTCACGCTCATACTCTCGGTTACTGGGCTGTCGCTGACAGCCTGTACGGTTTAATGACTGCAAGAGCGTCCTAATAATGAAAGTCTGTATCACAGTAATGTTCCGGGATAATTAAAGACATTTATTTTTGTATATATACACACATTATTAAGTATATTGGTAATGAGAACATTGCAGTAATCAAATTTTTTAAACAGGCACTGTTTTGGGCGACTTAAGGATCTTGCAGGACCCCTTCACCGGAAGTAGTGGAAGGAGCACATGTGACGTTTCCCTACCGGTGTTGTTAACCCTGCACAGGAATATCAGTGCAAATTCATTAATAAAAAAAAGCACAGATTTATGGTGTTAATAAGCGAAACCAGGGTGTGTAATGACAGTAATTAGAGATTCATTGAATGAAAGGATTTTCATACTAGAAATATATAATATATTTATATGTTTTATAAATTATTATTTATATCTTTTTTACCTTCGATTTCCCCCTCTTTTTTCTTCCCCTCTCTGTTTGTTTATTATCGGACTATATAATGTTATTCTCTGAATATGTAAAAAAAAGCATAGGAACGAGTCTCTTGAAAGAGCATTGTATGCAACTGAGCTATTTTACATTTTCAAGTATTTTATTTTATAAATGTAAAGTGTTAACACATTATTCTTGTAGTTTTTAAAAGATGTTCAGATTTGCATTCTCTCTTCAAACTAAAAGGATAGGCTATTAAAACTTGGTGTGTGTGTGTGTGTGTGTGTGTGCGTGTGTTTATATACACACACACACATATATATATATATAGGCTATTCAGTCGAACCAACATTTATTCAGACACCTTCAGCATTTCACATTATCACAGTTTATTCGCTATAGTTTATAAAAGTAATAAAATATGACAAGAACTCAGAGTTTAACTGTGTCGGAACAAATTCATCTTGATAATGTCAGATAGGTTTGATAGAAAGGTTTGTAATGGATTAGGCTACAATTAGCTGTCAGCTGTTGGGTTTCAATAATATCCTCCTTTTCTTTTTTTTTGTTTTCTATACAATGATAATTAGTAATAAAAAGTTAAATTCTCATTATCATAAAATAAAAAAAATGTGTTTATCCAAAGACTTATGTTTAAGTGATTGAATTTAGTTTTGGGTAATTGAAGTTCCAGTCATACACATAAAGGATGCGATGTGAGCACAGCTGTAATCTGTAGACAAAATAGGGATGACTGAAGAATCTAATCTATGGAAAAGTTTTTTTAACATTTGATAGATGTAGTAATAAAAATAAAGAATTAGTAGGTGTGTCCACACATTTGAGTAGTAGTGTAAATAAATAGCAGTGGGTCATGTATGAATTCCCTCTCCCTCCCCTATGTCATTAGCATCGTGTACAGTAAACAAGATCTTCTCATCCTCTATTTACAAAAGACTGTTTGTCTAACGGATGTCTATAACTGTCAAATACAAATGGATTTAATGCCTTGTGGAGTGGTCTTATGTTTGCCTTTATTGTTTTATTGTATATAGCGATTTTGATTGCATTTGTGTTTGTCTTCCCAGATTATCTGTATAGCTTTTTAAACATGACTATCATTTTTCTGCCGAGTGCATTTATTTAATATAGGCTATGTTCTTTTTTTGTTGTTCGGGTTAAATGATGTTGTGTAAACAGCAAACACATTCCACTGGTGGAGCTGGGTGTAAACAGTGGTTTAGTGGTGAGCATTAGACCAACAGGCCATCCAGGCCGAAAGCACACTTTAACCTGAACGTTTTAAGAATTGCAATGTTGAGGGGCAGTGCACCTTCTTTTTTGCCTTATTGTTTAATTTTGTTTGCTATAATAACTACGTTTCCTTTTCTATGACATATTTTTTTTTATGTTGCAAGAATGTATATGATGCGTCGCCAAATACCTGCAAAAATATCAAAATATTGCACAATTTATCAGTAAATTCACATCTTCTATCCATATAAGGTCCATTCACAACATATGTGCAGCAAAGCAAGCAAACATTTAATTTCGGGTAGATCTACTCCATTTTTCAACTCATAATCTTTAATTATTTAACATTAATTGTTCATTAGTTTTGTTAAATTAAAAACGGAATGGGCAATCCTTCATCTACAAAGTACTAATTATTGTGTATTTAAAGTACAAATTTGTATTCTCATGTTTGATTAAATTGAGATCAAAGTAGATGAATCCACCTTTTGGTGAAAGAGCCGCCTCCTTCTTTCCAGGGCCGTATATGCAAGGATGTCAAAAAAACAGCTTGTCGCTGGGGCAGTACCCTTAAAAGGATATATTTGTACCTTTTTTTACGCCTAAAAGGTGCATATTAGTTACAAATATGTATCTTAAGGTACTACTATGAACCTTTTTGTGGTAAAGAAGGTACAAATATAAGGGTACTGCCCCAGCGAAAAGCTGTTGTACCCCTAAAGGTACAATTTCGACGCCTTTATTCACTGTGCATTAAATAGTTAAAAGTCAGATGACTTGACAAAAAATCCTTATGTTAATTTAAATACACAAGTGGCATTAATAAACGAATCCTTCTCTTTTATTATGTGTGCAGTGTGGCGGTGAATTGCCTTCATTTACTATCCCTGCTGCATGTTTTATTTTTGGAAGAAACACCATATCTGGGTCATGGGAGATCACAGTCGACTTTCACAGGCATTTCTTCTTTTTATCCAAGCTTTCTCCTTGGTATCTGTTCCCTTATTTCCAACTCCCTTGCTCTGCAATATAAATCCACACTATGACAATACTACAGCCCAGCCTTTGTATATCCAGTCAAACACCCTTGTTTCTAAATGCCACTCGCTATTTTTCATGGTGATTTTTTACCAAAACTAGAGACAGCAAGATTGCATCCCGTTTTTCTATCTTCTATTAATTAAACATGATTTGAAATGTGTGCCAGAGCCCCAGCTGCTCTGCCCTTGAGAAACACACACACACACACACACACACACACACACACACACACACACACACACACACACACACACACACACACACACACACACAATTCTGCAGTATTTGAATTTAACAGTTTACTTTATCAGTCTAATCTGTCATTTAAATTATGATACAAATGCAAACGCATCTGAATGATTTCCATGTTTGTTTTTATTTTTTCCCCTGTAAATAAGACAAATAGCTTTCTGTTCAACATTAGAATTTGTATTATTTTTATATTGAATGATTATTATTTTAAATATAAAGCTGCAGGGAATAGACCGTCTCTTATATATAGCATTCATATTTCCTCTCTATTGTTTAAAGAAATGCAAGAGTGGCATTTATATGCCATTGTGATTTCAAGTCCACTTAGAAGCATCATACTCGTTCTATCAAATGTCATGCGGTTTTTCTAGAGACATAATGTTATTTAAAGGAATTACACTGGAGGTGCTTTTGTTGCATGTATACACTTCTCTCAATGTAAATGTCACCTCTGTGCATTGTTGACATTAGACCCCGGTCGAAAGCCCCAAACATCCCTGGCACACGGCAAGATGGAATACTGTGCACACGAATATGTGCTCATTATGCATTTTTTTTTGTGAAACCACGGGCAAAGAGTGAATATTGTGGCGTATTCCCATGAACGTCTCTCATCAAGGGCTTGCAAACTGCAATGCAGCATGCAAGTCATTCTAGAGCCAACACACAGTTAGATTCATGACTATAGAATAGGCTTTCTTTACCTATAGTGTCCTCTGAGTGAGGCCTTTTGAACAGGCTCCGGGCAGCTCTGAAAGAGGGGTGGCCCGTCTCTGAGAGGGCCGCTTTGTGGGTCCATTGGGTCAGACAGATCTCCTACTGGGAACTCCCACACCTTACAATCCATCTCTCCCTGATGGTCCCCCCCCTCTGTTGTCTCACAGAAGTGCATATCTAATTGCTAGTGCCCCTGAAGCCAAAAAATGGAGCTAGATTGTATTTTTTTAATGAGTATTCTTCAAATAAACCATGTGGAATGACAAACAAAGCAAACAGTACAATTTCAAATGGCCAAGTCTAAGGCATCCTGTCCAAATGGCCCACTGTGGATATATGCGGATGGCATTAGTTTGAATAGATTCTGCCACAGGTCTGCAATCCCAAAATGTGATAATTAAAAGAGAGAGGGGAGGGCGGGCTCTCCAGGAAAGAGAGAGAGGGAGAGAGGGAGAGAATTCTCTTCATCAAGTAATTAGCCAGGCTTTCATACGGAGCCGCACGGCATTCTTATTATTTTGCGATGGTTTGATGCTGGACTTACAGGGAATCACGGACACGCGTACCTGAAGTGGCACATCTGAAAAACAGTAAGATCACGGAATGAAAGCTGTCTGGACGCACCATATTCATGCGCCGTTATTTGCATGTCCGACCGGGTCCGCCCTTCTGTCAAGGTTGCATTGTGTATCTTCTATAGAGCAGTCAGATTCATCATTTTATTTAATGCCACCATTTAGGGTACTAGAGGATAATGTACTGACATTTATAATGAATGTTTTTATGCTATTCTATTCATGTTAGTTTATTATTTCAGGTCTTTAAAAGCCAATATAAGTGTCAGTCTGTCTGTTTACAGGCCGCTTTTCTGGGTGAAGGCTTTTCATGCACTGTTTGCAATTAAAAAATGTGTTTTCTACGTGTTTCACATGCATTTCCAATTTCGATCATTTAATGTAGTGTTGCATGACATTATTTGACAAAAAGATGTTGATTACTCACGTATTGTAAACCAATAGTCTAATACAAAGCCTATATGGAGTTGCTGAAGTCTGTAAAGTCTCTAACTAACAACACATGTTTTGGTGATAAAGAGCTTGACCTTTAGGGTAAGGGTGTTTGGCCAGCATTTGACCTTGACCTCTAGGCATGTTATCTGCTGACCTCTTCTTGCTGAAGTCATATTGATTACTCTTCCCCAGAGACCCGAGCCCACTGACCACTCATTTCATACACACCCCTCCCCCTCTTTATTCTCATTTACTTAACATTTTTGAAAGTGTTTGTACATGTCAAGTGCTTTGCGCAGTGCATCCTTTTATCCAGCTGCGCTGCAATATCTGTCCGTCAATGAAAATAAATTAAAATGATAATAATGAAAAACTCAGCCTTTGTTATTTATTGTACATCATTGAATATTTTTTTGTTATGCATCTCTTTTTGTACAGCATTATGTACATTTTGTACAGCATTTTTTAATCTTCCAAAAATACGTGGGCCTGTTTTTCTGTATTTACAAATTGCATATATATATATATATATATATATATATATATATATATATATATATATATATATATATATATATATATATATATATATATATATAATATACCCTAAAACCAGTCATAAGTTGCATGGGTATATTTGTGGCAATAGCCAACAATACATTGTATGGGTCAAAATGATCGACTTTTCAAAAATCAAAAATCATTAGGATATTAAGTAAAGATCATGTTCCATGAAGATATTTAGTAAATTTCCTTCTGTAAATATATCAAACAGTTATTATTAGTAGTAATATGCATTGCTAAGCTCTTTGTTTGGACATCTTTAAAGGTGATTTTCTCAATATTTTGATTTTTTTCCACCCTCAGATTCCAGATTTTCAATCTAAATTTGTATATTGACCAAATATCGTCCTATCCTAACATACCATACATCAATGGAAAGCTTATTTCTTCAGCTTTCAGATGATGTATAAATCTCAATTTCAGAAAATTGACCCTTATGGCTTGTTTTGTGGTCAGGGGTCACATATACACACATCCTGGCTATAATTGTTATTATATTATGACTATTATTATTATTATCATATTAAGGCATTTAATTTGCAATACATTTTTGCAAATTTTTTTTTTTACTCTGTGTTGAACAGTTTAACAGCATGTTTAATATAACAATAATTATTATTAATAATAATAATAATAATAAATAAATAAATAGCATTTTGTTTCTTTTAAAATAACTTAAAAATAAAAATGTATCTGCATGTATTTACATTGCAAAAAACAAACCTTTATTTAAACTTTCCCTCTACAATTTACCGTGAATGATTTGGTGTAATGCAAACTCACTCATGTTAAAACTAAAAATAAAATTAAATGTAAATAAACTGTTACCGTTGTGTAAGATCATACTGTGAATTTAAAACAGGAGTCTTGAACACATAAAATGGAAGTGAATTAAAATGGAAATTTAATGCATCACACTACATAACTTCACTCATGAAAGAATGACCATAATTCACGTCTTGCTGTATTGATAGTGTCACAGCATTGCCTCCTCATCCTCACACACACTGTCACCAGCCCCTCGAACACTTCTCAGAAAGACAAAAAAGGTCTCGGCGCACTGACCACGCAATGCTGTGACACACCCAGGAGCAACAACCCGCCGGTGAAGTTCTCAAGGAATAGTTTCTGTCTGGCCGTGGAGTGGGGGCTGGACAGGAGCGTTAGCATAACAAAGACCCTGGAGCATGTGAACTTGAGGAACCTTTCGACCCCGCAGCTCGATGTCTGAATGGTGCTAGGGCCTCCTCATAGAGCTCCTCCACCACTCTACTATTCGTGGCTAAATTGTTAATCAGGGTAATTTAATAAACTTTTCAATATGCCCCCATCTCTCATCAGGAGAGGCATTCACAGCACACACACACACACACACACACACACACACACACACACACACACACACACAAAGCTTGCTCTCTCTTTTTATTTAGTCGGTTCAGACAGGCAGCTGTTGCTCATGATTCTCAGTGCAAATGAAACGCTGGAAGTGTGTGTGTGTGTGTGTGTGTGTAGTGCCTCTGTACATCACTGACAATAATAACATCACAATCAATCACTCATGGCCATTAACGGCACTGGGAAATTAATCAGAAATATCAAAATGCAATGTATTTTATTTTGATGCCATTTATTTACTCTGAAAAAAAAACCCCACACAAAAAAAAAACATTTGAATGATGCATTTTTGTTAATGTGATAATGTTTTTCTCTCTCTCTCTCTCTCTCTCTCTCTCTCTCTCTCTCTCTCTCTCTCTCTCTCTCTCTCTCTCTCTCTCTCTCTCTCTCTCTCTCTCTCTCTAAGGAAAATGTATGACAGTTGCTGTTTTAAAGCAATCCAACGCAGGTCTGACATCTATTTTAACCATCGGCAATGATTCTCACTCTCTATCATGCTAGCTGTATGAACGTCCTCTAAACCTCTCCTTGTTTTGATAACATCTCAATTCTTGTCATTTCTTTTACACATTTTGAGGCCCTTACCAATATGTTAGCTTAGATGCAAGTGATGTCATGTTTAGGTTTGTTTGTCATGGCAGTGTGTGTGTGTGTGTGTGTGTGTGTGTGTGTGTGTGTGTGTGTGTGTGTGTGTGTGTGTGTGTGTGTGTGTGTGTGTGTGTGTGTGTGTGTGTGTGTGTGTGTGTGTGTGTGTGTGTGTGTGTGTGTGTGACTAAGAGTCGAGGCTGCAGTGTCTGAGTAACACTGAAGGTCCAGCTCTGTCTTCAGACCTCAGTAGTGTATGACTCAATCCTCCAAATTAATCCAGGTGAAATGGTATACGTGAGAGTATGTGTGTGTGTGTGGACATGAATGTGAGATTGTCCTTTGGACAGCACTTTCAGATGGGCTTTGTGGAGAGGCTGTGTGCAAGTGGAGACCTCTAGGGTTCAGTAGCACAGCTTTTATGCTAAAGCTGCAAAGCCACATCCAACCGTAAAGGTGGTAACATGTATGTATTTAGTAGATATTGTCTATGTAAGCTGAAATAAATACATGCATAAATAAATGCATAATATGTGCATAAATAAATACATAAGTAAATGTATAATAAATGCATAATAAATGCTTAATAAATGCATAATAAATGCTTAATAAATGCATAATAAATGTTATGCATATATTAGTTATTTAAATGTATATATTATATACAATTATAATGCACTACTGGTAAAAATGGGAAAATTACAGCATATTTTTATAATATTTATAAGGCAGAAGCTGGTCAATAGCTGCACAATGACTCATACATAAAAATTAATTACACGAAAAAACTTCAATATGTCACCATCTCTCATTGGGAGAGGCATTCACGTATGGCCATTATGGCAACAAAACAAAAAATATCTAGCTCTGTGTGTGAGCTTGAATGCATTAAGCTGGGTATTTATATATTGTATATTTATTAAACCATTTTCTGTCCAAAATATTGTTAAATGAAATATAATAATTTCAAAAGTCATCTTTCATCTTTTTATACTGGTCCAAAATAGGAACAATATAGAACATTTTGGTGATATTTGGCAGAAGCTGGTCGATATTTGCACAGTGCTTCAGGCGAAGCAGACATGCATGGAGAGGATGGAGGGGTATGCTATTTATACACGGGACATGTCACACACACTCAGACAGATTTTCTCATGCTCTTAGG
The DNA here is from genome assembly GCA_023566225.1 of Romanogobio albipinnatus. NCBI lineage: Eukaryota > Metazoa > Chordata > Actinopteri > Cypriniformes > Gobionidae > Romanogobio > Romanogobio albipinnatus. The sequence goes on from CM042242.1 coordinate 43,626,763, forward strand.
GTGATTTGCATCAGAGTTAGCCAGGATAAGGCCTCTCACCCACATATGAATACAGCTATAGTGGAAAGGAGCTGGCGGCGACACTCCCTCAGGGGTGAAACAATAAGGATGTGTGGGATCTGCAGGTGTCTGTCTTTAAATCCACAATCACATGAAACATCATCTGGTGTTGTACCTATACTGGATGTTATATCATAATCAAGGAAGCCATTGCTCCTTTATTAAATGCAGTTATTTTGCAGGAGATAAAGTGTAATATTACGTTTTGAACTATTTATTATTGTAGCTCCGTAGCTGAACTGCTTTAAAATAATTTGTCACTATAATAATTTTTTTTTATTATGTATTATATTTATTTTATTTTATATAATAATAATTCATACATTTTAATGAAGTGATATTTAACTGTGAAACATCCCACATGGCCAAAACTGTGCAGTCTCTGATGGTTTATTATATACTTTTTTCTTCTTCTTTTTTTTGCTGATAGGGACACATGTCTGAAGTTCAAGTTGAAGGCTTCAGTTAGTTTAGCCAGCGACATTTGGTGTCTGACAAGCCAAGTAGTGAAAGGCTATGAAAACAAATGAAGGATGGGTCTCTAAGGACCTCCACCATGGTCTGAGCACATGGGTGAGGGGACTTTGTCTAGACCAAACCACTTTTGTGAGTCCCCTGTGATCCCTGTCCTGTCTGAATAGAGGAACTTGGACATGGGCTACTAGTGACAGAGACACAGAATCAGCCGTTTTTATTTATTTGTAAATAACCCAAGACCCAGAAATCACAATCTAAATCATGGCTGTACAATAACTTTTGTTTTTGCAGCACAGATGCTACAGAGTTTGAAAGTTTTGAAGCAAAGGTCATGCAATTGTAGAACAAAAATAAAACATCTGTTACCATCTCTGAAAACGACCAAGTGATGCAGTTAATCACTTGCAGTTAAGTGATCACTTAAACAGGCATGTGACTGACAAAGGACATTAAAGGGGTCCTATTATGCTTTTTCACTTTTTCAACTTGAATGTTGCTGTTTGAGCATAAAAAAGATCTGCAAGGATGCAAAGCTCAAACTACATTCCAAAGAGAGATATTTTATTTAACAGAATCCACTTTTCAAGAGCTATAACAAACGGCTCGTTTGGACTACAGCACGTTTTTTTCCGGATCTTGTGAAGTCACAATGTTACCCATCCCGACCACAGAATACACAAAAAAAATGGGACAAGGCCTGGTTGAGCTACTAGAAGATACTGGGCCCTATCGCAATGTGATGCCAGGCAAGTGTTTTTTGCTAGTTTCATCCCGAGGCAGTTATCATTTTCACGTCCAGCGCCACGTTGTTTAAATAGCAAAAGCACTCACGCCCATCTATTCGCCCATGGGCATGCTGGTCTGAAAACGAGGTGTGTTCTATGGTGCGTTGCTATTTTGATATTTTGAGGCAACTGTAAAACGACCGACATTGACCAACAAAAACCTGCAATAAAGTCAAAAAACCCTTAAATGCATGACTGTTTCGCCAAACATTCTTACATATTCGGGTCTTTAGCATAGATCTATACCTGTTGCGATAATATATAAAACTCCTGATATTAGAGTAACAATTACAGAAGAATAAAATAAAACGTATTTCGTTACCTTTTGGAGCTTGGAAGGGTTCAGTTTGAGCAGATGTTTTATACCATCACCACTGTCCTCGTCAGAGCTCATTTCCCAGTACATTCAGCATCTGGCTCATATTCGCAATCTCACGCATATCCTCAAAACTCATTTTCAACATCTTCAAAATCAATATTTTGATCGCTGACAGCGTCTTCACCAGATCCACCATCAAGTGACAGTGACAGTGACAGTAATATTTGAATGTGTTCAGTACTTGCTCTGCAGTAAATCGCTGAGCCATTTGAAGTTTTGCAGATTATAATTATTGTTTTGTTTTCTGTCTGCAGTAAGTATGAGTGAAACTTCATCATTGTGTATCAGACATTGCCACCTTGTGGAATAAAAGTGAATTGCACTTACTTCATAATTATAGATTAATTTATTATTGTGCAAAAAAAAAAAAAAAAAAGTACAATCTTACACACCTTGGGTCGTTAGCGACCCTGTACAATTTTGATAAAAAAAACTAGTGGAAAAACACGCATTCAATTATAATTTTATTATTTTGTTCTTGTTATATTGTTTTAAATGGATTGATTGAGGAATACTAAGAAGGTTGATGTCTAACTTTAAAAAATGAATGAGGAGGAGGGTAGTGAATGATGTCTCGGGTCACTCGAGGTATTAAGGGTTAAAGGGCACGTTAGTAATATGCACCTGGGCAGGTGCACAACAAGCGTACACTTTGCTTATTACACACACAGGGAGTGCAGCAGCACACAAGCATGTTTAAATATGAAAAGTTAAAGGATTCCTCTTTGGAGAAGCATTAAGTCTTTTCACTTGCAATTTCCGCCATGTAAATAGCGAGTCCGCCATGGCTTTTAAAGGGAATGGGAGATGAGACTCTTTTGGATTGAATTGGTTTATTGCATGTTTCGGCCAAAACCAACAGAATGAGAATGTGTATCAATAAAATATGCAATGTCGTGGAATGTATATGGTGCGCAGTTTTTCGCATACATATGATATGCACTTTATGGCGTGTATATGACACGCTTTTGGGTAGAATGAGGGTTGTGGTGGTTGTGGGTTTGTGCGTATAATACGCCATAAAGTGTGTATCATTATGTATACGAAAAACTGCGTACCATATGCACGCTAAACAAATTTTGGCGTATACATTCCCCGACATTGCATACTCTTATTATTTATACGCATTTTTGTGTGACCGGGCTCCCCAAAACACACCCATGACTCATTAAGAGACTATAGGTACAACCCTTTTGGACCATGCGCCTGGCACCTGCGCCGTGCGCTTTAAACCATGTCACCAGCTCATTAAAATAGGGCCTGAAGACTGCTTTTCAGCTGTTAGGAAAAGTATCTATGATTTTGTGATCGATTACTGTTTGTATTACCATAGTTTTCAGACAAATATGATTAAATTGAGGAAAACATTGTATCTATAATCTATAAGAAATTTACAAAAACAATAACACTCTGAAACGTCCTGTGAAATCCGTGCTTGCAAAGTCTGTGCTTTAAATCCCTTCTGCATGATCCTCTTGTTCGTTAACATTGTCGGGGTCTGAATCGGGCTTGAATTGGTTTGAAATTGATTCCATCCTTAATTATTCATACCCGAGCAGAACTCGCTGTTATGAGGTACTGTAATAATGTAAAATATGTGAAAAATACTGTATTTTTTTAACATCAAGCATGAAAACATATCCTAAACTAAATACAAACCTTAACAAGAAATGTTTTTAGACAAACATTTTCTTTATTTGTCAAAAATGTCACCATTATGTTCTGTTAGTTTCATTATCATGGACTTTTAGTTTGTTTTCATGTTCATCGTGTTCCTTTGTTCAATCTTCCCGCTCCTCGTTATTAGTTCATATGTGTCAGCTGTGTTCTATTCATCATCCTCATTTGTGTTTGCTATTTAAGTTGGTCCCTCACACTCATTCTCTGTCTGATCACCGTCATGATTAGATGTTCTATGCGGTTATCTGTGTGCCTGTTACCTGAGATTAAACTACGTTTTGCACCTTATTCATCTGTCTGCCTGCAAACACACTGTGACACATAACACCTTTTGCTTCACTATGTTAATTTTGTTTATATAGTGCAATATCACTAATCATCCAAACAACATCCATATGTTTTGGTTAAGCACTTGATAATACAGCTTAATTTTCCTGTAAATCATTAGAAAGGTCAAAAGTTTTAATATTAAATTATGAAACAAAATCTGTGACGTCAGTTTCTTACAGGGTTAGTTCACCCAAAAATGAAAATTAGCCCATGATTTACTCACCCTCAAGTCATCCTAGGTGTATATGACATTAACCTTTCTGCCAAATAAAATTGGAGTTATTTTTTAAAAAGTCCTGGCTAATCCAAACTTTATAATGGCAGTAATTGTTGCTCTGTTTTTGAAGTCCAAAAAATGCATCTGTCCATCAAATAATGTGCTCCACACAGCTCTGGTGTTTAATAAAGGCCTTTTGAAGCGAATCGATGCGTTTGTGTAAGAAAATATCCATATTTAAAACTTTATAAACTAAAGTTTCGTCCAATCGCCTTCCATGGAAAAAGTGTTGAAAGTGCCTCTCGCTGTTCAAAATGCTTACGCTACAGTTACGATCGTCAGACGTAGCGTAAGTATTTTGAACTGCAAGAGCACTTTCAACACTTTTTCCACGGAAGGCGATCGGCCGAAACTTTACTTTATGAAGTTTTAAATATGGATATTTTTCTTACACAAACACATTGCTTCAGGACTTTTTTAATATAACTCCGATTTTATTTTCATTATACACTTAGGATGACTTGAGGGTGAGTAAATCAATTTTCATTTTTGGGTGAACTATCCCTTTATTTTTTTGTAAGGAAATCTTATGCATCCACTGAGAGAAGTCTTTTACACTTCTCTACACTCTAAAAAAATAAGGTTGATATGGCACCAAAAATGGTTCTTAGCTCGTAATCATAGGGGAACCTTTTTAAGTGCTATATAGCACCAATTTTGGACCAATTTTGTACATTGGAGAAAAATGTATGGATTTGCATATGTTTACTTCAAATTTTTGAAATTTTCCCCTATTTTTACCCAAATTAGGGTGTTGTGAGCATTAGTAAGTACACACGTAATGTTTGTTTCATTCATACACGTATTTGGAGGGCGCCCCGCTGCAGAAAATCCAAAAGCGAGACTCCTAGAAGTCATAAAGCTTATGACATTCCAGGAAATCCCTTATATGGACAAAGACATCCAAATATTGCTGTAGCCCGAAAAAATGCAGATAGAGACACTGACTGATGAAGCATGAAGACAATAAACACATTGTGACAATAGGCCTATGTGGTTTATCTTTGTTCTTCAAGACATCTCGGCTATTTTGATAATAGTAAAGTATAGTTATAATGCAATGCTAATCGACATAGCCCTTATCACTGTATAAAATAAAACAATAGCCTATAATTTCTGCCTGGATATAAAACCACATCAGATCACAAAAAGTTATTTAGTTCTCAGCTGCCATAAAGTGAGTTTGGAGTAAAAACGTCATTAAACGTTCTCTTTTGTTGGACAACGGTTTGAAAATTCAAAACTTCTCATTCAAAGTTTGTAAAGATGTTTGGCACATGTTCGTTTTTCAATTGTATGTCAAACTCACAGCGTATGTAGAAATGGAGCAGCATTTACTGCGAACCAATTGATCCGCTATGATCACAGTGCCACGCTTCACCATGAATACTGTTTATTTAATTAAAATGTTGCGATTTCATAATCACATGAACCAAAACGCTGTTTCGGCTTAATCATGCAGCCATGGATTAACCTTAACAATATCTCACTTCACACAAATAAGCGGCTCTGTCTCACACATGCAAAACTGTATCGCTCACTATACTGTAGTACATTTATTCAACGCACAGACAACGCACATGCGACATGTGTCTATACGCACTGTACAGCCCTGCTTTTAAAGTATATATGATTGTAGAAATGAATTAAGATTGGTGTCAGATTTATGGTAGTAGAATTCCTGGAGTATGTGAGATGTCATTTGTTCTTTGCATATTAATGTTTGCATCTCATGAATAGAATCAAATAGCTGTTAAATTCAGCGAGACAGCAATAGTCTGCAGGCTGGCTGATCCACGGTCATAAGCCCACTGGATAATGGACAGGGACACTCTTGGATAAGTTTGGAGTGGGATCCGAGAGGCTTTTGAGACCCAAGTATTATTTAGGACTGCAATTATACATGTAGTGAATGGTGAATTAAATTGAGATGATTTTCAATTCTCTGATGGTTTTTAAGTACAGGACAATGGGCTTTTTTTTTTGTTTTTTTATCATAGGCTAATTAACCAATGTGTCATGGATGTATGACTGTTTTTCTTGTGCTGAAAAAAGGTATTTTAATTTTCAGTTGTATTAATTTATGTGTCATTGTCCATGCCAATTAGAGTTCTTTTGTATTTTTTAAATGTTCTTAAATGAATAGTACACCCGACAATGAAAATCCTGTCATCATTTACTTACCCTGTTTTTTCCAAGCCCATGTGGTTTTCTTTCTTTCATGGAACAGAAATATGTGCAAAAATATGCAAAAAAAGTTTATATATATATATATATATATATATATATATATATATATATATATATATATATATATATATATATATATATATACACACACACACAAAATATATATACACACAAAATATATATACACACAAAATATATATATACAAAAACTGGTGCTACAGAGGTTGAAATTCACAGTGAATGAGAACTGAGCAAAATCACCATAAAGTTACCATGAAAGACAAAGTAGTCAATATTTCTGTGTATCCCAAGTCTTACAATAGTCTTTATTCACAAAAAATGTAGTCATGCGTTAATGAGACAAGGAGCAATTCATGAACCAATCAATATGAGTTTGCTCTTGAATTGATCAATTAATTGGTTTATCCGATTCACAAAACTGAAAGATTTGTTCACTAATCCGAGTGAACTCACTGTAATTTTTTAGGTGAACTCTTCCTTGTAATATATTCTCGTAGGCCTTTCTTGTTTTTGGTTCCTCTTCAAATAGAAATCATGGAAGACTCAGTGTTTAGTTTTTGTCTAAATAGTTTCCCCTACTTGTAAAGGTTTCTGCCTCTAATCATCAACTCTTGGTTGTTTAGAAGCAAAAGTTTAGAGCAAAATGCACTCCACTTGTTTAAACCACACCACCTCAGGGCATGCTGGGAGAAGAAAAGGCTCTAAGAGCAGTGGGATAAGCCCAGTGAGACACATACATAATATTAGCAGACCAAACATATTATTAAAAAACATTCACAGTATAAGTCTGACCAGTAGGCTATTTCTTATTTTTCATTGTGAGAAGAATATATGAATATATTAAGTTAAAGTCAGAAACATGATGTCTCAAGATCCTATATTTCATAATCATCTTTTCCCATACTTGTTAAAAACGATAATTGGTTGCCTTCACTTATTGCTGCTGTTTTCTCAGAGAGTCAACATGTCTGCTGTAGTTTACTGTTGTCTGTTATTTTGTGTGGCTTGTCACAGTCCTCATAAAGACAGTGAAAATATGACAGCAGTGAACTCAGCAAACCAGAAATAAATCACAAGATGCGCAAGGCTTCAGATAGCCTGCTGTTATTGACCAATATAAACATTTTACACTCACCAAGTGTGTGTGTGTGTGTGTGTGTTTTTGTCGCAATAAACAACCATGTTACCATCAATGCAAACAAGCAGAGTGGGGAAGGGGTAAACTATCCTTGTATCTTGAGCTCAGGGATTTTCTGCATCTCTGGAAACATTGACTTTCTGAAGTTTGTATTACAGAAACATTATAACAGTGTGGTCACATTAGCGAAGTTCCAGGAAACCTGTGTCCGAAATCACATAGTCCCTTGAGTAGATACTTATTTTTGAATAAGTAATTACTACTTCAGAATCGTTAAATAGTATAGGCTACGTTTAATGTATGTGTGCAGAATGAATGTAATCTGGATATTCGCACTACATGTTGTCTTTATCATGTGACCTATCAGAGTCAGTTGTGTTGCTTCACTGCCATTCACTGGGATAGTAAAGTGTCCATAGTATACACTAGGGGTGTAACGGTACACAAAACTGACGGTTCAGTACGTACCTCTGTTTTGAAGTCACGGTTCGGTACGAGTTCGGTACAGCAGATTTACAAAATTGCTTTTTATTTATTTTTTATATTTAACAGTGGTTTACTGGGGAAAAAAAGTTTCTGTCCTTGAATGAATTAAATTATATCTAAAAGTTTATTTAAGATATTTCTGTAAATTATATAGGGATCCCTTACTTGCACATTAATATTAAAGGTTAATAACAGAGCCCAAACTATTAGCCATAATTCAGTTGATTTATTTTTAGGTATAATAATCAACACTCAAATAACACATTGTGTGCAAATATGTAAACTTCACATAAGGCAGTTTTTATATTAACTCCTAAATCGAATTATAAAATAGTTTTTTTCTCCAAATCCTTGTTGAAATATAATACTTTATATACAGTGTTTGTCATTTTCATGACAGGTTTATTTAGCATGCATGAAATAATCAAGACATCACTAACAGGTTAAGTGGAATATAATGAATATAACGGCTAATATAGAGCATATATTTAGCGAAAGAGTTGATTTCTCTAGTGAATAAGAGTCTGTGGACACTGAATGACTGCCTGAGGTAAATGTGATGCTAACGTTACATGACATTGTTTAGTTTACAGCAGTTATATTGATGTATTTCCGCCGTTGAAACACTGATATAGCGATTACACCACATATATACATGACAGTAAGTTGTAATGTATCCTCAGCATACCTTCAGATCGTCATTCATGTTAATTCTTTAGTAAGAGATGATCGATCGCCTTCACAGATGATCGCTTGAACTGTGATCAGTGACCAGTCACGCCACATAGAGCGTCAAAACGGCATTTATCGTTTGAATTTCGTGATAAAATGGACTGAATACTTAATATGTTTGTGTGGGAACTCGGATTGAAGTGTGTTCCGCGCTTACAACAAGCCGACTGAACTGTTAAAGATTACATTCATAACCGTTCGATACACGCGTGCACGTTCACAAATGATCGCGTTCACGCGCACGCGGCCACTTGAACTGTGTTCAGTGATCACTGATCAGTCACGCACATTAAAGAGCATCAAAACGTCATTTATCGTTTGAATTTCGTGATAAAATGGACTGAATACTTAATATGTTCGTGTGGGAACTCCGATTGAAGTGTGTTCCGCGCTTACAACAAGCCGACTGTTAACTGTTAAAGGTCCCGTTCTTCGTGTTTTTTTGAAGCTTTGATTGTGTTTACAGTGTGCAATATAACATGTGTTCATGTTTCGCGTGTAAAAAACCCCAGTATTTTTAACACAATTTACTTATCTGTATACCGCTGTTTTCACTGTCCTAAAAACGGCTGATGACTTCCTTTATTCTATGAAGTCCCTCCTTCAGAAGTACCGAGTTCTGATTGTGCCAGCGGTTCCCGTGTTGTGATTCGACAGCAGCTTAGCGCTCATGGAAAGGTCACGCCTCTTAACGGGGTGATGTATGCGCTCAATGATCTCTACAGCGTCCCTGGGAAAGCCAAACAAAGGTGATTTGACTCCGGGATGAAAATAACAGCGTCTCGACGACATGGCGACAAACACACTCAAACGCAGCACTTCCTCTGCAACAAGACCACGCCCCCTTTTTTGTGTATTCTTGTGGGCGGAGGTTAGTCTATTCTACTGTTCTACTGATGTCATTAATGAAGGAAGTACCAGGATGTAGTCCAAGCCGGCCGTTCGCTGTAGGCTTTGAAAGGGAACTTCTGTTAAATAAAATATCTCGCTTGGCATTGAACTTTGAGCTTTATAATTTTACAGGTATTATTTATGCTCTAACAGCAACATTACACACTAACTAAAGTTTGAACAGTGGGATCACGAAGAACGGGACCTTTAAAGATTACATTCATAACCGTTCGGTACATGCGTGGACTGAACCAAAAGCCCTGTACCGAAACGGTTACGAATACGTGTACCATTACACCCCTAGTATACACACTTCATAATCTCGCCGGAACTAGGTAATCCAGATATATTTTTACCTACTTTTTTATCAGTACTGTGAATTCGGTCATCCTGTATTTCTTTTGTTTGTGATTTCAGATGCAGAATATCAGGGAAGACATGTTGTTGCAAGATGAAGGGGAAGGATATGCTGTTTAATGTTGCAAACAGGTAGGCTATTTGTTAGGATATTGTTTAAATTGACTCCACACTACTAATAACACTGGTTTAAAGTGCAGATAGTTTTACCATTTACTGCACTTTTCTACTCTTCTAGTTATTTACCTATAGAGGCCAATGAATGGCCGTTTCAAACGAAAACCTGTGCCTTAACTCAGATATGTATCCTATCTAGGCTTATATTTATATGGTCATTTCACTTAGGAAATAGAACTTTTTCAAGAATTACAATACCTGATTCGGAAAGTTTCTGATTCGGCAAGTTTCTGTATAAACTCAGCCATTGTTAAGACAGTAGCCTATGTGAGCCCCAATTCGTGTAGGCCTACTTAAAGGGTAACTTAACTGATTTAGCATTAAGCTTTGTATCAGTAGAAACCCCGTAGCAGGGCCATGCACAGGGGGGTGGCCCGGTGGCTAGAGCCACTGCCCCTCTGCCCTCATCGGCTGAGGTGCCCCTCTTGCCCCCCTTCCCTCTCACACGCCGAAAGTATCGGAGGATTCCCATTAAAAAAACGCTCTGCTCCGCTAAAAATCCACTAAATTCAGTAAATCCGCTCTATGTTTTCCCGCTGGCTCCGCTGCATCGCTCTCAGTCTGTGGTTGTGCCCGCTCTCTGGAGACTGGAGACGCAGAATGTCGTCCCATTAACAGGTGGGTCGATTACAAACTACAATCCACATTAAAGACAATGGGTTTATCCGCATAATTAGTAATTTGGTAGTTTGTTTTTGTATTTGTGCAGGTAATGTTTTGCTCCTGGTCTGCTAATAGTGCTAACATCTTGTGCAAAATATCCACGTTCTTAATTGGAAGATAATTAATTGTCTAATCAAATTATTGTACCTGATCTAATCTAATATAAATAACACTAAATTTGCTGTTGTCAGCACACTTTGTAGACAAAAAGCAAAACAAAACAATGACCACAAAAAAGACAGAGCGAGAAAGAGCAAAGGAAGGCTGATGCTCGTTCAACATTGCAAATATGGATTCAAAGCTCCAGCCAACCAGCAGGTAAATCATCATAGGATATTTAGAAGAATAGAATATTTAGCAAACAGTCACACTTCAACTCCTGTAAAGTATATTTCCCATTTGAATCAATTGTCTAAGTTAATACTAGTATCTATAACATACATCATATTTATGATATTTTATTAAGACCATATTAATAGTATACACAATAAAAAAGGTAATATACTAAATGTGCTAAATGAGTTGAAAGGCACACCAGAATAAACATTTGTTTCAAGTTAATACTTGTTCAAAAAAATCTCTTTAGCAAAGTTTGTACTATTTTCTGTTTATTTTGATAAATAATATAATTCATTATTGTTCAATAAATATAAAAATATATTTAAAAAATATAGAAACAATATTTTTCAAAGTAAAGATTCTGAAAGCATTGAATGCGATCCCTTAATACAGTATAGTAGCCTAACAAATAAATATATGTTTTATGATTATTATCATATTTTTTTAAATCTGATGGTTTAATTATAAATATGATGATCATCTCTAAGGTGGACATCCAACTTAATATATGATATTTACTATCTGATTCTAACCATGTCATGTCAACAAATGTTAAAGTCAGCTAACTATTTATTATCATGTTCATTATTGTGCCTTTTACCCCAAATACCATACTTTTACATAATCTTCCGTTATTGAACATCTGTTGATTTATTTACTTTAAACAAAACTGAAAATCATTAACAAGACCTTCAAAATATAAAGAATAATTTTACAATTCTCATTTGCTACATAAAGTACAACATTTTGAAAAACATTAAATATGAGATCAAAGTAGCTCAAATGAACTTTTTGGAAGCATAATTACAACAACATATATTGAATTAGCACTAAAGCCAAACAATTGTATTTATAGCACTAAAGCCAAACAATTGTATTTATAATATGATTGTAAAAGGTTTGATGATGCTTAACCACCTTAAGTGCCCCTTTTTTTAGTTTGGGACACTGCCCCTCAAAAAGTCTATGCACGGCCCTGCCCCGTAGTATATTTGAATTATGGTACATTACCCCCTCATATCCCCCTGAGACGAGAGAATTATGCATTTTATTTCTGGAAAAAATCCTCCGATGACGCAAATATCGTCATTTTGCGTCATCTGAGGATTTTTTGGCCAGAGGCTAAAAACTACAGCCAAAGTAGAGGAAGCCATGTTCCGCATGTATTCAACCCGTCCACAGGGGAGAGATCTCACGCACAGAATGTAACTTAAATGCGCTCGGGCATTCATAACGGAGCGATGCAGAGCAAAGTGAGTGTTTCAACTTTTCAATGAATTCCTATGAAAGTTGGACACGTGCTGAAAATGACAGCCACACTTACCTCAGCTCTTGCTTCCCTCTCGTGCTGAATAAAATCTGACTTCTGCTGCGTTTGTCCCGTGACTTTCGTTCGGCTCACTCACACTTGATTGAAAAGACACGTTCAGTTTTTAATTGTAGTGTTTATTCTCTAACTGAACAAAATTATTGTATTATTTATGAAGATCAAAACGATGCTGGGGGCAGTGTAGGGAGTGGCAGGGCAGCGAAGCAAGTGCATTCTGGGAGTTGTTGTCTTTCATCCACATTAGACAAAAATACATTTTCTGTCTTTTCTCAGTCTAGAAGGCACCAAATTCAAAAATAATTTCACATTTCTACTACATAAATGACACAGTTTAAATACACATTCATCTTCCCAGCGCTGAAGTGCCCCTTTAAGCACTATAACATGCTAAAGTGCGTTCACAAAAAAATTAATAAAAAAAAAAGTAGCCTACACTTTGAATACCCAGATGATGCACTTAGGCCCCATTTACACTAGTGTGATCGTTACACTAAAACGATCCTTGTCTACACTGCCGATTCCATTGTGTTTCAGAAACGATCTCTGTCTCAATCGAAAATGCATGTCACATGACCATTCATGCACACTGGGCATGTGCGTACAAGTGTAAACAGTTACCTCTTGCGCATGTAGACAAAATAGTTTTCGCAACTGTCCGTTTTGGTCCATTTACACTGAAACGCAACCCCCGGAGTTTTCAAACTAAAACGGGGTCTGCAGCGTTTTCAAGACTATCCATTTAGTGGAGTAGTGTAGATGACAGGCGTAACTGTAGCAAAAGTTATGTGTTTTAAAACAAAAACGCACTAGTGTAAATGGGGCTTTAATTAACTAAGTGTGGAATGTTCGCAACTTTAACGTATAAAAGGGGGAAGGGCATCAGACTCCGATGTTGAATGACATAATAACCTTATAAAATTTGTACATTACACAAAAAAAAAATGGTGCTATATGGCACTAAAGTGGTTCTTGGCTCGTAATAGGATAACCTCTTTAAGTGCTGTATCGCACCAATCTTGGTGCTTCAGTGGTTCTTCGGCTTAGGTGCTATATAACACCGCTACCATATGCAGAACATGTTAAGATATGGTGCTATATAGCACCAAAAGTGGTTCCCCTATGATTACGACCAAGAACCACTTTTAGTGCCATATAGCACCATTTTTTTTAGAGTGTACATGGTTGAGTTCATAGTGCATAACTACTTTTTAAGTGCATAGTGTATAGTGTGTCATTTGGGATGCAGCTAGTGTCTTAAAATCTAATATGACTCACTAGCAGTTAGTCAAGGGACGGTTAAGTGATATAGTTACGTGATATACTCACTGCGACTTTCTTTTTTCTCTTCACTTCGGGGTAAAATGTTCTAAATACGTGACCAGCGATATAGCCTACTGTTAGTTTACATCCTGATGCCGCCCATACTGAGAGCAGCATTTAGATGAATATGTAAATATGTGCTGCACGCTTTCCTCTCAATAACAAAATAACACAACAAAAATGGGGGGGGCAGCCAGCAAGCAATTTTTAAAGAAAGCATAAGAAAAGCCACTGATCATTGCAACATGGACATGTTTGTACGAGCTCTAGTAAAGTCATGTCACGTTTATTTATATGTATAGAACTTCAAGCAGAAAATCAAGCAGCTTTACCATATTAAACATTGTGTGACACAGTGTCAGTGTCTCATTTCATCAGAAGTACAACTTCATTTTCTACTATAAAGCAGGTCTCCAGTGTGTTCATGTTTTCAGACAGACGTCTGACCTCGACGGTTAAACAGAAGAAATGAATCAGAGGAGATTTCCATGTGAAAGAAGGCAGAGCCTCAGTGCACACCTAGCTTTTACGTAATCGCCACAGACCAATGGTAGTTTTCCAGCCAGAGCAAAGTTTTTACGGAAAGGCAAAGCTGTTTCAAACTCCCAAAACGAACTTCATTTTGGATTGATTTTGTTCAGTTCGTTCTTCGGTTCCGCTTTAAGTATAGCGCAGCCTTTAGCCTTCTTTTCGGTATCAAATTAGGCCAATGTACATATTTATGGAACTGACTTTAAAAACAAAAAATCCTAAAGAAAAAAACGTGATGACAAATTTGTAAGACTTAGTCTTATGCAACCGGCCCCTGATCTTAAATTGCAATATAGGCTTATGCATTGCTGCTGTACCACAAAGAAAAGGCCACACAATTGGACCTCATTCATGAAACAAGAGTGGAATGAATTTCTGTGTAAAAGGTCTGTGAAAACATTATCATGTAAATCATGCTGAATTGATGTCAACATTTCACAGGAGGTTGACGCCGAAAACCGTTGTGTTCAGGCTTGCGGGGTGCCAGGCTAAAAAAAACCAAGAACTAAATCCTGCAACAGTTTTAGTGTGGCCAAAAACTTGTCGTTCTCAGTTTGAAGTAAGAGAGAAAAACCTCAGAGGCCACTGCAACCCATCTGTGAAAATCAGTGCGGCATGTGTTCTGTCACAGGGGCCTCTTGCACAGGTAGATCTGTGCTTTGGAGGACATCACCTAGCATGCTTGGGAATTCTGACTGGCAGACAGACACTCTGGGAATATGTCACAGTTCTCTCTTTAAAAGTTCTCTTTGTGCTGTTCAGCCTGGCTCCGCGCGAGTACATATGCCGCTGCGCGCGGTGTGTGCACGTCTGCGCGTGTGCGTTTGCGTATATGCTCGACTTTTCAGATGTATCCCTCTATTTGTCTGTAGAGGAATCCAAAAGAAGCTCCTTTTACAATGCAACTGGCTCTCATCTCCTTTAGCATGAAAGTGTGGAAAGTTTGGAAAGGAAGTGTTTGGTATCTCACCATCCGTGGGGAGTGCGTGGTGTATCGCGCCTTGGAGGCTTTTCCCCTCCTTCCCGTTTCTCCCTTCCTTCCAATAAGAATAAGATAACACAAAGACCTGCTATCGGGAGATAAAGGTGAAATACTGCACAGTACTTTCCTCTTTCTTAAAGCAAGAAGAGAGAGAGAGAGAGAGAGAGAGAGAGAGAGAGAGAGAGAGAGAGAGCAAGTCCTGGAGAAGGTAATGGAGTTTTTAAAGTTAGATACCTCTCACTGGCCTCACCAAGGTCACTTTCTTTGGCCTTAAAAGCACTCTCACTTTCTTTTATTTTCTCTAAATTTCAAATGTCAACAAAAAGTATATTAAGTTTCATTGTTTGCGTCTGATTTCGGATCATTCGTAAGTGATTCGAAAGCAAAGCTAGCGGGGGCCTTTTGTGGTTCTATGTGCTTACAGACAATTCAATTGTGCCAGAGAGTTGAGGCGGCCGGTGCCATTGTTCTGGGAAGATCTACTCTAAAACTGTGTTTCATAACTGAAGATGGAACATCAGTCATCATAGATTTACAATGGACATCAGTCAGTCAATATGCCTAATCAGATTCTGCCTCTGCCCATCATTTGTAATTCTTCATTATTTTCAATCTCTGCTTTATAGATGGGACCATCAATCTGAAGGTTTGGACTGAAACAACTGAGACGGTGAATTCACGTGTTCATCAGATGAATTAAATGTGGGTCTATGGAAGTAGAACAACTGCAGGAGGGCTTGTGTATGGTTTCAGTCAGATGCTCAGTTAAAAATATTCTGAAAAATGCTTTATCTGTGGTTTCATGTGGGCTTGATGTGAACACACACACACACACACACACACACACACACACACACACACACACACACACACACACACACACACACACACACACACACACACACACACACACACACACACACACACACACACGTGCGTCTGGTTTGCTATCTTTGTGGGGACTCTCCATAGACGTAATGTTTTTTATAGTGTACAAACTGTATATATTGATTCTATCCCCTTACACTAACCCTACCCCTAAACCTACCCAACACAGAAAACACTCCTCAATTTAGGTCCCCACAGTGATCAGATGATCATGTTCTCCAGCCTGATTTTAGATGATCATCTTGAGCTTCAATGGTTTTCTTCAAGAACATTCGAGAAATGGAAGCTTTAGCATAAGTTCTGCTGGGAAGACTTAATTGTCATGTCACTTTAATTTTATTTATCCAATCACATTCTAATACCTGGGTATAAAAGATCGGTACTTACGCTTGTCTGAGTGCGCAGATGCTGACGCTCCAATTCACCGCCATCCTCCCCACCACCTCCAAGTCAAAATCCTTCCCTACATCCACCCCACCACCACCAGGATGGTCCCTTCCATACCTCACGGGGGGGTCGGCTGCGCCCCTGCCTTCGTCTTCATGCAGGACATGCAGAGTCCGGACCCTCAGATTGCGAGCTATGGACGGGGCCTATGCCAATATACTTTATTGCTTGCTGGGTTGTTAATAAATGGATAATTGTTACAGTATTTATTCTCCCGAGTCTTTCTGGCAGAACAATGTTACAAATTTGATCAGTGACTATAAATAGTGCATAATCTTAAACATTTCTACATTTTACATATTAATGTTTATTTGTATTAAATGTAACAAATAATAAAATAAACTATGATACTAATAGCATATGTTATTTCCGATGTACAATTTTAGAACTTCAGTATGAACTTTGAAATTACTGCATATGCACACACACTCTTAAAATAGTGGTTCTTTACTGGCTTTTTTTTATATTGGAAAGAGGTTCCTAATATATATATTTTAAAATATTGTTCACACTAGGAAAAAAATATGTCTTTTAAGAACTGCTCACTGAAAGGTTCTTTGGGAAACAAGAAATGGTTCTTCTATGGCATGGTAATTCACACTCTCAATGCATTCTATTATGTTTTTCCAGAATATTTCCTTCCCTCACTGTTACTTTAGTTTGTGGTCTTAAGAGCAAAACACCATTTCTGCTCCAGATACAGGCAACACCTGGCCATAACGGAGTCACGTGACACTGAGGTCAGAGCGACACACAATGCCTGGCTTTGTGTTCAGGTGTTCTGGTAGACTCCCATGTGATCAACTCTTTGTGACACATGCAGAAAGAGCAGAATATATGAACTTTCATTTCCAGACCAAAGTAGCTTTATTCGTGCATCTTGACCACTTCCTGACGCAATTCAGAGAAAACAGCAAACCGGCTTTTTCCTGGGACATTAAACAGGAAATTAGTCTTGTTCATTTTACCTTTTTCTTTCAAGAACAGAAAGTGGAGTGTTGAGAGCTACTTTGCATTATGCGTGTGAAATACTTACGTGTATAAATCAAATCTATGCAATAGCACTGAGACTAGACATTATTGTTCTTTCATATTGTGTGTGTGAAATTTCCGAACAATGACAAGCCGGAGAAAACTTAGATCTGAGAATGGAAAGAAAGGATAATTGTACATTATAATCGTAGAGATATTGTAGAGGTGACATGTTCAGACTGAAGCAATAATTCCCTGTGCGGTAGTCCTTTAGTGTGCTACTGACTCAACCATGTCAACCCTCTCAATGGATCTGAGACTGATCATTTTAATACCCAGGATATTAAATATTTCATCACCCACAGTTCAGCAAATAAATCACAAGACCTGTTCCCTTTTTTTTGTTGAAAAATGCACAATTTATTGAATGAATAAAATCTACAAACATTTTGAAAAGTTGGAGCCTATAGCAATTTCATCATAAAAATAATGCACTCCTCACAAGGTTCAAAGGTTTTTCAAGCTACTTGGTATGTTGCTTATAATGTGCTGTCAGACTGTACTGCAACATTAGGTCACAGTGGTCATCTTTCCATGTTGGCAAAGCTGAATGAAATGGGCAGTTCATTCAGTGCGTGACCTCGTGTCTTCAGTTGCTGGACACTAATGAGGGCGGCATGTGCTGGAGAGCTCTCGCAACCTGCAGCAGAGAGAAGAACACTTTAGAACGGATCCTCATTTATAGCAGACCTACATTACACACAGAAATATGACATTTAACATTAAACACAAAGTTAAAGTTGCATTAAATTCCCTAAAAATGGTTTCTTAATCAGCTGTCTTAGAGCCTTTAGAAGAAAAAAAAAATTGTCACCAGAACTAATGTTGCTACACTCTAAAAAAAAGGTGCTATATTTATAGCACTAAAAGTGGTTCTTTGGCTCGTAATCATAGGAGAACCACTTTAAGTGCTGTATAGCACCAAATCTTGGTGCTTCAGTGGTTCTTCAGCGGTTCTTTGGGATCACTGAGGTGCTATAAAGCACCGCTACCATATACAGAACCTGTTAAGATATGGTGCTATATAGCACCAAAAGCCAAGAACCACTTTTAGTGCCATATAACACCATTTTTTTAGAGTGTATCATTTTGTTGTATTCTTATATGTTTAGTCCAATGTTAAAACCATAAAAAACATGAATAATGTTTTTAGCACTATTAGAAAAAATGTTCAACAAGGATCTAAATTCATTGTTAATAATGTTAAGAATAAACTAAACTAAAATCATTAACCAAACAAATTATTTCAGATAATAGTTACCCTGCACAATTACTTAAATAATTATGCTTAATCTTTATATATATAATTTGTTCTACAACAATGCAAAAGCAAATGTAGATGCTGTTACATTTTAACTCTTTCACCACCAGCCAGTGCAAGCATTTTCGGTCATTGTCACAACATTTTCATGGCCCCCAGAATGTTTTGTTGTATGAATATCTGAACATGCATAAATCATATATTACAAGAAAGAACAGAGCCTCTGCTTTTAAACACACAAAACATTTATTCTAGCCTCATGCATTCTTTTTTTAATCAACACTTGAATGAGGGTAAGTTTCATAAAAAAGCTAGCCTAGATGCCAGCCGAAGTTCGGTCTGGACTTGATCTGTTGTGGAGCATCTATGCCCGAACAGAAGCTGTTCGGACCAATGAAATTGTCAGGACGGGCTTTAGATGATGATGGACAGATGATCAATGTAACCATCCACGTCACCAAAGAGCGCTTGGGTTGAATATGTTCTAATCCTAAACGGAGAACTTGTTCATATATGCATTCACCTTCACTATTTATCTCAAAAATAATGATCGTGTTGGTAAGTACTCTGTGTATCCTTAAATAATTTTTTACAACACCGGCAAAGATCGTAAAGATTCTACTTCTTCCAGCGAGCGTGCAGACAGGGTTGCCAAGTTTTCACAACAAAACCCACCCAATTGCTACTCAAAACTAACCCAAAATAAGCCCAATAGCTTCCCAGGGGGATTCTCTGGAAAAATTTGGGGGGTAAAATGTATGTTTTTCTGGCAGGGTTGCCTGCTAAAATTCACATTCCTGGGTCTAAATATCCCATAATTGGGGTCGCTCCAACCCGTGGACATGGAAAAACAGCCCGCGGGAAAATCGCCTACTTGGCAACACTTTGTGCGGTTGAGTTCTGTTGACATTTGACAACAGGTCGCTCCGTTGCTCTGATTGGTTGTAGGTCTATCCAATTGGGGTCTTTCCTGGTTCGGTTGAAACACGCCCCATAGTCGAGTATGACTATGTCAGGCTATAAAAAAAGTAACTTTTTGAGCAAATGAATGGATTACAATCAACCAATCAGCTGTCAGTTGTTAAATTAAAGTACACAATTAGATAATACCAATTTAGGTCAACCAATTACCAAGCAATGCTTAATTTTGTTCAGTCTGTGGTGTAAAAGGTCGCATTAGCAATTAAAGAACACATTTTTATCAATTTTACTGGTATTCCACTGTATGAAGAATTATTGGGTATAATGTGTCACAGTTTATTTTATTTTGCTATCCTCACTTAAAAAAAAATAAAAAAAATAAAAATAAAAATAACTATAGTGCCCTGCACCTACTAGTAAATAAATCATATCTGGTTTCTGAATCATTTTTGGTTTGACTATATGTGCATATGATATCGCTTGTTTGTGCTTTTTTCCATCTGTTTTAATCAGGAGATTCAGTACTCATTTAGAAGATGCATCATAGCACACTACCTTAACAGTGAAAACACAGAAAGCCTGAAATTTCCGTCAATGGTGGAGAAGAGTTTTCTCATAAATGACAAAAAATGTAGTCAATGGCGGTGAATGAGTTAAAAACGTATGCATTTTGTTTTGCAAGTTCATACTTCGAATGAAACATTTCTCAAATCAGTTAATAAAACTGAAATAGTGTACAGGATACTGTAGGCTGGCTGTGATTTCCAGTCAACTTGGCACAATGTATTGTCACAGTTGATGGCAACCATTGACTTCAATAGTAGGAAAAAAACCCTCTCTACTGTCTGGTTACCAACAGTCTTTAAAATATCTTCTTTTGTGCTCAACAGAAGAGAGAAACTCACACAGGTTTAGAACAACTTGAGGGTGTGAAAATGTTTTGGTAAAAAAAAAAAAAAAAGCCAAAGCAAAAGGTGAGTCTCAAAATAGTTTTTAGTTTGTAAGTGATTCGATGCAATGCACTAATTCTGACATTAAGCCCTTGCAAATCCCTTGCTGCTCATTTAGTCTAGCTCAAGCTACCATGATCATTTCATTTATCAAGAAATTGAAAATAACCTCTCTCTCTCTCTCTCTACAGTGCAAGGGAAGCGTCCTCATAAGCATCACAAAGTTTTCCACACAGCTTGCCAGTTTTATTAAAAGTTGTCTAGGGATTCTGACATTCCCAATATTCCGGGCTGTCTGCCGGTAGGCTTACAATGTATTATTATGCCTCTTTAATATAGATACACACTTAATCCAAGTGTACAGTTTGAGGAGAACAGATCAATGAGAAATAAAAAAAATGGAGGATTGTAGCAAAATGAACTGTCTCTATTGCCCTGTCAGACTTTAAGTGCACATTCATAAGCTGAATTCTGAAATGGTTTGGCTCTAATAGACCTGGAATGGCCTTCTGACTGCTGCTCTCAAGATCTTTCTTCTGAAATGAAACCTCATCGTAGGCACTACTTCACGTAGGCGCCATTGTTGAACCATTGTTTTCCTATTTTATGTTTGAAGTTTGCAATAAAAGCAAAACAACACAATGCACGCACGTGATGAAACTTTGCTTTAAATTTCACTGGCTTTGAGATCCTGAAACATCATCTTCGATAAAAATGGAAGGTATCACTATGACATTCTCACTTCCACGACTCCTTGCACTGACCTGCCGTTTAAATTCTTAACAGGCCTTCGAATCTTCAACAAAGGGAAACTAAACCCTGTCTCATTATGAGACATGAAATAGATAAATCACTTCAAGTCTCAGTATGTGAATGACAAAAGGATCACCAAGTTCTCAAAAATCTTCACGTACTGTTCGCTAACAAAGAGGAAAACAATAATGGATTGTCCGACACGTTCTTGTCTTCACCTTTGTTCCTCCTTGTCTTCTCACATGGTTTTTGCTTACACTTCTCCTTATAACCCGATAAGAGTGTTTTTTTTATATTGATGTGAAGAACACAGGTCTGGGAGGGTCTGCGTTTCTGCCTCCTCTCATTATTTCTTGTTTGCTGTCTGGCAAGAGAATAACTTATCCGATTCCACTTGCCGCCTTGTAGCTTTCTCTCTCTTTGCGTATTATAGTATTATATTTCTTGAAAACTTTAGAAGACGATAACAAGCATGAGATTTCATTCAGGAGAGGACCCTTACGCCAGTACATATATATGGAAGCTTGTTTCCGCCACAGAATACAACATTTTAAAAGAGAATTGCGACTTTTTATCTCACAATTCAGCCTTTTTTTCAGAATTGCATGATATAAAGTCGCAATTGTGAGTTACAAAGTCAGAATTGCGTGATATAAAGGCACAATTGTGAGATATAAAGTCAGAATTGTGAGATATTAATGCAGAATTTTGAGATATAAAGTCAGAATTGCGTGATATAAAGGCACAATTGTGAGATATAAAGTCAGAATTGTGAGATATTAACGCAGAATTTTGAGATATTAAGTCAGAATTGTGAGATATATTATGAGATATTACTTTTTATCACAATTGCGAGTTTATAACAAGTAATTCTGAGAAAAAAAGTCATAAGTTATAAAGTCGCAATTGCGTGTTATATAAGTCTGAATTCTGGGATAAAAAGTGGCAATTACCTTTTTAATTTTTTATTCTGTGGAGGAAACAAGTGTCCATACATATATACTGTTAGCCATCTTAACATTTTTCCAGCCTTCCTTTGAAGTTTTAAAGAGTTGCTGCAGGTAGGACATTGTAGACGTCGCTTACGGTCATGTTTCCAGCATTTTCTTCAGTGCTTCAGTTAGATTTGTCTCATCCGGCCATCTCCATTCTAAATCTCTTGTCCCAGAAAGTAAATAATTAAATACTAAAATCAAGACAACAACAAAAAGTACTTCATCCCGGAGGAATAAATTAAAAGTGCTTGCTACATACAGCTTGCTGCCTCAGGAGAAGCATGTACCTTTGAAGTGTGGTCCAAGATCGGCACAGATGTGTTTTTCAGCATCACTTTGCTTTTACTGACTCTGCAGAATTCATCATCCTATCTGTGTCAGATTTCTCTCCAACCACACATTATTTCTCTGAGAAATGAAAGAGGTGCTTGAGCCACTCTTTCCCGAACTGAACCCCGCAGTAACCACTCCTGCTTGATCCAACCACACTGCTACCCTGAATGAAAAGGGCAACACCATCTAAGAACTCAAAAACCATTGTCTAGACATCAAATTAAGTGACCAAGTGCACTAAATACTATTGATAACAAGGTAACTAAGAAGTACGTTTGCAGTTTGGGGCAATAAACCAGCTATTAAAAAAACTACTCTGTTGGCTACTCACTCTGCTGGGGAAAAATAAAAAATAAAATATATATAAAATTAGTCTAAACTGCTTTGCTGGTCTTAGTTGGTCTCCCAACCTGGTCAAGCTGGCCTGTTGCCTCGTTTTAGAGAGGTTTAGGTCACTTTTCAGTCTAGGACAGAGATTCCCAAACTTTTTTTGTCAGCCGAACCCCATTAACCTCAAATACATTTTTATTTGTATTAATATTTAAAAGGTACACTACGTAAAATGTTTTCTTCAGAATAAAAAAAAAAATCATATAATGGGAAAGTTCATCTTATGTCTTATCCTACGGTACACGCCTATAATAAGTGTTTATATGCCATCTCCGGCTACAATGTTCTTCTGCAAGACACATGCAGTTTTGTTTATTATCTGCACGTGCAGATAATTAAACCTAATTAAACACGAGTGGTGGTGGTATATATACAGCAGATTTATTTTGGCATCCCTCCACCAATCCATCTCCTCACTTTGATTCTAATAAATTCTTATTAGACGTCAACACAATCCATAATATAATACAGACTATTATTATATTATTATTATACTAGACTATCTCTATCACAAGGGGGGTGGGTGGTGGGGAGCGTGGGGTGGGGTGGCGGGTTGGTACTGGAGTCTGGAGCCCTCCCCTGGACAGCACGCCAAATACGCATAATCTTTACACTATTTAATTTGATGTAAGTGTGAACTTGTGAAATGCACAGTGTCCTACCAAAGGATAAGGAGCTTTAAATTGTTTGTCATGCCTTTGCTTCCTGAGGAAACTTTGTTTTTTTATTACTTTATTTCTTTGATTCGCCTCAATCAACTTTAACCGTTGAGTTGTTTTTGTCCATCAGTGACCACCTCTTAACCCCAAATACTACCCCCCATTTTATGTGACATACATAACGGTACAGTCTACTAACCTTTCTTCCTCATAGCAAAGAGCAGTGCACCTCGTCAGAAGCATCACTAGAAAGAAAGAAAAAACACAATAATTAGTGTCATGTGTGAATGAACTGCCTCTATAGGTCTAGTTAAACCCGTCAAAATCCCTCTGCTCCTTTCTGACCTGAAGTAAATGACGTGACCTACTTTTTCCTCCACCTACAGCTCTTTTGTTGGTGTAGATAAAAGCATCTCCTCACCACATATCTGACAATGTATAAGTAAAGCACATTCCAGTGCACAGTCTCACTCCCATCCCAACAGAGGAACACTAAAAGAGTTTCAGCTATTATAAATAATTTATTGAATTTTTCATTCGCCCTTTTAACCTCTCTGCAAAAAGCACATTTGGCTCAGGTTAAGAATATATGCTCCACAGCCGCGCGGTGTATGAAGTCAAATCATAACCTGGAGAAGCCTGTGGTTTAGTCAAGTCCCATGTTGTCTGTGTTTTCTTGTGCTGATGTGAGAATGAATGAATGTGTGACTATGGGTCGGAGGAATATAAAAACGCTAAACAGATATCGTCCCTGACCAGGACGTCTTAAGGACAAACTGAACTGTTTCTCCATTCAACTGTGAAATGTTTATCCTACTACTATTTAACTAATGCACATAATTGCTTTCCTTCCTTGTCCCACTGAATCAAGTGCCTTGCCCTGGGTACCCCCGCTTTGCTACAGCCCTGGCATGCTGCAGTGTTGCCATGGAGACCAGGATAAACCCTTGCTCTTCCACCAGGCAAGACGGGTTAGGCTAAGCATCCATGTATATACACACACCCCCCCATCTTGGTATCTGACACCAGACAGCACAAATATCTTGGTTCTT